>CAUJNA010001501.1:10000-73183 GCA_963377175.1 Effrenium voratum
TGGAGTACCTGTTCCAAACTACTACGAAGATCACAGTCACTCAACCTGCTCACCCTGGAAAAGGACCTTGCCAACACGCTGGGTCTCAACATCGATGACTTCAATCAGCGCACCAAGGTCCACGACCATTTGGCCAGCTTGGTACTTCAATTTCTTCAGCAACATCACACCTCTCTCGCACCTGCCACCCAGACAGATGACATGGTCAAAAAGTTCAATGATCTAAATCGTGCGCACGAACTTCTCCAAGCTCAGTATTCCGCATCGCTTCGCGCATCGACCTCTCCCACGATGACAAACCAGAAGGATGATGCAGAGTTGGTTACACCGCCACCGGTCAACCACACACCATCCTCGTCACCTGACAGCTCCCTTCCTACAGCCAGCGCAGCCGCCCTGGATGGCAAGTCGTTTGATAGCGTGGTGCAACCTCGGATCATTCAGTCTCTTCACGGAGTGTCGTCACCGCCGTCCAAACCGGCGGCGTCACAATTGCTCACCATGCACAGCACGCCGGATGAAGTTGTCAAGTACTACACATGGACCAGTGACCAACCTCGCCTTTATCTCAAGCAATCACCCACAACCACCACTTTGGCATCGCTGGTTAAGTGGGCCAATCACCCGTCCCGGCTCAACGGCAACAAGTCATTAGATTCTATGGCGACGCAGCTCCTTCAGGCGCGGCAACGCATGCCGAAAGGCGACGCACCCACGCTCGGGGCGATGGCGGCTTCGTGGGGACTAGAGCCCGGCTATCTTACCAAACTCACTGAGAAGGCATTGAGTCACCTCATCGTGACCGCTCGCCTACTCTGTGGATGAGAAGGCATCATGATGACCTTCGTTCTCTTATGAGCCCGGAGCGGCAACAATGTCACGGATGAGTCCAGGTGAAAACTCGTCCGTCAAGTGTCTGCGTTGCACCAGATTGATCTTGTACTTGCTCGTTCTTGCATTGCCTCTTGTGTGATTGTCTGTGATGCTTGTATTCATGTCGCCGCCTTGTGGTAGATTTCATTGGTTGTATCTCACCATGTTGGATGAACTTCGCCGCTGCGGAATCTATGATGATGTTGCACAATGGCAGTCGCTGGACGACCTTCTACACTCGTTGACCATGTTCTCTACGTGCTGGCAGTACTGTTTTCCTGGACTACCACCACCGTCGATTCCAACTGAGGAGTACGAATCCATCACACAATTGCCGTGGCTGGGTCTCATCCTCGAAGTCTTAGTTGTGATCCGGATAGCCCTTCAGATTCCGAATCACGCTATGTCACACTCTCAGCACACCGTGGCCAACAGGTATGAGCTTCACAGATGTCGGTGCGCTGCCTATTTATTGATTAGTTTCTTACAACGTCTCATTTCACAAGATCACGGCTACTTCCCGCCGTTCTTTGAAGTCCTTCACTTCTACAAGACTTCTCTCTTGTGTGAAATCATGCACTCTACTTTTGCTGACACGCGACATCTACGCTCATTGCGGGCGCGATTTCCTGACCTCTATGACTTCATACACGATCCAGGTCATCATCAACAACCGTGCGTCTACATTCGACTTTCCCCATGGCACACACCATACTATGTTGGGGCGACTGATCAGGATGTTCTACGTCGTGAACACTCACGCAGTCGCAAATTTCTACAACTACTTCGTGGACGGCATGCCTTCTTTGAACCAGCGCTTCACTACTGGAAGAGATCCAATACTTACTGGCTCTTCTGTGCTGTTCCAGTGGAAATCAAACTTCCTGTTTCCTCGGTGTGGGTTCAAGAAAGCAAATGGCAATACCTGCTACGCCCGCATTTGAATGCGCCCTGGGTACACAGAATCTTGCGCAAGGTGGGCTTCCGGGAACATCTTGTGGATTTTCGACGTCACTCGTTGTCCTCTCCCACTTCCCTCGGCTTGCACAAGCGCTTTCGACGACGACTACATCCGGATCTCCAACGGCAACTACGACCTGACATCCTGGATGACATTCAAGCCCATTACTCGATTCTCTATCAGCTGGGATCGAATACAGGAGCGTCGTTCCAAGTCATGCGTGACCTACTGTCGGCGGCTTTCCCTCCCACTCAGCTGTACTACTTATTGCGGCTCGCAGTCTTTGTCAACGAGCCCTTCCGCTCCAAGGCGCAGAAACTCCTCGCCCAGGTGCTGCGCAAACGAAGGCTACAACCACCCACCACTTTGACACAGCTACTCTTACCGCCGCTACATGTCCGGAATTGGAAAGCTCTACTTGGCACATGGCTACAAAGCTGGATTGCTTCTCATCGGGATCTGTTCCCTTCTCTTTTCATTCCGAAGATCCGGGTGGTGGAAACTCGCAGCGCCACATTGGGCGACAAGATATACAACTACCGCACATGGCAGCGCAGATGGACTCCTGAAACATCCTTTCCGTGTCGCTGTTTGGACATCGATGATCACCATTTACACCGTGCACATGGTCACGCTGTAATGGTGGATGAGTTTTCTCGCATCAATGCGGACATTGACGTTGAAATCATGGCCGCCTCAATGAAGGATCAGTTTTTCGGTGATGTCGACTTATTGCATCAACGTTTCACTACACAACTTCGCAAACTTGCTCGCCGCTGGCATGTACATGGTTCCAGTCTCCTTTCAGATCTACAGCCGGTTGTGACTCAGTTAATGGACACTCATCGGATGAACCTCCAAGATCGGGCTTATTGGTCATCGACATCGTTGCAGCGCACTGTGGCTTCTTTGTCTTCGTGGGTTGTTATCCCAGCGGATCATTTGCCCTCCCGCGCACATGTGATGTGTCCGTCCCTGTTTGCCATACTGATGCGGAAGACATTCTGCTCGGGGGATGTCTTCTCACTTTGCCGCGAATCCGCAGCATCCTTTCGCTCTGAAGTGGTAACCACGGTACCTTCTCTCCTACGTCAACGATATGCATGGGGACTTCGACTTCAAGCACCGTTGCCCACAGCGCGCATCCTCCCAAAGCCGACCAAGGACTGGCAGAAAGCTCGACCCATCATTTCATTCTTTCGCACATGGGCAGCTCCCTTCCTCACGGTCTTCGGTGCACTCATATTTGAACTTACCAAGGCTGCCTTCCCCGACATTGCAGGTCAACTTCCAGTACAAGAACTTGTCCAGCAGCTGTGGGAAGCGCTGTCAAAAGCAGATCCTGATGAGTACATCCACCTGGTGTCGCAAGACCTGTCAGGCTTCTTCACGTCCATTCCTACGGAACGATTCCACCAGGCGCTTCAAGCGCTTCTCCATCGATACGATCAAGTTGTTGGCCTTCGCAGTTCCTCGCAATGGTCCGTGTACGAAGTAAAGTCAGATCATCGACGCCGTATGTTCAAAGGAAAGTGGCGCCGTCAAACCAAGATCCCTCGAATTTTTCGTGAACAAGATCTCCGGCACCTTCTGGACTTTGTCATTGACAACAGTCACTTCGAGATCAACGGATACTTGTTCCGCCAAGAACGAGGAGTCGCTATGGGATCACCAGCCGCGCCACCGTTGTGCAATTTGGTTGCTACGGTTGAGGATTTCTTCTGGCACCAAACCATGATTTCTCTGCGGTTTTGCATGCCCGACATTGGTGTGATTTGGCATGAGCGCTACGTCGACAATCGTTTCATTCTCCTTCGAGATTCAGCCCCACACTCACCCGTGCTCATGAACTTTCTTTCCCTGGAATTTTATCGCCCACCAGTGATGCTTGAGGTTCAACATGATGACAAAGTGCTGGGTTATCGATGTGATTCTTCCTCCAGAACTATTACACCACAGCTACCTGATCATCCCTCCCAAATCAAACTAAGACCAGCCGCAGGAGTTACAGACAAGATATAGAGGTTACACAAATTTAACGGAACTTGCATCTACTTATAACTAACTTCGCAACAGATACAAACAGTTATCCGCAGGTAGTAAGTTCGCAAAAAAAGATACACAAAGTTAGAAAAACTTAGAAAAAGTTATAAAAACTTACAAAAAGTTACAAAAAGTTACAAAAAGTTATCGGAGAGCAAAAATCACACGTTGTGGTCAGCACATAATTGCAGAAAACAAGCAGCGCCTAGATACGAAAGCGGTCGAAAAAAGAGTAAAATCTTTCAAGGATCCGCCAATGAACGCTGTCAAAACTCTCTAGCCGCTCAAGACTCTCCACGCTGTCGAAACTCTCCGAAACTCTCCAGCCGCACATTTTTTTCAAGACAGCCATCGTCGAGTCCGTCAAACCAACACGAGCAAGTTGCCATCCACCTCTCTCCAATAGGCAGGGCAAAGCCATTTACAGGAGTTCAGCTGACGCCACGCCTTACAGCTTGTGGGCTCGAAAGAAAGCACGCCTGGCATCTCTTGAACCACGCGTCGAAAAACCGCACCTAGACATTCAATCACTTCGGCCAACCAAATGTTTGCAGTAAACAAGCCACTTGAGAGTTTTGAGGGTTCGAGAGTTTAGTTGATGACGAGAGTTTATTGGCCCTAGACTCAGAAACATATTCTATTCAGCTTTTTGTTTCTGAATTTATTCAGAATTTTTCTGAACTCAGTAAATGGAAGCAAGTACTGGGCAAGCCTCAAATTCAGAATTTTTCTGAATTTAAATGGAAACAAGTACTGGGCAGAATTTCAGAACTTTTCTGAACTCAGAATAACTCAGTAAATGGAAACAAGTACTGGGCAAGCCTCAAATTCAGAATTTTTCTGAATTTATTCAGAATTTTTCTGAACTCAGTAAATGGAAACAAGTACTGGGCAAGCCTCAAATTCAGAATTTTTCTGAATTTATTCAGAATTTTTCTGAACTCAGTAAATGGAAACAAGTACTGGGCAAGCCTCAAATTCAGAATTTTTCTGAATTTATTCAGAATTTTTCTGAACTCAGTAAATGGAAACAAGTACTGGGCAAGCCTCAAATTCAGATTTTTTCTGAATTTATTCAGAATTTTCTGAATTTATTCAGAATTTTTCTGAACTCAGTAAATGGAAACAAGTACTAGGCAAGCCTCAAATTCAGAATTTTTCTGAATTTATTCAGAATTTTCTGAATTTATTCAGAATTTTTCTGAACTCAGTAAATGGAAACAAGTACTAGGCAAGCCTCAAATTCAGAATTTTTCTGAATTTATTCAGATTTTTTCTGAACTCAGTAAATGGAAACAAGTACTAGGCAAGCCTCAAATTCAGAATTTTTCTGAATTTATTCAGAATTTTCTGAATTTATTAGTACTGTAGACAAGCCAGTATTTCATAACCAATGGATCCCCTCAAACCCTTCTGACCAAAACTCTCTATCTCTCAAATCTCAATCCCTGTAGCTCTCAAATGAGTTGTGCACGTCAAGCTCTCACCACTCTCGATGTCATGCAAATGTTTCTGCTGGAGTTTGGTGTGTTTGAGAGTTTCTGAATTTGAATCTTGAACAACTTCCTTGCTTGCAGATTCACTGACGCTCGAGTCACACACCATGCAAATGTTTCTTGAGAGTTTGGAGAGTTTAAGAGTTTATGAACTTGACTGACCAGCTTCTTGACTTGCAGATTCATCGACGATGCGCGCGGCTCAGATCTAATTTTTGCTCGTAGGGTATCCCGTCCTGGCAAGGCTATGGATCGTACAATTCCGTTGTCTGATGGGACGGTGGATGGGTATAGCCCTCAGTGGCAGAGGCTGATATGGATCAAGATCATCGAGATGGAGAATGCCCTTCGAACAGCTGATAGCAAAATCAAGAAGTTGGAGAAAAAGGTGAAGGTGTTGGTCTACAAGCTGAAAAAGAAGAAATTGCGTTTGAGAGGTGCTAGGCTTGCGCTAGTATGAGCCAGCTTCGATCCAAAAATACTTCATGTGCTTACTTGAGAGTTTCGTTGCTGATTTGAGAGTTTAGTTGCTGACTTGAGAGTTTATAGAGAGTTTGTGAACCTCTCAAGTTTTGTGGCATTGACTGACTCTCAAACCAGCCCTCAAACAAACTCTCAATCAAACTCTCAAACTCTCAAGGCTCTTATCCCACTCTCAACCCTGAAAACTTTCATAAGCTCTCACGACGTTCCAGGTTCTTATCAAACTCTCAAACCCTGAAAACTCTCATAAACTCTCAAACCTTCAGACCACTCTTAAACTCTCAAGACTTTCCAGGTTCTCATGCATCAACTCTTAAACCATGAAAACTCTCATGAGCTCTCAAACCCTCAAAACTCTCCAAGCAAAACCCGCGTGATGAGACAAAGGATCCTTTCATTTGAGCCGCTTTTTTGCACTCTCGCCAAGCAACGACGTAAGCCCGCTATAGCACCATGATGGCTCAAACTCTCAACAACTCTCTCACAAAATCGCAGCCGAGGCCAACGCTGGCTGCACCCATTTTGCGCAAAACTCTCATCAGGTTGCTACGAAAACATTGCGACATGCAAAGCACAGTATACGTGGCGATCAACGAAAACCGACCTGAAAAAAACACGAAAAAGTTATAAAAAGTTAGCAAAACTTATCAAGAGTTACACACACTTAACTTGACTTAAAAATCCACTATCGAGACTTATATCTAGATGTGAAAACTTAATAAAAACTTACCATAACTTAAAAACAAATAGCAAGTCCAATAAACGATTATATGTCCCCGCAAGTGTTGGAAATGACTATGCCCGAGTTGACCTAGTTGCCGAGCACTTGCCGAGCGCTTGCCGCCCGGTTGCCGCCTACTTGCTAACTGCTATAACTTGTCGGCAATCGCCGCGGCTGGTCTTAGAAGGAATTCGGAGTGCCAATGATCAGATGTTCACTTATTCTTCTTGGTCTTCTCGCTCGTGGCTCATCATACGCGGTGCACAACCGGCGGTTCAGCAGCAGCATGGGCTCGACGCTCTCAAACGCCTTTATGAGGCCAAAGGTTTTGAATCCCACCTTCTGCGTGACGTTCGGCGTCGACTCGGGACAAAATCTGCATGTGAGCTTGTCATGCTGTCTCTTCTTGTGCATGCTTGAGACAGTTGTTGTTGCATTGTGCTTTGTTTGCATGTAGCTGGCTCAGAACCATGGCGGAATATACGGTCACCAGTCTTTTGCGCTCTGACGGATCAGTACAAACCACGAGCCGCGTGACGCTCGAGCACCTCCCCAACTTCATCAACGGCAATGAGATGCAAATGTTCATTCGGACTCACGGCTTAGCACACCAACAAAGTGTGCAATCCCACGGCCCGTCACGTGACGTACCAGCACTCACGGGACAGCCCCGATCGCGTTCCCCCCGGTCCCGAATTTCGCGGATCCAGCTCACACCGGGCCCGCAAGGGCATTCGGATGAGGAGGAGGATTGGGGTGAATGGAGGAGTGATGGCAGACGCGCCCATAGCGATCAAAGGAGGCCACGCTCGCCTCCGTTTCCTCCTGCTCATGGCAGTCCTTCTGAGAACCGCATCGCGCTGGTGCCTCTCTCAGTTCGTCGGCAGGTGCCTGATTTGGGCATTCATCGCTTCAAGCTGCGCACTGGGTGCCGGATCGAGGAGATTGCCATCGTAGTGAATGATGTCCTCTACTACACCTTGCCCTCGATTGCCGCCTTGGTATTTCCTGAACCTGAGCTGTTGAAGAAATCATGGGAGTCGGTCTACAGGAGCCTCATGCCGCACCGCCGCAGCATCATCGAAGATGAACAGCGGGTCAAGTCCATTTCGGAGTTTCCGTTTGCTCAGCCACCACATGGGGTTCCGGGACGCTGGACGGATCAAGTGGTCAGAGACATTTCTGACTACTTCCAGATCTCATGGCGGTCACTACCGCAGCAACTCATCGTCCAGCTCGGCATTTGCGAGGAAAAGTGGCCATATATCAGCAGGACCACACGGACGTTTCACCACTTCTCCGCGGACAAAAAGAACTCGCAGAAGAACCTCTTTGGGATCATCTTCTCATTTGAGCCACGCCGATTGTTGCCGGACAAGCATCGCACTCAATCGCAGTCCACATTTTTCTGGTCCCACAACACCAATATGCAGGCTGCCATGCAAATCCTGCGTGATGAGGAACTGATCCGACCTTCAAAGTGGCAAGAACATCCTTCCCCCAATCGTGAATGCTCCAACTGGAACGAAGTCTGGTTGCCTCCGATGGGATTCTACTGCAGGGGCAGCCTCCATTCTCAGGAAGCGGCAATCCAATCTGCAGCGCAGTTCGGTGGAATCCGGACGGACCGCCCGGTGTGCATTGGTGGCTCTGCTCGTCTCCGGCAACAGCATTGCACTATACCCCGCGGCGGCGTGTACGCGGACATAGCTGCTTCCCATTACTATGACTGCATTCACGCCAAAGATGGCAGGTGGAAACTCCGATCTTCGATTGCGGCGCATGGGCATGTTCTGGTGAACCATTGTGGCATGTCAGTATAACAGCTTTGCTACTGACCCGACGTGGTGTGCGCTTTGTTTTCATGATGTACATCCTGACGCTCCTCTTCCGGAAAAGCGCATAGGGTTGTCCGAGGCTCATGGTTGGACTACGATGTTTCCTTTTACGGTGTTGCTTGCATGATTGGTTGTATGCCTTGTGTTGCTTTCCGTCGCCGCTTTTAGTGATCACTGGTTGATTTGGCCCTGGTTGTCGCATCTTTGCCGGGATTGTGATGGATCATGGGGATCTGCTACGCGATTGCCGGCACATGCTACTCGCCATGTCATCGCAGATCAGTCTACTTCTGGCTGGACTGCAACGTCTTGAAGGCCAGCAGCGGCATCCACAGCCGCCCCCGCCGCCACCGATTCCTGACGGTCATCCTCCGCCGCTGCCTCCGCCGTCCACGGCGCCGCCGCACTTGCCGGCAACATCAGTCAGACCTGACTACATGGCAGCGCCGGTCACTCTCGTGGCCACCTCGGACAACCGTGCGGAGCACCCTGCTCACGTACGCACGGTGAGTGTCAGCACCTCCTGGGAACACAGACGAAGGCGAAGATCTAGGCATCGAGAGCCGCACCGGAGACGATCCCGCAGCCATCACCGACGGCTCCCGGACCGTCCAGATGATGCGGTTCCCACGTCCCGCCGCCATGCTCACACTCCGAAGTATCCACCGGCGGTCAAAGCCATGCCAGCTTGCAGACCATCAGGTCTGTCGTATGAACGGTGACGGAGCAACAGCGATAAAAGTACCTCAGCGTTTGCTACATTCATGTTTGCATGCACCATATCTTTGCCATGCCGCAGCGTTATAGCTTTGCAGCTTTGCTTGAGTTGTCCTTGTGGTTTGATCGGTTGCCATGCAGTTGTCAGCTGAGTTTGTGAATAACCTGGTGGCTGTACTCAATGTCCTTGCATCCCAAGTTGCGACAGCTCTGGACACCCTGAACTTTGCCTTGATGACGGAGCGTAGTCGTCCGTCAGACACGGTGGTGACCCCGAGAGCACCAAGAAACTCCAGACATGGGTTGCGGCCCCGCATCATCACGGAGCGCGCCTCGTCTGACAGCTCGACCTGTGGACACGTCATCTACCTGGTACATACCGGCTTTGTCCCCGCCTCGAGCGGCACATCGTGATGCTAGTGACCACAATCCCGGTACTCGGCCCGAATCGATGTTGGATCGACTGCCACCGCCTCGTCCACTTGCTCCCTTCGCTGCACACGGTGGCCGAGAGCCAGGACAGACGTCGCCTACGACACCTGATTCGGATTCTGATGGCTCGGTACGTCCGCATCCAGGTGCCTCGTCGTTCCGGCCGTCGCCTACGGTGGTTCATGGTCCTCGGGAACTTCTACAAGAATTCACCATTGCACTTCGCAATGCATACCGTGAACCTTTCACGGCATGGACACAGGGTGAGCTGGATGAAATGGTGAGACGGAAGAAAGACAAGGATTCCAGGCCCACCTATAAGACCATAGCTCGGTTTCTTCAGAAGCCGATTGAAGAAGTCAAGCAGGCATGGAAGGTCTATCAACAACTTGAGGCTCGCGGCTAGGAACGCGGTCGTCAAATGCAGCAGCGACCATCGGAGGACTAAATGGTAAGCTGCGGTGGCGTGTCCGGCTCTAGTTGTTGATCACATGATATTTGCTCGCTTGCACGTGACTTACTCTTGCTTGTCGTTTTGGGAGATGCCGTTGACATGCAGTGAAGTCATGACTGAGTTGCTCAAATCATGTCGGAACAAGTTGTACAGACGTACATTTCCTGGACCCATGGAGCGCAGCCGACGTGGTTACAATTTCATGGACCCGGGGCTTTACTCGACAGACCCATTCGGCAGACTACGTCGCCTCCGCCCCCACCAAGTCTGCCATTGCTTCTTCCACCTCCTCCTCCACCACCACCACCACCACCGGTGATTCTACACCCACAGTTTATGCCCTCGGTACGCAGCCCCTCGATCTCAGCCCCTCGCGGACAATCCTGCCCTACCTCTTCGAAATCGCAGCGCACACGCCGCTCGATCTACAGCACTGATCCTTCCCGTGATGAAGAACCACGCAGTCCAGGGCGCTCGTCCAAACGATCTCGGACAGCATCAGCTTCAGCGCCGCGGCGATCTCGACGGCCCTTTACAGTGTTTTCTTCCAAACGTGCTGGCCGTCCATCGCAGTCCCCATCGGCAACTTGCAAACATTATTGTCATGCCATCCTGCGCCATGGGCGGAAATGTCTTTCCCCTTGTGCTCGCAGACGACCAGGACACTATCATTGCAGGTGTGCGCGACATCAACGACAGTGACACCTAGGAGTCGGACATTTCAGACCTCGTTGCTGTGTTTCACCTTGAGTTTGAAAAGTTGCATCACTCTCCAGCGGATGTGCGCGGTTGGCAATGCATGTGTGTCTTTGCCGCAGACTTTCGACTAGTTTAGCAGTCGTGCGAGCCTGTATTGCCGCTATGAACCCCCAGTATTTCGAGTACCAGATCGATAGAGGAGTGGAATGGATTCGAATTTACTCTCCGGGCATTTGGAGACCCGTTCCCGATGATGCTCCAGTTCCTGACCCACTCCACGCTTCCACGTATCGGGAGTGGCGCAGATCATATCACTTCCAAGTGTACTGGTCTGAAGACAGCACCGGAGGCACCACAACGGATCCCATAGTCACGCCCAGTTCCTATGTGTCCTACCACGTGTGGGAGTACCGAGACTGGCAAACACGAGGGTATCAACGACTTGGAGCTCCTGTACAATCCATCGGATTCGCGATGCTCGTGAATGCAGACGTCGATTCCTCGGTGGGCTCATCGGTACCGGATGGGGCGTGGCGGGAACCGTCGCCGCCACCATTCCATGATCCTTGGAATGATTCGGAGTGACACTTGAGTAGCATGTTGGATAAAGATGCGGTTGTGCTTGCTTTATGTGAGTCCACGTTGGGTTGTCTTGCTTGGTGGTGTGCATGCCGTCTCTATGTGTTCGCCGCTTTCCTTGATAACTTTGAGCAGCTTGCCGGGTTGAAATGTTCAATAGTACAGTGCATGGTGCAGCACGATGGGTCCTACCTCGCTATTTTGACTACGACATCGTCAATGGGCCAGCAAATACGAGTGTGGAATGGATTCGGATCTATGTACCGGGTCAGTGGCATCCAGTCGCCACGAACACCCTGGGACCGGCCCCGGATGACCCGACCACCTATCGGGAATGGCGCAAGGTCCACCACTTCGAAGTGTATTGGCCTAGGGAAAGCACAGGCGGCACCACCACAGGCACGGTTTTGCAACCGGTATCCTACGCAACCTTCTATACTTGGTATTACAGGGACTGGGTCACCAGGGGATACCAACGCCTGGGTCGTCCACGTCCCAGCGTAGCGAGGCCAGTTTTCGCTTCGGGTGCACCGGACCTCATGTATGCTGGATTGACCTCCTCCTCGGCATCATCTAATTCACATGATGGCTGATGCCCGTCCTCGCCTTCCTGGGGAGTCTGTTCAGTTCAATTCGATTCGGGAGATTGACTTCGATGCTGGAGCCGCAGTGCTGCAAAAGTGGTCTTTTGCATTATGATAGTTGTTTCGCTTTCACTCGTCGTTGTCTGCAGCCGTACACCTATCTTTCCGTGGTTGCGTTGTCATGGCGTGGCTGGAATGGTGTCCGGATCCTCAACAACCAGATGCCCATGGTGGGTCAAGATCTTTCATCCGGGACCATGGACGCCACAAGAAGAACATGATGCTCCACCTCCTCCGCATACTTTTAGAGAATGGAGGGAGTTCTATGCTCCCAACCAGGACTCAGTCGGTGGGCAGGTCCAAGTCACCACGTGGTACAAACGAGACTGGGCCACAGAGGGCTATCGGAGAGTCGCTGCCCCTCACGCTGGTCGTGAATTTGATTCCATGTATCTCCCTGATCATCACAGCGTGGCCACGCAGTCTGCGGCATTGAGTATGTCGCCGGAACTGTTAGACGCGATTCTCAGGTCCTCGGATGCGGCTGATTTCTCTACTGAAGAACTGACTCGTCTCCAGGAGGGGATTTCTCAACAACTGACGGCTCGCGCACGTCAAGCTTCCCATCCTCATCAACCAGTACGTGCATCGCGTGGAAACACACCATCGGAGACGATTGGGGTCTCCGAGCCCTACCGGCCCGTGAATCCTTCCGACAGTGGCAGAGACAAGACGAGTCCCATCTTCGAGCTGACTGAGGACTAGACTCGCATGAGTGGCGCAGCGTACAAAATAAGGGTGGTCTCTACACTTGCATGATCTTGCTTGGTTGTTGTTTGAACATGGTTGTGCATGGTGCCTGTTCCTCTACTAGCTGGATCGGAGCCCGCGACAATCCTTGCCTCTTACTTCGACATGGACATCGATGATTCGAAGCAGCACCCATGGCTCGAATATTCGGTCTGGCAGGACCAGGAGTGGGTGCGGATATACACTCCAGGACAGCCTCAACGATGGCACCGCGGTGACGCCGTACCTGATCTACCTGAAAATTCTTTTCGGGAATGGCAGCGGGTGACTGATCCCAATGAGCCGGTCCAGGCATGGGACATCCGTGACTGGCAACATCAAGGGTACCAGCGCATTCTGTCTCGGATTGAGTCCTTCGCAACTCATTATCCACATGATCAATCTCTTGGTCAAGTTCGGAACTCCGATGCCGTTCCAGTTGAGGAGACCTTCACCTACGCCACTCCGTTTTCTCATGGTGATCGCCCGGCTGCTTCGCAAATCGCTTCAGTCCTCTATGGCGACACTCGCAACGCTCAACGTGGTGATCTCTCGTTCCCGTCTTCTGAGCGGTTTAGGGCGGTGTCTCGCTCCCCTCGCCGTGGAGGATATTTTGGTCAACGATAGAGATTCGAGTTTGAGCATGTGATCTTCCTGCAGGAGAAAAGAGAAACCTCGCCCCTCGTAGAGGGGCGTGTGTGTGCGGAGTGGCAGAAAACCCTGCCACCAAAACCTTTTTCTGTTGCAGCAGGGGGGCAAGGCCTCCAGTGATGAACCTTGCCCAACGAAGCTGCATCACTGGAGGGGATGCAAGGCCTGATCAGCCTTGTGTACCTGTGTACCTGCACTCTTGAGTGATTCTGAAAGTCTATTTGGCCCTCTTCTTTCTCTCGCTGTGTGTGCTTCATGTTGAATCTTGTAACGCTTTCGTCACTAGAGGGAAGCCGAGTGCATCGCGAGCCGAAACTTATCTTACTCGAGACTTATCAGTTGTACTCGAGACTCATCAGTTGTACTCGAAAGATTAGCACTCTCCATCTGGAGTTCAAGTGTGTGTGTGTGTGTGTGTGTGTGTGTGTGTGTGTGTGTGTGTGTGTGTGTGTGTGTGTGTGTGTGTGTGTGTGTGTGTGTGTGTGTGTGTGTGTGTGTGTGTGTGTGTGTGTGTGTGTGTGTGTGTGTGTGTGTGTGTGTGTGTGTGTGTGTGTGTGTGTGTGTGTGTGTGTGTGTGTGTGTGTGTGTGTGTGTGTGTGTGTGTGTGTGTGTGTGTGTGTGTGTGTGTGTGTGTGTGTGTGTTGTGTGTGTGTGTGTGTGTGTGTGTGTGTGTGTGTGTGTGTGTGTGTTGTGTGTGTGTGTGTGTGTGTGTTTGTGTGTGTTTGTGTGTGTTTGTGTGTGTTTGTGTGTGTTTGTGTGTGTTTGTGTGTGTGGTGTGTGTGTGTGTGTGTGTGTGTTTGTGTGTGTGTGTGTGTTTGTGTGTGTTTGTGTGTGTTTGTGTGTGTTTGTGTGTGTTTGTGTGTGTGTGTGTGTGTGTGTGTTTGTGTGTGTTTGTGTGTGTTTGTGTGTGTGTGTTGTGTGTGTGTGTGTGTGTGTGTGTGTGTGTGTGTTGTGTGTGTGTGTGTGTGTGTGTGTGTGTGTGTGTGTGTGTGTTGTGTGTGTTTGTGTGTGTTTGTGTGTGTGTGTGTGTGTGTGTGTTTGTGTGTGTGTGTGTGTGTGTTTGTGTGTGTTGTGTGTGTTGTGTGTTTGTGTGTTTGTGTGTTTGTGTGTGTGTGTGTCTTTCTAGGGGGCCCCTGTTGGTTGGTTTTGAGGGGGACCAAAAGATACCGCCTGGGGGTTGCCCTATTTCAATGTTCAGGAGTCATGCCAATAGCAAACAAACATGGCTGACACCAATTGAACCAGTACACCCAACTATATACCCCATGCTGTAGACATGTTTCATTGTGGGTCTGTGCGGTCGAAAGGTGGGGTGAACGGCCCTGAGATCTAAGGCATCACTCAGCGGTAAGTAACATGCTGTTGGGCCCTTGGCACAAATCAGCAGCCCGCAGCCACAACCCTAACGCAACCCTACAGCCACAGCCGCACACCTGGCGCAAATCATTTCCAAAACGACCCAAACTGACCCAAAGTCAACCCCAAGCCCTAAACCACCCAACAACAGCCTGGACATCAGGCCAGTGCCTAGCCTCAATAAACTCCAAGCAAGCCCAAGACCCACCCCCAGTAGTTCTCAACAAGCCCAAGACTACCACCAAATCAAAGCCCATAGGCAGGCCAAGCTACGAACGAGGCTGGGACCGACCAACCAACCAACAAACCAGATCAGAGCCATTGGGCAGCCAAGCAACTCTCAACTGCCACCGAAACACACTGAAAAAGCTCGCCCAAGCGGCCCAAAGAAACCACATGGCCTCCGTCCACATGGTGCCCCAAAATTGGAATACCTCCTCTTGGATGTTCATAAAGGGAAACCAAAAGAGCAGGATGGTTCTTCCAGTTTTGGGTACCCTCAAAAAAGCGCACCCAACCGGCCCAAAGAAACCGCACATCCATCCGAATGGACTGTGGAGGCCCAGCTGCGCCGGAACGCCTCGCAGATCATGAAGCGCTTCCCCCGGTCTAGCCTCAAGGAGAAACTTTGAAGTCTTAAAATGACCCAAACGAGCCACAATCAAAACCCGGGTAGATGAAGGTTAGCAAGGGGCAGTCCCAGCCAGAAATAGGTGCTTTCGCCACCTTCTTACTTCTTGAAGCATGGTTCTGGGTAGACCATTCTACCACCAGGTTTTGATTATGACTCAAATCTTCCCTGGCTGATGAAAGGACGTTTCGTAGCCATCCAAACCACTATGTCATATCCTTGGAAGTGGTGGTTTCTTAACCATCCAAACCATTTTTCCTTAGAGGCGTCTCCTTTTCAATGTGCGTAGGCGGCGGATTGAAGATGGTGAAAAGAGAATCCAGCCCCTTGAGAAGCAGGAGGAACGGCCCATGTCAGTGTTTGTTTGTTTGTTTGCTTGTTTGCTTGTTTGCGTGTTTGCTTGTTTGCTTGTTTGCTTGTTTGCTTGCTTGGTTGGTTGGTTGGTTGGTTGTTGTCTGTTTGTTTGTTTGTTTGTTTGTTTGTTTGTTCGTTCGTTCGTTTGTTTGCTTTCTGTTGTCTGTGTTGGTGTTTGATGGAAGAGTCGTTTCCATCATTCCAAACCCACCCATGTGTTCCCAGAGCCTGAAAACAAGGGTCCAACTCTGCTCATCCAAGTGCAAGATGAAGCGTCGTTTCTTTGTCGATTTCAAGGAGTTTCCTTTGGGGTGCTGTGGGTGAGCAGGGCGTGGCCCTCAATGGTCCTTTCAATCCGCTTGCCAGTCACCCATTGGCCCGCTGGAACCGTAAACTGGGCCTTCCAGAAACCCGTCAGTGTCCATGGCGGGTGTGAGGGTAGCTCCATTTTCAATCATTTGGGGAGTTGTCAAAATTCGGGCCCCTACTGGGGCCCCTACTTGGTATCCCGGTATCCCCCTTTAAAGCCGGAACAAGGCGGCACCAGGCTTCAAGAAATGTCATTTGTGCGATGTGTTTCGGACTGGCAGGGCTGAGTGCACACGCGTTCACTGAACCTCATGATCATGCAGCAGCCTCTTGCCTCCAGTCGCCTCTTCTCTCGTGTCCGATGCATGTTGGTTACAGTGAATAGTTTGACAACCTCCATTTCAAGTTAGCGAACATCGAGGCAGGGCGAAGCCGCCCAAACATTCCACACGCGGTGAATCACCCGAGAACGCGCTGTCCCCTACCTTTCCATTTGGGAAGTCAAACTGGGCCCGTGTTGCAGTGGTACCAACATCCAAAGCTTGGGTTCTTCCCTTTATGATAAAGCCTTTATGCCTGCCCTTGTGGCATAGGTTTGATTGGAGTGAAGCAAAGGGTTTTGCAATTTTTGGATCGCCCAACTTCAGCTTTGACGCACATATGCAATACTATCATTCAGTCTAGGCCAAAATGAAGTTGGTCTTTGCCCTCAAAATTACGTCAAACCAGACTGCAAGCCTCTGAGAGCATTTGCAACTGTTCAGTTTGAAGCTCTGCCACATATGTTTGAAGCTCTGCCACATTTGTGAATTCAAGAAAGAACACATTCCATGATCTGCTGTTCGAAGAAACTCCGGGAGCATTTACAATTGTTCACTTTGCAGCTCTGCCACATGTGTGAATTCAATAAGAGCCCTTTCCATGTTCTGCTTTTCGAAAGGGAGCACAGTTCATGTTCTGCCTTTCGGAAAAAAAAGCAATGCTGTTCTCCTATTGAAGGCCATCCTACACATCCCTCGAAAGCCGCTCACAAGGAAGGAACGGGCCAGCGGAAGCTCACTTAATCCCAGCAGTCCAGGACCCGCGGATTTTGGGGGCAACTTTGAACGCGAAAGACAAGTGGCCAAGGCATTTCTGAAGGGGTTTAGAGGGAGTGTCTTGCCGCAGGAGCTGAATGCTGCGGATATGAGCTGCTATCCCAGCTCGGATTGTGCTGCAGACACCAAGCTGGAATAGCGTTTTAAGCAGTTCGTGCTGACTGGGGGCTTAGTATTTACCTTGTCGGCTTCTTGAGTGTGGACAACCACCAATCTGACCCGATGATGAGAAGTGCTTTCTGTTTGGGGGCAAAGGTGCTACTGTATATGCCTGGGTCACCTGGAGGTGCAGATCCTACTGTGGATGGACGAAATCCTGCACCACCTAAGAACGCCTGGTATGATGATTTCCTGGTAAACACCAACAGACAATGGTTTCCATGGATTCAAAGTGATTCAGGAAGTCGTCCATCCACTGTATGAACAGTCTCTTTGAAAGTGACACTGGCTGGCTGCGCAGTCCGCCAAATACCACGACAGCAAGAGGCCTTTGACCTGTTGGAGGTTTCGCTTGGGAAGGCAATCAGTACGTATGCCTACAGGTATGAGGGAGTCAATCAGTAGGTATAAGTTATAAGGGAATAAGGGAATCAACATCACACCTTGCAAAAAGTGTTCGGAAAAAATGGGGGATCAACATTTACTCGGGCAACCCTTAGTTGGTGGTTTGGATTGGTGGTTTGGGGATTTGAAGCCCTGGTTCTTGTAGAGGGTAGATGGGTTTACTCTCCGTTTCACCACCAAACCACCGGACCCCAAACCCCAAACCACCAAACCACGAGGGAAGCTGAAATTTGTTGTCCCACTGGGCGACCATGACCATCACCGGTCACCGTGCTGGGCATCCAGGGACCTGGGCGGTTTGCTTTACTTCATCTCAGGTGTTCAGAGGCTGGGTGAAGGATGTCCATGCACTGGCCATTCAGGACCGGGGATGTTGTGGATGCGTCTCATTCGCATGGCGCAGTGAGCATGGGATCCAAGCATTCGGATGGGATTGGATAGTTTCGGTTGCCTTTTGAGTCTGAAGGAAAAAATCCCCTCAAGCCGGTTGCCAGGATGCCTATCGCGGCGTGCGAGCAGGAGCAGAACCATCTGCGGCTCGAACTGCTGGGGGGGGGGGAGGGCCTCGGCCCTTCCCCAAGTGGCCTACTCAGAGTTTTCTTCGCTGTTGTCTTTTACTTCTCGAGTCCTGGTTGTATGGGCCAAAATAGAGGACTTAACAAGTGGTTGGTTTCCCTTTGGTGTTGTCAGACCATGGGGGATAGCCATCAACAGCCAGCACGCACCTGCAAGCATGCGCCAATGTTCCCCACAGTCCTGTCAAGGGTAAGCCACCTAAAATGCGGTTCCCTCTTTTGAGGCGATTTTTTGTAGATGGAGCTGCACGGCTGGCAGAGGGTACGAAATTCCAACAACCGGAACAGCGAACAAAGCATCGAAGTCAGCGCAGAGTAGGATCTGGGTATTGGCATCCAGCGGAGTCATTTGTCTCAGTCAAGGCACATATGTGATACAATGTAGCCTTTTGGGGAGAAGGGGTACAAGCACCAGCCTTCCATTTCCCTTTCAGGTATGCAACAACGGAAATGCTCCCCTCAGACTTTAGGAAACTAGGAACCTTAAGTGGGGCAAATCGCTTATGCCTACTGATGTTTTGATCTTCGACTGCCATCGGGTCCAGACGAAGCCCTGCAGCCTCTGCGGGGTATGTTGCGGGGAGGTTTGGGGGCTGTTGGGCATACTTTTTCGGGCATACTTCGCAGGCACGCCCCCCCCCCCCCCCTATTTTTGTAAGAAAAAAATGGTACGAGCCGCTCTTCGGCTCTGCCTCCGTCCCCTTCCGCCTTCCCCAAACCCAAAAACCGAGGCCACCGCTTTGGCCGGGGGCGAAGGCCTCGCCGCTCGCCCGAGGCCGCGTACCTCGCCAGGGTGCGCGAGGTCTCCCGCCGGCAGCTGGCGCTCGCGGGGTACCGCCTGGCGGATCTGCTGGCCGCGGCCCGGGGGCCCTGAGTCACCCGGGCCCAGCCTTGCGGCGTGTGAAGCCCCGCTTCCGGGTCCCCGAAGTTTTCGGCGCGGCAGAAGCTTGGAAGTCTGCTGGAAGGCCGGAGTGGCAGGCGTTGGCGTTGAAACACCTGAAAAAGATGGTTGGACTCTTATTCAAATATCTTGGTTTGATTTGGAGCAAAGCAGGAACTAAAATGCCCGACAGTGGCTTTGTTTTGATGATGCCTGAGAAGCCAACCAACTGATATCGGCCAAGGAGTGATCCACACACACAATCATTGGGATGAAGATGGTAGGATGGTTGCCTGCGAAAGAATCCCTGAGGTTTCAGCGGGAAGGTATTGTTATTAGTTCATCTCTCTTCATGTGTCAGGCGGATGGATGTGCTGATTTTGCTACGAGACCACCAAGTGTGTCAGACCTTCCCCTGAACCATTGACGAAGGCCGCTCTTGCTTGAGATGCAGCAAGATTCCTAAGTTTCACCACCAAATCTTCACCAATCCCAGTGTTGGTCGAGTGAGTTGGGACTTTTATTCGAATTTTCCCCTGTGCCGGAACTCAGGTGAGTCCCAGCCTGCCAACACCTGCGGCGGAAGGAAACAACACGCTCGGCAACACGCTCAACATCCAGGAGCGCTCGGTTTGCTCTTGATCAAAGGGTGGTTGATTTCCCCTTGTCGGACCCTGAACAGTGGCAATCAATTGGCAGCTGTGCAGGGGAAATGGCTGTGGACGGCTTTTGGGTCAAACACAAAGCTGGGGCTGGGACAAACCCACTCGCTTAATCGAGAACCCTAAGGGTTCGGCGCGGAAGTGGAGGGGGGCCGAACGATCGGCGGCTGAATGTTTTTGCTGGGAACGTCTTTGTGTGCGTCCCATGCGTCAAAACAGGATTTCCACACGTTTGCCCACAGTTTCCACAGGTTTCCCGCGAGTTTCCCTGGAGTTTCGTTTGAGGCTGCAATGGATGAGGTGTTTGCAAGCTTCTGTTTCAAGCGAAATGCCAAATGAGCTGCCAATGGACATGCAGCTGCTCAGCCATGAAGCTAGACCTGGGCTCAATCTCAATTCAGAACCCGCAGCTCAGGGTGCGTGAGCTTTGGGTACCAACTTGTGTGTGCCATGGTCAAAAGACCCCGAAAGGGTCCTGGGTTATGGCTGGCAACGCCGGAGCAAGGGTAATGTGGAGAACCATAAGGGTTTCTGGTAAGGGAGCCGTCTGACCATGGCTCACAAGGAGTTCCTTTTGGGTGAGCATATCCTTGGACGAGCAACACATGTTAGTGATAGTGTGTAGTTTATTGGGAAAGGACATAGGACTAGCAAGTTCCCACAAGGGGGTGGACTTCCCAAGCGAACTATTGGATACAGTCCGTTGCTTTCCAAGGAGAGCTATCCCTGGACATGGCTTTGAATTTTAATAGGGAACCACCTCAAAAGTGATTGGTGGACATGAATCCCCACCTAAATGACGTCCACCAAAGGGTGCCTAGTCAAAAAAAGGCCCACAGATTTTTATTTTTCCACCAAGCGAAAGTTCAATCGCTTGCAGCACTCTGCCCCCGAGACTTAACCTGAAAGAACCCCCTCCAAAAGTGAGTGTCCCAGCGAACCCCTTTTCCTCCTTTGGTGGCTTCTGTGTTCCTTCAGATGGTCTCCAAACCCCCGAGGGCTCCAATTCTTTACCTGTGATTCAGGTCACCGAACCTGGATGTTTGCTTTTGGACTGATTTCCTTCCAAAAAACCAGCGGGCACGCGTTTTATCCGAAGAGCTCCGGCGCTTCGGCTCCGAATCGCCGGGACCTGCAGGCGATTTGTGCGCTGCAGGGGCTCCTGCTGGTGATCTTTGGGGCTATGCTGCCGAGCCCTCGGGGGTTTGGAGACCATCTGAAGGGGAACACAGAAGCCACCCAAGGGGAAAATGGGGTTCGCTGGGACACTCAGGGGCAGAGTGCTGCAAGCAATTGAACTTTCGCTTGGTGGAAAAATGAAAATATGTTGGGCCTTTTTTTGACTAGGCACCCTTTGGTGGACGTCCTTCAGGTGGGGATTCATGTCCACCAATCACTTTTGAGGTGGTTCCCTATTTCAAGCCATGTCCAGTAGGGATAGATCCCCTTGGAAAGCAGGAAACCAGCAGGAAGCCAATCAGCTTGAAAGTATTGGCTGCTATTTCATCACACGGTTCTCCTATCATAGGGTAATTTGAGTTAAACAGTACCCCTTGGTGTGTCAACCCTTTCGTGATATCAGAACCTCCCTTTTTCTTTGAGGGAGTTTCCACTCCTGAGCCGAGGAGCAAACAATACCAATGGAGATTGGTCAAAGGGGAGGCCATTTTCTTTTCCGAGTGCCGTCGAAGAAATGGAAGTGCCATTTCCACTCTGTCAAACAATGGTGAGCACGTTGAAGGGTGTAAGGGACAAGGGAAGCGAGGCAAACTCTGCCGCATGGTTGGCGGTCTTTGACTTTGGACAGGCTTCAGGCTGGGGCCTTCAAAAAGGAACGCGCGTTTTCCTCCTATTCACTGGCTTCCCCATTCTCTCCATTTGCGTTGTGATCTCCAGTTGGTGCTTCTTGTGGGATCACTTCAACACCTGTCAAATGTTGTTTCACATCTGCTTTCACCCGTCCTTCAGAACTTCAAACCGCCTTTTGAGGGGCATTTCTTTGGAAGAGAATGGCCAGTGGACGGCTCACTTGAGCCACAATCAAAACCCGGGTAGATGAAGGATAGTAAGCGGCAGTCCCAGCCAGAAATAGTTGCTTTCGCCGCCTTCTTACTTCTTGAAGCATGGTTCTGGGTAGACCATTTCAACACCGGGTTTTGATTGTGACTCACTTGCAGTATGTCCGGGCTTCCCAAGCTCAAGTCACAGCCCAGGTTTCGCCAAAGACTCGCGCGACAGCCGGCGCCCAGTGAGCGAGGCAGATCTTTGAGGCTTGGCAGCACCCAGGCAGTTGGCTTGGACCTTATGGATTGTTTGGGTGTGTGTTTCTTGGTGGTATCCTTTTGGTGGTATTTGTTTTCGTGGTATCCTTTTTGTGTTTTTTGGTGGTATCCTTTTTGCGGGTGGTCTAAACTAGCCAAAGGACGCCCAGAGAACCCCATATGTATGTGAAGTTTGGTCAAGTATCCGGTAGTCTATGGTCAATTTGCATGAAAGGTGGCCCGCAAATCGGGCATACGTTTTGGCCCCGCTTTGCTGGCCGGTTTTTCTTGTGTTTTCGGCGATCAGGTCAGGCATTCCCGAAGATGTGTCGCTCGGATTTTTGGGGCCATTCGGGAAGGCATGCAGAGGGGCCAGAACTGTTTTGGGGTCTGGGGCGGTCTTGCACGGGTACGCCATTGAACTTACCAGAATTGGCTCCTTTCTGGAGTCAGTGGGAAGATGCGGTCTCAGAGTGATGGGCCTACCTCTTTATTTCATAGTGAACTTGGTGGCGCTTTGTAAGAAGTTGCCTCTAGGAGCAATATGGTAACCCTTTCGAAGTGTGTTTAAAGGAATTTGGGGTCCGCTCATTTCGAGATAACCTCATCTTCACCAGCCAGAAACGAATCCGCTTCGTGACACGCATGACAGGTTTTGATATCCGCGCGGCATTCTTTGATGATGCAACTGAGGTACGAGATCGTTCTTTGATACTTGCCGAAAGGGCATGTACATGAGGTAAAGTCCACAGGTACGAGCCGGAAAGACACAGATTTGGCCAACATACAAGCAGCCGTACCTGCCAAAGTAGAAATTCGCAAAAATAGGGAGCCCATCCAGGCGGTTGGTCACCGTTCGATTTCCCTTTAAACTTCAAGCCCTCTGAAAAAGGGACTCTCCACGTGACGCCCAGAACCCCGAAAATTCGTGCTGGCTTTGCCGAGGCTGGAGTGTGGTGAGGTGTGACGCGTCTTTCCGCCAAAGCATTGGCGGCCCTTCCAAAGTGTCGGGATGAGTTTCCCGCGGTGAGCCGGAAAACCGCGGTGCAGGCGGTTGGAGCAAAGCTCGGGTCGGGGGTGGAACGGAAGCCTCAAGAAAGAAGCCAAACCACAAGGGCAGAGCATGGGCTTGGTTTCCTTTATGTAGTTATATCTTGGGCCCAGTTCTCTGCCGTTCAAGGGTGCTTTGAACAGCCCTGAAAATCTAAGCCAACTCGGGGGAACCTGAGAAAGGGTGCCCTGAAAAAGACATCCGGAGTCTGGGGATGGTCATGGCTTGCCATGAAAACAGAAAGATGAGCACTTGCTGACGAACACGGCTCGTGCAGCGCTTTTGGTGAGGGGTCTTCCTGGATGCCGGTGCGTCTCTGTCAAACCTGTCACAACATCCATTTTTGCCCATGCAGGCTACAGCCTGCAAATGCAGTCGTAGGAACATGTAGGAACACTCATACGGGTATGTCAAAACTGGTTGGCTCAGTCCCATTGTACCCCCCTTTGCATCTTGCACCTGCCCTCTTCTGAAGCAAGGTTCCTTAAGGATGCGTATAAAACCTCCCTGCTTTAAGGAATCCTCTAAAACAGCTGGTATTCGGGTGATTGTTGGCTTTCCCAAAGGCAGCCAGTAAGAGGCCCATTTGGGTTCAACTCGCATGTGAAAGCGTAACTCAGGTGGACGGCCGCTGCTACAAGGCCCGCGATGCGGTATGGCCGCATTTTTGTGTTTCTTGCGTTGGCAAGAGCATGAAGCCTCAAACTTGGGGAAGTGCGGACGGAAATGCCAAGATGACATGTAACCTAGGTCATAAGGAGGCGTTTTGCCCACGAAATAAATAAATTCACCGGACTTCCCGAGTGAACATCATCCTTACACAAAAAAATAAAAGCACGCGCGAGGGGACCTCTAGTGCGGATTTCCATAATGCCATTTGACTGCTGTGACATTGAAGGGAATCCACCAGCAATCTCCTTTTGGACAAGACTTGTGCAGCTCTTTTAAAGCAGACCAGGGCTTCCTGAAGATGAAAATCCCCTTTCTGCAATTTGCCAAGGAACCGAGAAGAGAGCATGCAGTTGGAAGGCCCAATGAGAAGCAACAGATGTTGGTAGGGAGATTGGTGTGACCCGGTCAATGGGTGCAAACGTGATTCCATCATCTGACTCTAATCAAGTCATACTGTGGATGGACAAAGTCCTGCACCACCGTTCAGAAACCCACTGATTCCTCCTGTAAAAGACAACTAGCGTTCTGGTTTCAACCATGGCATTCTTAGAGAAGCGGTTTTCGCAACCATCCACAGTAGGGCTGTTGTCTTTTCCACGGATGGCCCAATGTCTGTTCACCGGATGTGGCGGGCGCGGCATCGCGATTGCGATACATCGCGATTGCAAAAAGCGCTAGGAAAAAGGGGGAATCAAAGTTTGTTTGGGTAGCCCTTAGTTGGTGGTTTGGATTGGTGGTTTGGATTTGGATTTGAAGCCCTGGTTCCTGTAGAGGGTAGATGGGGTTTACCCCTCCGCTTCACCGCCAAACCAGCATCGCAGGGGCAGTACGTCCGAGACCAGAAGGACGGCTTCGGGATCTTCACCTGGGTCGCAGCCTAGGTCAGTCAGCCACCAGGGTTTTTGTTGCGAAGCAGAGTTGGTTTTGCCCCTTCAGTGGATGTTCAAAACTCCAGGATTAAAATTCCGGGCAAGTCTCCTTCAGGAGATGTTAGAAGCAAGATTGACATCCTGGCCATTTGTAGCGGAACCAAAAAGAAGTTGTTTACACAAGGGCAGCACGCTCAAAGGTTGGCCCAGCACCCTTCCCTCTGTGGCTCGCGGCGAGTGAGCGATGAGCAAATCGAGGCGGATGGGCGCCGGTACGAAGGATACTGGTGCAAAGGCGAGGTGGATTGAGTTGGAAAGCGGATCGGAGGGGCACGGGACGGGCATTAACCCAGGAAGGTTTCTAGCTTTCTTAACCAGTGTGCTTTTTTGCAATCTGTCTTTTTTAGGACCCCTCCTTCTAATGAAATCTAGACTCGTAAAATATTTTCTGAAAGGGTCCGTGACCATCTCCATATGGCCATGAATTTAATTAAGGGAACCCCTCCTGGAAAGTGGCTGGTGGACACGAAGCACCCAAATGATGTCCACCATTTCGGGTCCCTACTTACAATTCAGACCCATTTGACGCCAGGTTTTGAGTCATGTGGGTTTTCTGGGCTTTTCCAGTCCATCTACCGCGTCCCATATCCCAGAGCCTCAGCTGCCTCGCCTCGATCGCCAAAAACGCGCGTCGATCGAAGGCCGCCAGCACGGCGTGGGGCGCTTGTGCAACTCCCAAGGCTCGCATCGCTTGGCCCAGCCGGGACCTCGGGAAACCGAGCGGGGAGCGGAGAGCGTGGGACGTGGACTCACTTTTCCCTTACGTACCTCTTTAAAACACAACTTTTCAACTTTTTGGGTAACATGGGCTATATGTCTGTAAAAGATTAACTTCCCCAGGGCTTGGAGTTTTAAGGGGTAAGTTCCTGCTCAAAAGGAAATCCGGAATGGAGCTGATTGCTTGCTCATGATCCGAAAGGTAAGCATGATATGAGTTGAATCTCCAGGGGAACGACAGTGTGCAGGGGGTCCCAAGTTTGTGACATGTTCCATGTGTGGTTTCGGTCCAATATGTCCAGTAGTCTGTGGTCATTGTCGGGTTGGGGACATAGAGCTCTGGAGCAGTTTTTCCTTTTGATCAACTGGTGCTGAGTTTAGCCATGCTTTGTAGGACCTCTATTTGCTTTAAAGCAACTCAGGGTTCATGTGGTTGGTGGGAGTGCAGTTGCAGCCCTCCTAAAACTGTCGTTCAGAAAAAACCGAATCATGCCAGGTGAAGCCAAACACAGCTCATCTATCCAGACGGAACCCGCAGACTCTTTGAAACTGCTGAGCTGAAAGTGATTCCAAAGTGATTCTCCGTGTCGGATCAGGTGGGAGAGTGGCGAGAGAAAGAAGTGGATGGAGGAGGAGCAAAGTGATGCCTCGCAAGCGCTCGCACGCCCCTAGTTTCATTTTACGCCCAGAGGTTGACAAGCGCCCATCGAGCGTTTGGTGAGTGACACGCGGAAAGATCGGGTTGTGACTCTGTGAGGCGTGCGCTTAATCCAAAGGATTACATTGCATGTGGGCCTGGCCCTCGTTTCACCTCGGGCCGCCGAGCGTACACTGCTCGCTGTGCCTTGCACCGGTTGAGCCCAAGAGAGCAGACCTACATGGTGCTGCCTTCAGGGCTGCTGTTCACCTTTTGCAAGTCGCACAAGCTTTGCTTCTTTGAAAAGCAAATCTCATATTTAAACGGTTCAAAGGGGTTCCACTGGTTGGCTCCATCTTGCACTGGTGAACTGCTTGTTTTGCTGGAAAGACGCAGATTGGTACCGAGACGGCGAGCCGCTAATGCATAGAAAGGAATTGTCGCGGACGCAACCTGTGCGATTTGACCAAGGGGATGTTTGGAGCCCTCGGGAGTTTGCCCGTTGGACCCCGGTGTTCAAAGCAGTTGGGCCCGGCCTTGTGGGGGAAGATATGCCGGATATGGAGGGAACAGCTCCAAGCTGCGCGACCAAAGAGAGTCAGGGAACAGCTCTCAGAGGTTGGTTCTGTGTGCCCCAAACCCCCCAAACCCCCCCCAAACCCCCCCCAAACCCCCCCCAAACCCCCCCCAAACCCCCCAAACCCCCCCCCAAACCCCCCAAACCCCCCAAACCCCCCCCAAACCCCCCCCCAAACCCCCCATCCTTCCAGCCTTTCAGCTTTGCTCGGGTGCGAGAGACTTGGAGCTGTGGGGCTTGCCAGGGATTTGAAGTCCACGGAGCTGCGATGCTCGAAGCTTGAAACATCCAGTCCACAGAACCGGCGGAACGGTCCGCGCGACCAGCGATCGCGCAGGTGAGACGCACCAATTCGGTTGAAGATTTTCTTTTGGAATTGAGCAATGTTCTTTCTTTTGTCACACCAATTCTTTCTTCAGTTCCTCCACGCGCTGAAGGTGAGCAATCTTCTTTGGGCATTTTCGTGGGAGGAACTGCCATTGCATGGTGGAACCGGTTGGGATTTTGGGGCTGTGGCCTTGGATGATTCGTTCCACGTGGATTCTTCCAGAGAGACAGACAACACGACACCCAGCACTTTCGCCTGCGCGCGCGAGCGCTTTCTCGGGCGCCATGCCGACCCAGTGGGAGGCACCGATCGGCTTGCGGCGGGTGGATCCAGTGTGGGAACTTTCACCAAGATGAGAAAGTTTTGAATTTGACAAATTCTCATTTTGGTGTTTAGAAGGCTGACTTCCCTGTGTTTTGAACCACAAGGGCCAGTGTTTTGGGTGTTCCCCAGGAAAGCGGGGAGCTATTTGAGGTTGGCGGCAAATGTCCTGTGCTGTCTTTGGTCAAAGTGGGGGACATCGCAGGGCGAGCTGCTCTAAACTACCCGAACCGCTTTAACATAGCCAACATGGGGGGGGTCCAGACTCCAGGATTGGCTTTTAGCTCGGGGTTTGCTTTGGGAAGGCCTAGGTTGGCGAAGATCAGGATTCGCGGTGCTGATGTCGGCGGTGGCCGGAGAAACTCCAGCCAGGCCTTGGGCAAAGATTTGCCATCCGAGGCCTAAGGAGCATCGTCCAAGTCCGGTCGCTTGGGGAATCACAGTCCCCGGGCAGACAATGAGAGATGGCGCAACTCCAGAGCCCATTTTGGGTCAGAGACTCTCCCAGCAAGTCACCATGGATCCATTTTCCGCTTCCCTCGCAACCGGAAAATGGCCTTCAACTGGTCCAGTTCCGTGTCAGTCATCCCCTTCCCGCAAGTTCATCGCAGTGGTGGCCGATTTTGGCCGTGTCGAAAGCCCGTTTTGGTTGATCCCATGTTTGGTTGGTAGGTGAATTCACCGCCCATTTTGGGCTTCCTATTTTTAGTGGTTGGGTTGAATCGGAGGTTCACAGGGGGCTTTTGGAAAGCCCATGGCCATCTACTCCCCTGGCAAACACTTCCCTTCCGCAGGTCATCGGCGGCGCGGGCACCGGCGGCATCTTAGTGCGCCAGGGCCAGGAGCTCTCGATGTCTGGAGCGATGTCGAGACGTCCATTTTTCGAGGGGTAGCTTCCCTGATCAACTGGCGCCGATTTCAAAAGCATCCACGACGCTTTGAGAAATTCGGGAAGGAGGCTGGCGCAAACGAGGCAACTGTTCCATCCGATTCCTTTAAACTTAGCCAACCAAAAAAGGATGCCGATTCTTTTCTCCCATGGAAATCCACTGGGCATTTGAGTACAAGAATGGAGACCCCCTAATTGGTTTCCCTTTAGCCTATCATTTTGCACGACATACTCACGACATGGGTAGAAGGATAGATGGTCCTGACGGGTACTCGATAGATCCGGATTCGTTTTTGGATGGACCCTTTATTCATGGGGTGGGGGCGAGCCCTTAAGCCCCTAATTTTTAAGGCCTTGTTTAGGGCTTATTTGCCCCTCCTCCTTTTAGGCCCCCATGATTCATACAGCGCGAGTCATTGTGACTCAGATCCGGTCACTTCAACCCATGTTTTGTTTGATTTCGGGCGCCGGTGTTTTGGGAGATACCTTGAGGGCAAGTCGAGCAGAGCTCATACTGTAGATGGTTGCGAAGTTCATGTCGCAGCGTTCCGAAATTCAAGGGAATGATATGATTCCCTTGTAGATACCAACCAGCAAGGGTTTCGCATGGTGTCAGTTTCAAAGTGGTGCAGGATTTCGTCCAACCAGCATGGAGCATGCTGTGGCTAGGAAATTATCCACAATGATTGGCGACAACTGAACGTCTTCTGATTTGCTCTTGAATGGTTGAACCAACCGCAACATGGCGAGCTGGCCTGCAAGTTGCGCCATGAGCTGGCGAAGCTATTTGAACGCTCCCCGTTTTTTTTTTGGGGGGGTGTCTTCCCATTGAACCGCCAGTCCAGGGGCCCATGGCCGGGCCATGGGGAACGATATCGGGGGCCTGATGCTTGAAGCGTCTGAGATCCCTTGTGAGTCCAATTGGGCCGCGGCCGAGTGTTGCTCGGGCAAGGGCCCCAAGTCGGGAACAGGTTTTTCCTATGACAGGCAAACGACCCACGAGGCAAGCCTTTTTTGGCGGCATAGAGAACCATTGCACCGGGATCATTGGACCATTTCTTGCAAATGCCGTTGCTTTTGCTCGAAGCTAGAAGCCCAAGTAGTTCAATTGCCGGCCGATGGACAGGCCAAGGTCAATTGCCAGTCGCCTGAACGCCATGAGATCGGCGAATTGCATGATTCGCCCGGCCGTCTACGGGCTCAGTGCATCCCGGCTCTGTCAAAGGAGCCTCGCGGGCTTCGAGGTGAATTGCAAGGTCCGGCCGACCGAGAAGGCGTCCATCCACGGCCTTCAGGCCCTGGTTTCGGACAGAGCTGTGGAGGATGCCGTGGCTGGGAGCAGCTTGGCCGTGGCAGTGGTCGTACCCGAGAAAAACGACGCCGGCGACTGGTCCGTGTCGACCTTTGCTTCGCCGGACTTTGAGGAGCTGTTTGGGTATTCCGTGCATGAACTCAGAGGACGGGCCGGAATCCTCGGGTTCTCTCCCCCCCCCAATAAAAAAAAACACTGAAGTGCCACAGAGAATCCCCCCCCACAGAAGTCAAAAGTGGACGCTGGAAATATGCAGGTTGATATTGGCTCTTCCAAGAGTGAGGCTTGCCATCTAAAAGGGAACCACCCCTCTTTAGTCAACCAGTTTATCAATCCTGAAAAATGGCTATCCCACGTATGCATCACCCGCCCCGGTTGATGTGGAGTGAAGGAGCGGGAGACCAACAGAAAGACAGGAACTGAACTGGGACTGCATCCAAGTTGTGGGAGTGGCAACCAATAGATGCATGCACCTTTCATGTTCTTGTTTTTTAGTACCAGTATTTGGAGAGGGCTGGTTTGGGAGGTGAGCGCTTATGTTTCGAAGGATAATACGTATACATATCCCTGGGGTTCCAAAGGTGGTTTATTTTGCATGTTTTCTGTGAAAGGCGGTTTTTTGCCAGGAGTAGTTTTGTCAAGCTCAGCTGATATCATTGAACAATTCGGGCGCCGCACGTGCTCAGGACCAAAGTGTGCAAAGACTTGACCTCCGTTCCCACAAAACAAGCGGAGGGATTATCACAGGACAGGCTGAAACACATAGATTCACCGGTGTCAAAATTCACGGCAGAAAACGTGCTTTCACGCAGGAAAACCGGCTTTCACGCCAATTTCACGGTATTTTCACGGTGATTTCACGCTACTTTTGCGTACATGACGGACCGCTATGTTCACACCAAAGCTGTTGTGTCAAGACATGTTGGGGTGGAACTGGCTTTGTACAATCTAAACGTGGCAACAGCATGAATAATCCATCAAATACCACGCCATGGCTCACTGCAGGCGCAAAAAACAGGCGTTAGCTGCAGAAAACAGGCGAGGTGCAAAGTACGTTTAAAGTCGTGGATTTCCAGGGATATATATATATATATCTATATAATGTAGAGAGAGAGAGACAGAAACTAGCCATGCATGAATCTTGCTTAGCACTGTTCCGTCACAATTTCTTAGGATGATTGTGCTTCGAAAGTTGTGTGCGTGTGTGTATGCGTGGGTGGGTGGGTGGGTGGGTGGGTGGGTGGGTGGGTGGGTGGGTGGGTGGGTGGGTGGGTGGGTGGGTGGGAGGGTGGGAGGGTGGGTGCGTGCGTGCGTGCGTGCGTGCGTGCGTGCGTGCGTGCGTGCGTGCGTGAGTGCGTGAATGCATCACAAAACCGGCTACCAGAAAGTCTACAGGAAGTGGGCGTAGACACCAGCACTATGGGGGGTGTTTGACCCGCTACGACAGCAACGAGGACCACAGCTTGTGTTAAAACTGCAATCCACGTTTTGCTGAATGGCAGTCGAGCCTTGGCTTTTCGATGCTTCAGGCAAGAGCCTTCTGCGGCTCCTCTCGAGCGGCAACGTGGACCCACGTGTCCGGGACCAGCAAGTTGTTGCTTTGACGGGCCAGATTTGTGCTTTGTATATGGGTATGGGTCAAAATTCAACCACCAGGGGACATCAGGTTCTAGTTCATGCTTCCATTTGCCAGGATTCCATGCTGGGCACCTATTTTTGACCCACAGCCCACAGCCGTATCTGACCCTCTCAGCATGAGGGACCCCCGAACGCTCCCCACGCGCGCGGAGGCTCGCTCGCGATTTTGTTTGACATGGAAATGGCTGATCGTGCCCGGGGCACGTGCCCGACTACGCACGCAACCAGCAGGCAACCCCATTCGACTTGTGAGAAGACACATACGAGAACATATTATATGGCTGTGGGTCAAAACCCTGTACCCCTGGCGAACATCAAAATAAGTGGTACATGGATGTTCATCCGCCCCAAAATGGAGGCATAGGTTGTGACCCATGGCCATATGATTGTCGCCCAGCCCGGAACCGTAACAGGAATCATCCAAGGTTGCTCCAGTTTATATGGGGTTCCGCCCCTTGGGACGCCAAGGTTTGCTACTTGGTGAGTGGCTCGTTGGTTTATTTGCTTGTTTGCTTGATGGGACCCCTGTCTTGTGCGAATATATATGAGTACACATTTGACCACGCCCATAATCTGATGGCCTCTGATTCCACTAATTACTGTGTATTCCTTTTTAGGCTTGCCCGTTCACGCGCCCCAATTTGAGGACAAGGGCCTTTTCTGAATGTCTTGCCGGTTTTCGTCACGTCCACTATTTAATGGCTGGTTCTTCCCACATCCGTCCTTGCAAACCCGTTGAGGTGCCAACCCGCTGAGACCAGAAATGGGTGGTCCCAGAAAAGCCCGCGATAAACATGGTTGTTGTTGGGAAACATTTTACATTTTTACTTATGGTGGTTTAGTGGGAAATCCCCACTTACCTGCTAAAGTTTAAACTGTTGCTCCGCTTCCAACATCAACCAAGTAAATGTTTATCACCTATTCCCGATAGACGTCCTTTTAATATAAGGTTTGGCAGAGCTTGGAAAATGCAGTTCTAAAACAGGGAGCGCGCTCAGCAAGGTTGTTTTGTTTCGAGACGGTAGATGGTGGTGAAGCGTGCATCAAATCGAACCCCCCCCCTTCCTTCCCGCCCCCTCCTCCCATTCCACCCATTCGACCCATCCTCAGTTGCCCTCTGGCACCTTTCTTCAACTTTATTTTGGTGTTCGGTTTCCCATTCCTGGAAACTCAAACAACCAAAAAAGGATGCCACTTCTTTGTTGAAATGGACGTCCACTTTCGGTATCTGAGATGCGGTTGGTTTCCCTTTGAAGACCAACCAAGCTTTTTTTCTCCCATGGACATCCACTTCCGGCGTCTGAGTACAAAAATGGAGATCCCCTAATGATTGGTGATCCTTTAGCCTATCATTTTGGTTTCTCCCATGGACATCCACTGCATCCCCAGTGGCACCCTTGGTTATTGTTCTTATTTTTTTTGCGAAGGGTTGATTGATTGAAACTCAACCAACCAAAAAAGGATGCCTATTATTTTTCCCATGGAAATCCACTTCCGGCATCTGAGATGCGGTTGCTTTCTTTTTGAATACCAACCAACCTTTTTTCGCATGGACATCCACTTCCGGCGTCTTGCCCATGGAAATCCCACTGGGCTGAGTTTTTCCCCTGGAAATCTGGGCGTCGCGTCCCAGGTGTGGAACTTTATTGGAACCTCGCGTCTTTGGGCCACTTGCTGCAGCCCACGAAGGCGCTGTTGCAGCGCAAGACTGGGGAACTCGTGGAGGCGGAGCTGCTGATTCGGAAGGTGGCCCTACCAGGAGCGGCGCGGGGTTTTTCTCCAGCGTTTTGAGGGGTGTTTCACGGGGTGTGGGTGCCCTCCAGTGGGCGTTTTGCGTTTTTTTTGTTGGGGGTTTCCGATGGTTTTGAGGGGGGTTCAGTGGGTTTTGAGGGGTTTCGATGGGTTTTGGGGGGTTTCGGTGGGGTTTTTGAGAGGGCGATGAGGCGTTGAGAGGTGTTTCGAGGATTTCGGGACCTCTTGGGAAATCCAGAGTAAACCCTTGATCCTGGTTCAGGGGCTGGCCCACATCAGAGAGAGCCCTGCACTTTGGGAGGAAGTTGCTATGTTCAAAGCCCTTGCTGAGGTAGCCATTGTCAGAAGGGGACTCCAGTTACATGCAAGGTTATCGCCTCAACAAAGAAATGGTTTGAGTGCTTAGTGGGTTTCATGGGGTTCAACGGGTTTTAGTGGTTTCAAGTTAGAAAAGGGTTTCTATGGATTTGGCGATTGCCGGTTTCTTTTCTGAGCCAGGAGGCAGTTCTACAGGAAAATTCGCCAGCACTCTTGTATATATTTGGTAAAAATGTGTCGCGATTTTCCTGGAGAACTTACTGCTCTGTTATACGATTTAGCCTGATTTTCATCTATGGGGTGGTTGTCTTCCACATGGCCCCTTTGCTGGGCACTCAGTGTCGCGGCCGACCATCACGTTGCTTCAGATAGTGGTACTTTGGATGACGATACAGGATCACCAGATCTAAAACTCCAATCGCCAGAAGTCCAAATTTTGGATCTGCTAGGAGTCTCTCTGAGTATCGTATCTAAAAATCCAATCGCCAACACCAGAAGTCCAAATTTTGGATCTGCTAAGAGTCTCTCTGAGTAAATCCAATCGACAGAAGTCCAATGTGACCAGAAAATCCTCGCAGGTAGCCTCGAGGTGCTGATCTTTCTTTGTGCCGAAGATGCAGATCTGCTTGAGCAGGAGGCACGGTGGAACTCGATGCGCGTCTGAGCTGACCGGTTTTCTTCTGTACAACCTTGGCCTTGCGGATGACTCCGAGAAAGCAGCACTTTGAAACTATGGTTGGAACTACTGTTGGTTGGTGGGAATCAGCAAATTTCAGGGCTTCTTAGGTGTGCGCGAAATGCACTTTGTCCATCCACAGTATTACAAGCTTCCCCGGGATTCAAAGTGAGCGAGCGGCCCTCTTGAAATGTTGTATGCATGGTGTTTGAAAATAGTCCAAGCGGCCCTGGGAGTATGCAAAGAAAAGGCACTTGGACAAAGCTTCAGTCTTGGCCTGCATGGCCAGTTCACAGTACGTTCCCTTTAGTTCGGGTGATACTGTGGATGGACAATATCCACTTCGCACCACTTTTAGACGGAAAGGAACCATTGCGTGTTGGGATTTACAGGGGAATCATCAGAAACCCAGGGTTTCTTAGGTGGTGCGAAATGGATTTCGTCCATCCACCGCATTATCTACATAGCCGTGCGTTTTTAACAGAATGTCCTTGGCGGTGACCCTCACCGTGCCGGAGATATGGGGTGGGAGATTGGTTGGTATCGAACTTGCCATGGGAGTTGTGTTTTGCAGCGGGCCCAAAAGATCGCACATTCTTTGATGGGTACGAGCTTTGGTCGAACAAGCATTTTCACCAGTGTTCATTAAGAGATATTGCCACGCATTCATGTGGCAATTGTAATCCTGCTACAGGTTCAGTTAAACTAGGTCCCCCCGTAGTAGCCCGTTCACCCTTTTTTGGGGGAGGGTTCCCCTACTCAAATAGACTACAGAAAAAAGTTGGTACCCTTATTCTAACCTCTCTACTGGAGGACCTGGTAAAATTGGTTTTGGGACCAACTGGTTTCACCTGGGTGCTGAGGTTGAGACCTTGTCCAGTGCCAGCGGATGGGTACACACCGTGCGTGAAGTCAATTCCCATTTTTGATGTTCTTGCCTTGAAAATGATGCCCAGGGCGTCAAGAAGGCGACTATATAGTTTCTATCGTTTTTGGGAAGTCTGACATGGGGAACCTCCTTTTGGTTGGCTTTTGTTGGAGGCCAAGAACGTGCCAACCATTTCGGAGGTCCCTGATTTTCGTGAGACAAGCCCATTTTGAGCTTCGGTGAAAATTGCTGGAATAATTTCAGTTGGGAGCGACACAGGACTCACGATATTTCCCACACCAGGGGGCGTACTACTTTTTACAGATGTCCTCTTGGGGAAGCAAAGCAATTTTGACCGTGGCATTTTTTTGAAGGCTGACTCGGCTCGAAGAGCCAGCGGCTACATACATCCGCACGATAGCGAGTGCGCCGAAACTGCGCTCTAACGAGCACCCCGTTTCAAATGGGGTATTGCACGTGATGAGTTGCCAACCCTTGCAAGGCGCGCATGGCACAGCTTTGTCCATGTGCCAGAACTACCGCCTGCTTCCTTGGCCACTTGCCGGCGCGCTTCTCGTGAGCCAGGCAGATACTGAGGTCCTGACCATGTTTCGGCCTCCCCGGCGTATAAGAAGTGCAAATGTGGCTGTTCGGAATCGGTTGGCACGAACTCGTGCAGCGCTGACTTCAGCCAGGCTGCTAGATTGGACTGGAGATGTTAGCGAACAGCGGGAGAGAACTGGTCAGGGCATTTGGCATGCCGATATGGTCGATTTAGTTTCGATGACCGCTCCTTGCATGAGGCTGAGCGCATGAACGACTCGAACAGGATTCCTTGGAAGGCACGGCGAAAAATATCGCATGTGTTACGTCTCTACATGGTTTGACCTTGCACGCTTGGGGCCGTCTGTGTCTTTGACTGGAATGACGACAAAGACTTAAGTCTTAGGTTTAGGGTTGAACGTCCCAGTCGTCAGAAGGTGCCTTCCGAGGAGCCCATCTGCACTTGATGGCTGGATTTGTTTTTGGATTTTTTGGATAGGTGAGGGCTGGAGGCTTGAAACCTAGTGAGCAATGACGGCGAGGCGGCAACGCCATGTGCCCACCGTAGCTGACTTGGTTTCAGCTGGCAAAAGAGTGGGGAAGGGACATTTTCCAGGCACATTGGCAAAGGGGCTTCCAAGCACCCACACAAACTCCAGCCTTTGCCTAGTTTGAACACACCGGCGCATGGCACCTACCGCAGATTCCGATTTACGAAAGCGCTGGCGTTACGGCCACTCGAGACCCTGCAGGTCTAAGGCTTTCTTCCAGTGACCTTTGGCTGCGCAAGACTAATTAGACATTTTTACAACCCCATCATTCATCCTGGGAGAAGCCGCTGGAATCTGTTTTAGTGGGTGAGACGACGCGTCCACCGAGCAAAAGAGTTTTCGGTGGCGAAATTATTGTAGATCGGAATGGTCATTAAGACCTTGAATATCATAAATTTGCTTGGTTGCTTCCGAATGTGGGAATTCGCCCACTCCACAATTGGGCTCTTGTGGACAGATTGCTTTCCATAGTCTGTACCCAGAACACAGAAGAACAAGCCATTGGTTGATTGGTTGATTGGTTGCGATTGGAGGAAGCGAGCCTCGAGTTATCATCGTCGCAACTTACTGACTGAGTTGTGACCAGGCATCATGGTTCCGAAGGATCGATCTGGAGGCTGCTACGGAGGCCTTCATTTTGGTCCACAGACCCTCGAGCAAACAGAAAAGAACGGGCGGTTTGGACCCAGTTGCTCGCACGCGAATGTCACTGTGTTGCATGCATGCATACATACATTGCGCTACATGAACCTGTCTTACAAGCCTACGTATCTAGATTTTCCCCTGACTCTCCCTCTCTCTCTCTCTCTCACTCTCTCGCTCTCTCGCTCTCCCCTTTCCCTCTCTCTCTCTCTCTCTCGCTTGCTCTCTCTCTCGCTCTCTCTCTCTCTCTCTATCTCTCTTTCGCTCTCTCTCTCTCTCTCTCTCTCTTGCTCTCCCTGTTTCTTTCTTTTTAATGCCGTACAGGCATACTTACTTTGTATCGCGTTAAATTACGTGAAATCATAGTTTGTAGCATTCATGCATTCTTGTAAATGCATGTCGGCAGATGATTAATATCCCCCTCTGATTAAAGACACCCGATTCTTCCAGCCGACTACCTGCCAATACTACTTTAAAGGCACCCGCCAGGTTTGGCCAAAACACCCTTCTGAATAATTGTGTGACACTCCACTGATTTTAGACGTCCCTTTCCGCCCAAAACGCAAAACTCCCAACCTTTGACGTCTCAAAACCGTAGAAACCGGTCAAACCCGTCCTCCAGAAACCAATCACCCCGAGAAAAAGTCAAACTCGCCCTAGAAACCAGTCAAATCCCCTCTCACAACCGGTCAAACCCCTTAAAAGGTCAAACCCCGGCCCCTCCAGAAACCAATCAAATCTTTTAAAACTGCAGAAACCGGTCAAACCCAACGTGTCAAATCCCTCTGAAAACCGGTCCAACTCTGGTCAAATCCCGCTGGACACCGGCAAATTTATCTAGACATTTGCACCACTTGAAGCCATGTGGAAAAGCGCGGGCATGCATCTACCCTCTACCTTGGAGACCAGTTCGCACATTTCGGCGCTGACTCGCTCGCTCAAACAAACACAGCACTTCCAAGGCAAGCAGACACACGGTATATCCCTCAGAGGCACTTCCAGGCCCTGGGGCCACTTCCAGGCCCTGGGGCCACTTCCGCGTGGCTCGCCTGAAGGGCGGACTGGAGGCAGCTGGAGCAGGGAGTTTGGCCGCGGCCTGTGGCCAAGGCGCAGTCCAAGACTTGTGTTGCCAATAGCAACTCCTTTCATAGACTCAAGGGACATTCCAGGAATAAAAACAACGGCTAGCCCTTGACCGTAAGTTCCTTATTACAGTTTAACTTCTTTGACAGCACAAGGTTTGACAAGCTCGTAAAGGGGAATTGCCCCCCTTCAAGGCTATGGCCAGAAAGGGGTCCACGCAGGAAAGGGCCGGAGAGGGCTGGCCAGAGAAGGAAGAACCCGAAAAGGCAGGAGACCCCCAGATTTTGGCAAGCCGCTCAAATTTCCGGAGCACTGTCAACCAAGAGGGGATCATGAATCATGTGTCCCCGTGATACAGTGTCGCATCCTGCTGGCTGGCTGAGCATCAGGCAGGCTACTCGCGCACGTACAGCAACCTGCTTAGCTGCAGCTCTTGCTGCTGGCGCAACTGCGCCCTCAGCACGTTGCACGGCGATTGCAAATAGGCAGGAAGGCCACCCTCGCGCGACAACTTCCCAAAAGCAGGTTGCTTCGTGCAAGCGCCTGAAGCAGCCCTTCACCTCAGCTCCAGTGGGCTGTGTCTACAGCTGCGCGCGGGTGCCGAAAAAGCTGCAGTTGTCGCAGTTGTCCCAAAAGTGGGCCCTCGACCCAGCCCGACTTCTGAATGCTGGGTAAGAAGGCGGCCCCCCAAAATCGCCGCGTCGCCTGCAACGCTGCGACAGCCGCTGCGGCCGCGTGTTGCGATACGAGCAGCCTGCTTCAACCCTCGCAAGAAGGAAAGGCAGTGGACGCAATGAGGGCCCGCGACGGCGAAGTCGCATGTCATTTCTGATTTGGTTATATCGTATCTGTTTTCATCAGTACAGTACACACCTGCATCACGTAGATTTGTACTTCCGATATTCACATACACACACATCCATGCATCCACATGCCCGCACATCCACACATCACATACTTGCATTCTTCACGCATACATGCAAACATGCATATTTGCATACATGATTACATGTTTTCCTACTTGCATACTTGCATGCCTACATACTGGCGTACTCACTTACTCACTGACGTTCACACTGGCAGTACATTAAATTGCAGAACATTGCATTGCATTGCATTGCGTTGCGTTGCATTGCATTAGTATTGCATTGCATTTCACAGACGTACATCACATACACGCATGCATGCACACATACATTTCCAAGCAGATGCAATTGTAACGTGCAAATGTCGTACTTGGTATCAACGAGATGCCCCACATATTGAAAGGTGTTTGCTTCGACCTATCAACAAATAGGCATCCCTTCTGTTGTGCTGCAAGATTTAGACAACCTTGCTCTGACAAAGGGCGTCTCAAAGTAAAGTGCGCACCGCTGGACACGTTTTGAGTGTCACAAAACGCACACCTCAGGAGCCGATCAGCTCTGACTCGATTGGCTCTAAACAAACGTGCATAGGTTGCTTTGATTGTCACCCCAGCAATTCAGTGGATGATGGGATAGACGAGATTTGCGACACAGCATCACCAGGCATGTTCAAGCTAAAGCTGGTGAGTGCAAGGCCAGGCCCCGCCTCTCAAAGAAAAAGAGAGTCCACCGCATCTGGTGACATCCACCCTTCGGCGTTGTTTTTGTGCTGATGTCTGAAGGAGCTGAAATCGCCCCAGCTGGAGACGCGATTGGAGACGGGTTCCATGGTGGCTGCAGTCTGAGATGCCGGGTTCCTGCAAAATGACGACTAGATGGTTGCTGGTAAAATGTGTGATGTCTAGGACCATTGCGTTCCCTTCTCTCTCAGGAAGAGCAGCGTTTAGCGGGCGACCGCTTGCACTATCGGCTCGTTCGAGGCTCGGCAGAGGGCGGCGCGGGCAGAGGACAGGGTCACCGGCCAACTTTTTTGGGGAGGGTTCCCTACTAAAATAGACTACAGGAAAAAGTGCACTCTTATTCTAACCTCTCTACTGGAGGACCCAGGAACTGTTGAACTGTTGTTTGTTGCTTTTGTTTGGCAGCTGGACAAATAAATTTGAAATCCCCGGAGTTCGGCCCAGATTGAAAGTTATACTTGTTTACCCGTTTCCTAGGAATTGTTCCAAGATACACTGCGCGCTGTGTTGTGCCGATAGTTGCTGTTTCACCCGGCTGTTCACACCCTTGGGTTCTGCATTGCAAGTTTAATTGAACATGCGACTAAACCATACTCAGCAGTGGCGTTTGCAGGAACCATCAAACAAAGGTTGAAGCAAAAAATACGTAACGACTGAAGATGTTACGCCCACAGAAAAAGCTCTGGATCCGAGTCGGAGCTATCATTGCCACTGAGCGGTTAGCGAAGGGACCGGCCACATGTTGAGATTGTTTCTCTAGGGGACACTTCCCCATTCTTTCCAGGGATTCCTTTTTCCAGAAAACCAGCAGAACCCAAAAAAAAGCGATCGCTTTTGAAAAGAACGATGGTTGACAAGAATGGAATCGGAATCAACCCCCAGAGTTGTGCTCCAAGCTTAGGGCCAAGCCGTACGTAGGGAAGCTCTAGTTTTCGTCCCCGAAAGAACGACAGCCATTCGCTCGAGTTGCTCGAGATCCAATGCCTCTGTCAACCAAAACCGAACTGCATCCACGCATTCGTTATATTATTTTCCTGTGTTGCAAAGGGAGTGGCGTGGTGTTTTCTTGGGAAAGCCATTCGCAGATCTGCCCGAAGCAGAATGGGAAGGGGGTACTAACCAACTGCTCAGCCTACACAATGCTTCCGGATGCTTGTGCCTATCTTCACCCAAGGGGTGAAGCGGTCTTGCATCAGAATCAGGGGAACCCAGCGTCCTTTTGTCAGGAGCATATTCTTCGACGCATATTCTGCGTGCGAGAACTGTTTTGCACAAAGGCCTCAGGCCTGGTTGTTGTTGGGAAACATGTTGGATTTTTGCTGATGGTGGTTTAGTGGTTGGAACCCCCCACTGAGCTGCTAAAAATTAAATGTTTTTGCCCCCTTTCCAACGTCAACCGAGCAGGGTCATCCTTTGGGGGTCCAAAGTTCAAAGCCAGGTGCTGGCCCCCCGGAGGGCCCGCACCTCAGATGATTCGGCCGACAGGCGGTACATGGGCCGTTTAAAAAGGGGGGGTGTGGGACCTGCCTTGTGGGGGGGGGGGGTCGTGGTTGTGGCTGGTTGGTGAGCAATGTTGAATTCGACCCGCAGAACTCCCTGAAATGGATTACGTCCTAAAGGGAACCAGCAGAGTAGAACGGTCCGAAGTTCACATTGGCACGTTTGCGAAGGAATACTTGCTTGCTTCGACTTTTGTCCCACACTAGACAAAAAATGTTTAGCTGCCACCGGCAAGTCTTCCAGAATGATCCGACCGGTGTCCTGGCAGGTGCCGAGTCCAAACATGCACAGGGCAGGCTCAAGGGCTCGCAATCAAGACCCGGGTAGTTGGAGGTATGGGGACACTCATGATCATCAATGGTCCAAAGGCCGCCCTTTTGCTTCTTCCTCTTTAATACCTAGTTCTGATTATGACTCGCATGGGTATCGGTATGTTTCAATTCAAAGACGAAACTAAATGATGTCCCTTGATTTGACACACACACACAGACATGGCTTTCGGACTATGTGAAGAAGGTTTCCGCAGGAGAATATGGGATGTCAACAGAGGGACCCCTTAAAATTGTGGCTCTCCTTTTGGCTTGCCTTTAAACCAACCTGAAAATGGAACCCTCAAAAAAGTGTACATGTGTACGGATCCTTGCAAGGCGAGAGACAATGGCAGCGGGCGAATCTGTGTGTGTGTGTGGCTTGTCTGGGCAAGGAATCAAGCACCTCCAAATGCTTGGTGGCGCGGAAAGAAAGGACAAACCAAGAGTGGATGGTAGAGTTCCACCTTTCACGCTCCAGGGTTCAGCTTTGCTTCTACACTCGTGTGTGTGTGTGTGCTTGTTTTTTTTCCCCAACAGCGGAAAGCTTTGGGGTCTCAGCCCAGATAGGCTCCGGGGTGGTCCGGGGCGGCCCTGAAAAAAGGTTCCACGAGGGTTGCACCAGGTTGCACCAGGTTGCACCAGCACCTAAGCTTTTTTAAAATATTTTTTAATGTTTGTGCATGTTTTTTGAGGGTCCCCTTAAGTCGGTTCACGGGGAAATCCAACGGCAAAAACGCTGAAGCCGAGCCCCGAGGCTGGGTCAGCATCAAGGTGTCCGGGAAGGCGGGGGCTGGGAGTCAAAAGGCAACCAACCGCCCAGCTGCCCAGTGGGGTGCCAACTTTTTTCGACTTTTTGTTGGGTTGTGGGTTCAGTGGTGCCAACTTGTTTCCGACTTTTTTGGGTTTGGGGTTCAGTGGTGCCAACGTCTTTTCGCCATGTTTCGGGTTTTGGGCTCCCCTTCAGAGTCAACCAACCAAAAAAGGATGCCGCTCCCCTTTTTCCCATGGCCACTCATCTGAGATAAAATGGGTGGTTGCGAAATCCGCTTCTCGCACCAGACTTCCACCATCAGCTTCCAGCAGAATTGGGAGATACTGTGGATGGTTGAAATCGAAGTCCAGAAACCACACCACCGAAATCAGACACCATGGTTGAAACCTTATGGTGTCCGAACGGTGGCAAAAAATTGGACTTTGTCCGTCAAGATTTCCTTAGGTGATGTCCAGTAGGGCTCTTAGTTGCCACTAGCCTCTCGCAACCGCGGCGAACAAGTATACTTTCCCACAAGAACGTACCATGTCGCAGGGTCGCGTTCTCCTCACCAGATGTTCTGTTTCTTTTGAGAATTTGGGTAATTTAGGGTTTAGGGTGTCTAGGATGGCTTCTAGGGTTTGCTGTATGGTGTTTAGGGTTTAGGGTTAGAGTGTTGAGGGTTTAGGGTCTCGGGATATTAGGGTCTAGGGTCTAGGTGTTTATTTAGTGTTTAGGGTTTAGGGTTTATTTGTTTTTGGTGTTTGTTGCTTGTTTTGTGTGCATGTTTTGTTTTTAGCCTTTTGGCTTCACTGCACCCGCGGATGGTCGTGAGCAGCATTACACGCCCTTTCAAAACTTCAGTTCGTATCAAATGGGTTCACCCTTTGCCAGCGATTTCTCCTTGTTGTAAATGGTGTGCAAATGGTGGTGTCACTTGCGAAGCTATGGCAACGGCACTGGGCAAGCTGGCGGAATTGAGACGAGACTTGCCGCAGGTGCCAAAAAAATCTCAGGGCCCTGCACTGCCGAGCGTTGTGATTGGTGGTCGCCGATCGGCAACCCTTGTTAAAGTATGGACCTCCTCTCGTTTTATGCAAGGATGATGGAACCCCAACGGATTGCGGAAAGGAAGTTGAGGGTGACCGAAAGGAAGTCCGCCGAGCTTTTCTCCGGCGTCAGGTCCTGCTCTCGCGACTCACAGAGGCCGGGACGGCTTCGGGCGGAAGAGATCATTTGCATGAGGGGCATCCCAAAAGAAATGGGTATGAATCTTTGAGCGCCCTTTGGTGGGCATCAATATGGTTGGATGCCATGTTGATGTTTTTCCCCGAAACTTGCTGGAAATTGGCACTCACTTGAGAAAGGGTCTCGTTTTTCACCATGACTCTGCAACCAAGATATGGGTTGGGTTGCTTGCTGAACATGTGAGCCACAATCAAAACCCGGGTAGATGAAGGTTGGTAAGGGATAATCCCAACCATAAATAGCTGCGGCCGCCTTCTAAATTCCTTACATGGTTCTGGGTAGACCATTTTAGTACCGGGTTTTGAGTGTGACTCATGTCTTCCTTCCTGTTCTTTTGTGGCGCGCTGGACACCTTTGAACCCTTGCTAGATATGGCCATGGGGATTCCCACTCGCCGTTTGCTGGGGTTAGGACAAATTTTGAACCTGCAGGTTGAAAATCGTCCGACCTCCGGAAAGAGCGTGCGTGGTTCCTTCTGTGCTTGCAGAAAGTTGCTACGTGCTCACTCAAGGGAGATCCACTTCACGCTAGTTGGCAGATGCTGGCTTTCCCGGCATTCAAAGGGTTTCGTCCATCCCATCCAGTGGAAGAGCCGCATGGAACTTGGAGCTCAGGCTGAAGCCGTGAGCACTGCCAAGGATGAGAGCGCAGACCTCGATGAAAAAAAAACGATCCGCCCAGCCGAATGGGGGCAGATGGACGTCCGGAGGTTTCTGCTCCCGCGGGGAGAAGCCCCAGAAAGAACCCTTCAAGAAGCCGTGGTCACGTCTTCTCTCAGAGTGCTTTGAAGAAGGCTGTTGTGATTCGGGGGGATGGCAGAGTCAGGGCTTTGGCATTTTTTTGGTCCAATTGGCCAACCCACTGGTTTTCTGGCTTGCCCTTGCTACAACCTTCGCCCTGGCCGCGGTCCACGCTTCTACGACCTTCCAATGGGACCCTCTTGTTGGCCCCAAAACGACTGTCTGGTTTGGTTTTGTCCAAATCTCAAATGTCGAAGATTTGACAGGTCCATGGCCTGTTGAGAGTTGCGAGTGCCCTTAGTTAAGATCATCTCGGGTTCCGGAAGCTGCGTTTTGACCCAGGCTTCGACAAATGGCAGGTGCTGGGAGTCCAAGCGGAATCCGAGGCGCATCTTGGTCAGTGATGCTTGCTTCATTGCGGAAAAGCGCCCGGCGAAGCTCAACTATGGGTGGTGTGCGTTTGGAACCTCTCCACAACACCAGCGACAAGGGTATCCTCGAAAGGCACTTTTCAGTGTCGGTTCTTTTGATGCCAGTGTTTGTGTCGCATACGCTCAAGGGACTATCGCTACAACGTGCGTTTTCAGTGTTGGTGTTGCCCTTTGGTTTCAAGATCAGGCCGGTGCAGGGTGTCTCACCCAAGTATCCAGTACCGTGATGTTGTTTCTCTTTACGGAAAAAAAGAAAACCAAAAAAACAACTTTTGGAGACTTTGGACCCGAAGGACTGACATCTGGCCTCGGTTTGGTTGTAGTTGGGATGCTAAACCTCAGAACCCATAGGGATATACCTCCCCTTCCACAAGCAAACTGACTCGGCCAAGTAGGCGCCCCTCCCACATTTCCCACATTTCGCTCGAGAGGCAGCGAAGAGCGAGGAGGAAATGAGCCGCTCGGAAATGATGTGAGTGGGGTGAAGTTCGGTGAAGATCTCCGGAAGCCTACGGGCAATTTGGGAACACGGACGATTTGTTTTCCCAGATGTGGACACACGGATGTAGATGGCCCCATTTGCCCACTGAGTCGATCAAAGGTTCATTGCCACATTTGCCATTTGCTGTCATGTATTTGGGCTCCCGCGCACAACAATCCCATTGCATGTGTCAACTTCTCGACGACTTTCCATTCGGCATATGTCATAGGATGTGGTTCCCTTCCACTGGCAGACATAAATCCCTTCTGCGGAGCAGACATAAATCCTAGCCTTCCGTTTGGCGTCAGTTCTGTGTGAACGAATGGGCATGGTTCAAAGCTATTAAGCCTTCAAGTTGGTTTCTTGACCGTTTTGTCGGCTTTGCGACTATCGCCAGTGCAGAAGATGATCTGCTTTTGAGGGCAATTGCTCTTGTTGGGTTGTTGGAAAGGGACTCCAAAGAAGCTTTAAAGGGCCGCTACCTTAACTTCCATTTGCTCAAGAATATGTTTTGTTGTTCCCCTGTTGGTTTGTAGGGGAAGCTATCACTACTGGATTTATGTATATCTTTTTCCCCGGAGACTGAAGCAAATGGAGGTTAAGACACTCAGCCATATCCAACCAGACGAACGCCACGCAGCGTGAGTGACAGTTCGGCAGGGCGGGTCTCCGCGTCCAAGATCTCCGCGGCGATTGGCAAGCCCTATGCGGCCGGGGATGGAGAGTTGCCGCGAGTGGAGATGTGAAAGCTTTGGCGAGGAAATGAGCAACCCAAGCAAGAAACCCCTAGGTTTTCTACCCATGTTTTGTTCATTGGAGCACATCTTGAGCAAACGAGAAAAGGGATTGTGCCCTTTGAAGGTCGTTTCTGACCAACCCATAGGAGAAACCCATTGGCTTTCTTTTTCTTAGAGCACATCTTGAAGCACACGAGAAACGGGAGTGAGTCTTGCGAGGGTACTCTTTCTGGAGTGGTTTCAATTGAAATCAACGGAATTTGAGGATTTCCTGATTCGGGCATAAGGTTTCTCAAGATAAGAACTCAAATGCTGTGGAAGCCACACCGTTTTGAGGGTTCCCCTATTTGGGCATAAGCTTTCTCAAGATACGAATCCCATAACATGCTGTTGGCTTCCCTTTGAATGCCAGTCAAAAAGGTGGCGGCCACCCTTAAGACAAGCCAACTGTTTGGGTGTGTGTTGCTTGACCTTTTCTTTTGGGTGCTCTGAAGGAACTACGGTTCTTGTTTTTTGTTTTTTTTGAGGGGGGTGCAAGTCTCTACTTGGGTATGTGTCCAAATGGGCCCATAAGAATGATGGTTCCCTTCTGGTTTTCCTGTCCACCCTTGAACAAGCAGCACCGCCCCGAAAAAGAGAAAAACACTTCACGACGTGTCACAGCAGGGAGATCCAGAAAATGGCGGGGGGGGGGGGGGGCGAATTTGGTTTTCCTGTCACCCATCCCCCTAATACTGTGGATGGACAAAATCCTGCACCACTTGGAAACCATGGCTGAAACCATTGTTTGTTGGTATTCACAACGGAATCGAACCATTCCAGGGTTTCTGACCGGTGGTGCGAAATGGATTTCGACGATTCCCCTTGAACAAGCAAACCCCCCCCCCCATGGGGGGGGGGGGGGGGGGGGGGGGGTAAAAAATAGTAAAAGGAGAATTCAAAGAATTATTCTTTCTACTATTTTTCTCCAACAGCAACACAACAAACAGAAAACAAAATCCAGAACAACAAGCAAACAAAATAAATAATCACAACCAACAACAAAAATATTTAATCACAGCATGCAACATTAAATAATTCAAACAAGCATACCAACAAAACAGCAACACTCTAAATCATCAAAGAACCCAAACTCAAAAACACACATCAACAAAAATCAAAGCAACATACCAACAAAAAATATCACAAGAGCATCAAACAAAACAAAAACAAACAGCCAAAGCACGAAAAAATTGAAGAAGCATGCCAAGTCTAAACAACACACTTTGAAAGAGATAAGCAAATTATAATAATTCAATCTTTACAAACGATAAATATATTACAATTATAACATATAATATTTTACATGTGATAATCATAGTATGATTAAACCTGTTTTTAGTGTTTCCAGTCTCCTATGTTGTTCCAAGAACTGCTCAAAATGTTTCTGATATTATACCAGATTAAGTTAACGTCATAATCTTTCATTGGTGCTCTTTGTTGTATTAAATAACGCAACACTGATACCAAAGTATAATAATTACAATGCATTGTTGTCATTCCTCCTCTTTCATTAATACTATTACCATTACGTTTAACGAGTTCTTCTTTCATTATGTGTTCGTAAATCTCTTTTATCCATTGATGATTTTGTTCTCCATACTCAGCGAACATATCTGGATATATATCTTTCATTGTTTTATCGTTTTTAATTATTTCAATGACTTGTTTATACGATGGATAGGGATTATCCTTAATGAAACTCAATATTATCTTTCTATCCTGTTCCAGCTCTTTTTCTGTCACTCCTAGCATTGGCATTGTCCTCTTATTATATTAAGTATTTATTCCTTTAAGTCATTTTACATTATAATTATAACATATAAGGGTATAAATGTTATAATCATAGTATGGTGATAATTTAAGTTTGGGATAATAATTTAATTGATGATGAGTTGGGGCGTAGGCGTGATGGGACCAATCCCACAAACTTGGGACCCGAATCCCCGAAAGTTGGGACTCCAATCCCACAAACTTGGGACTCGAATCCCCGAAAGTTGGGACTCCAATCCCCTAAACTTGGGACCCGAATCCCCGAAAGTTGGGATTCCAATCCCCTAAACTTGGGACCCGAATCCCCGAATCCCACGAATTTGGGACTCGAATCCCCAATCCCACGCATTTGGGACTCGAATCCCCTATTTTTGGGACTGGTGTCTTGTTTCTTTAATCCGTCAAACTCACTAAGATTTCACAAATTAATTCGCTAGGTATTTTATATAAATCTTCCTGTTTATGAAATACTGGATTGTCTCCCCATTCTGCTTTGGTTTTTGATGGTAGCCGTTGTGCTGTTTCAATATGTTTATTATTCCTGATGTTGCCACAATCCTTTTTACATAATTCTCTAGGTTTCCAAGTTGTAATGTTATTCCATAGCCTAGTCCTCTTTCTATAATTAAATCCATATTTACAATAATCAACATCTTTAAAATCAAACTCATCCATAAACTCCTGATATTTTAATAATCCAGTTTGTGGATTTTCGATTACAAAATATTTAGGATTGAAATATTTGATAATCTCAATAGTTTTTAAGACAATACTATTTGCATATTCGATATTCCTAATTCCCCTAGTTTTTGCTATGCTGTATTCAGTGCATGGGGGACTACTCCAAATAAAATCAAAATGGTTTCTGTCAAACTGTTTGTAATCCCACTCCAAAATATCAGTGTTGATATCAGCATTTTTCAAGTCTAATGATATTACATTAAATCCAAGCGACTTTGCTATGGTTCCGACGCTTTTTGTTCCGCTAAATAATTCTAATAAATTCATTTATTAGAATTATTTAGATTATTAATTATTCAAATAATACATATACTCCATCATCATTTTTTGAAATTTTATAATAGTCTAATGTTTGTTGCTTTGGTTGCTTGATTTTTCCTGTATTCAACATATCACAGTATTTCTTTTGCTTTGTCGGGTAGTCGCCCGATGGTCTTCCTATAGATTTTGCTTGAAATATCTTTTCGATTTTTTCTTTATCTTCATTGCGTTCAACTGGTTTCATTTTGTCATCAATGGATTTAATCATATCATTTAAGGTTTTAATATTTTTACCAATTAATGTTATCTTCTTCATTAAATCATTAATAGTGTAATTCTCATTTTCAGACATTACTATATATTTATTTAGATAATTATTTATTTAATTATACGTTTTATTATATAATTTACCTGAATAATTTAATGTTATATATGTAAATAAATTATATTCTAAGAGTCTTTCACCAATTTTATTTTTCAATTTTATTAAACCTTCATCGTTACCTGTAATTTCAAAAAACTTCAACATTTTATCAAATTTATCCGGTTTAGTTATACCTTTCATAAAATATTTATTATTGAATTTAGCATCTAACCAATAAAAATATTCTATACTCAATTGTCTAGCAAAGTTTTTATCACCATCGAATATATCATTAATTTCTTCATCATCAAAAGTTATAATTCTATGGTCTTGTCCATTCATAGTTGGCATTATGATTATATAAATAATTAGATATTTATTTAAATATTTATTTATTTATATTTATAAAGTGCAATTATGTTAAATCTACTCTTTAAATACTAATTTTTCATGATTTGTTTAACAGTTTCCTGAGTTTCGTTTTCATTATTATCGGTTGGTGTTGCTTGCCTACCAAATTTAAAAGTTATACTATGGACATCAGTTTCTAAGTTGATACTGTCTTTAGTTTTATCAATACTCATTTTCTTATCATTTTTACTTATTTTGAAACTTGTTGGAATACATGAACATTTACATGTTTTATTATTTTTTATTTCTAATTCATTTTTAAGTTCTAACATCTTTTTGCACATAGGACAAGCAATCTCAAATACTGATGTTTCTTTAACAATTTCTCCGCTATCTTCTGTTGAAGAAACACTTAAACCTGTCTTATTCTTTTTGTTTTTCTTTTTTGGCATTTATATTAGCATTTATATTTTTAATATATTGTATCAAAAACTTAATTAATTCTAAAATAAAATAACATATTTTTTTACATCTATTATCAGTTATTAGTACTTGTTCTATATTCTCCATTTCATCTATTATATTAATATAATCTGAATAACTCCTTTTCATATTAAATAATAAGATAAATTATTTTTAATTTCTGTCTTTCTTTTCTTGTAAAGTTTTTTCATTGTATCGTCCTTATTCCATCTATATCCCACAAATTTCTGATGATGTTTTGAATTTAGATGTTTAAATAAATATTTGTCATCATAAGTTTTACAACAATTGCAATGGATAACAGTCATATAATAATAAGATAAAATAATTATTTAAATTATTTAATCTTATTATTTTCATGCATGATAGAATATTCGGAGGGCACAGCACTTGGGGTTTTCATTGCACGCGAGAGAGATACAAACTAATTAGCTTCAATGCTTACTGATTGAAGCAATGGAAACCTGTTCCATTATGTTATTCACCGCCACTCATAACATAATGATGTTCCATTAATATTAAATAGAATATTTATTTAAATTATTTTCTTTAGCTTTAGTAAGTTTTAGTGCAGTTAGCATATCAACATCTAGAATATTATTATTAATAACTTCTTGTACACTATTTATCATTTCATCTGTATATATATTAGAATAATCTTTCATAAAATTTACTAACTTTCTAAAATTAAAATCTAGGTTATTGTCATTTTCAATTGCGGACTTGGATACTACGATATTATAATTTTTAATTCCAGATAAAAAGTATAACATCGTATCATAATATATTTGTACAGTATCTGGAACTAAGACATCACCAAATTTATATATCCTCCGAATACTAGCCACTTCACTTAAATTAATAGATTCTATAGCCATTATGATATAATTATATTATATATTTTTTTATTTATAAGTATTTATAATATTATTTTTATTATGCCTGATGTAAAACCAATTGATGAAATCAAATATGACTTTAAGCAAAGTAAGCATGAGGTCGTCCCTAAATTGCCAATGAGAGCTATGATTGTCGGTCCATCTGGAAGTGGAAAATCAACTTTACTTGTATCAATGATACTTGATATTTATAGAGGAGCATTTGAAAGAATTTTTATCTGGTCTCCATCTGTAAATTTAGATAGTATTTGGTTGCCTGTTAAAAAATACATTAAAGAAGGTTTGAAAGTAGATAATGATAAAGAACCGTGTTGGTGGGATGAGTTCAATGTTGAAGATTTAGAAAGAGTTATAGAAACTCAAAATAAAATAATTGAATACCAGAAAAAACAAGGAACGAAGAAATTATTTAATATTTTGGTAATTTTGGATGATGTATCTGATAATCCAGCAATAACAAGAAATAACAAATTGTTAAATTCTTTATTTTGTAGAGGTCGTCATAGTGGAATATCAACACTTGTAAGTCTTCAAAAATCATCAACCGTACCACCAATTATTAGGGTAAATATAAGTCATTTGTTTTATTATAAAGTTAGAAATTTTAAAGAGATAGAAATATTGCAAGACGAATTATCAGCAATTGTTAGAAGCGATAATTTACATGAAAGCAAGAAACTAATTTATAAAATATATGAGACTGCCACTGATGAACCACATAGTTTTTTATATATTAACCTTTTAGAAAAGAATCCAGATAAAATGTTTATGAAAAAATTTTCTCAATATTTGAAAATTACTAATTAAAAATAAATAATTAAATAATTAAATATATATTAATATTATATGATATTTTATGATTTACCAATAGAAATTAAAGACATAGTATTATCTTATAGTTTAGGCGATGTTAGATTATTAAAAATAAAAAATAATAATATTATTAAAAATTATATTAATAAATTTAAACCAGTATATAAGTCTTACAAATTAAATAACCTAGATTGTTTTGAAATTGATAATATCAATATTAATAATGGATTATCATATGTTTTTAATTTAAGTGAGTTAGATAAATTACATAAAATATATACACCATTAAATTTATTAATTGAATATGGGTTAATTATTACATCTACATCATCTAAATGTTTGAATCAAGATCGTTTTCGTACTATAACATCAAATAATTTATTTGATATTTATTATTATCTTAATAAATATCTTTATGAAATTGAATTAGTGTATAATGATAATATGGTTAATTTTATTTCATTACAAGTAAAAAAAATAACTATTAAAGTCATCAATGATGACTTTTATAAATATTTTTAAATTAATAATATTAATATATTTTTTGTAATATTATTAATTTAAAATAATGAATATGAACAGAGATTGAGAGCAGGTAATTTATATATTAATTTGTCACATTTAGTTGCCTCTAGTTTTTCTAATCGTTCACTCACTTGCTTAATTGCTTTCAACTGTAATTTATCAATATTACTTAAATCTAATTTTTCTATATCAATATCATTAATTTTATCAATAGATGAAGTTTCAACATTACTATTTGAATTACCCATTATATATTATTATTTAGATTATAATATAATACAATAATAAATATTCAAAGGTATACAATACAATAATAAATATGCAAGGGAATTAGAATAGGCCAACAAAACAAAAGTGTAAAAGGAGCACATATTTTATCACACTTCACCACTCGTCTGTCAAATTCCTCTTCTCTTCTTTGTCTTTTTAATTCTTTAATTTTTTCATCAAATTTAGAATGACTAAAATTACATTCTTTATTGTTACATTTATCTAATGTAAAATCATCTTTATTTAGCTTAGTAATTTTACAACCACAATAACAAGTTTTTTCTCTCATACTATCATTCTTAAATAATACTTCTATTTTAACTTTTCTGTCAATGTCCATATATATATCTAGATATGTTAATTATTTATTTATTTATTTATTTATTTATATATTTATATATTTATATATTTAAATTATTTATTTTTTCTTTTTAAATTCCTTAATTTCTTTTTCAAGTTTATCTACTTTATCATTTAATTCTAATACTGCTTTATGAACTAACACGGGTAAAACTAAATAATTCAATCCTAAATACTCTCTATCTTGACTAACAACATTTTCAAATTCTTTCGGGATTGCTTTTAATACTTCATCTGCTATATATCCTATATGAGTTTTACCGCCATCATTTCTATCGTGTCTTTTAAACTTCTTCGGTTTAAATTTCTTAATAACATTCATACAATTAGATTTGATATTGTCTATGTCATATTTCAATCTTGAGTCAGATGAATCCACAAACGTTCCGTTGATGGTTACTGTTGTTGCTGTTAAATCTATATTAGTTCCTGTTGATGGTTCAATTAAATTACATAACATTTTTTCGTTCCTGCAACTGTTACATTTTCATTAAAAGTCGATGGAGCATTATTTGTAAAACTTTCAGTATTTACTGTAGTTCCAAATGTCTTATCAATAGATAATAAAACTGAAGGTGTACTTGAAGCATCTGAAACTCTAAACGCAGTGTTTGATGTTCTGAATATTACATCAATTGTAGATAAATTAGTTCCATCATGATAAGTTGATATTTCCGATGTTCCCATTTTAATATCAGTTCCAGTAGTCATTGAAATATTATTCAAAAATGAAACCGTTGTTAAATCAAATGATTGAATGGTATTAGTTGCTAAATATGCATTTTGTATTGCCATATTAGTATCAACAGTTACTAATGTTCCACCATTAGGTGCTATATGATTGCTTCTTAATGCTCCATTAGTTTTAACATAAACATCATCAGCAAATAAATTACCCATTACATCAACAGTATCAGTGTTGAAAGTCCATCCAGTAGAAATATTAACTGCTCCAACTATGTTAGATTGAACAGCAGGGTCTCCACAGATAAACCTAATTGAAGAATTAGCATCACTATTCCTCATATCAAAAGATGAAAACGAACTAACATATCTATATAATTCACAATTTGTATCAATTGTTAATTTTCCATTGGTATCAATATTAACATTATCACAATTAACATCAGCATTCGTATAAATATTACCTAAAACATCAATAGGTTTACTAAAAATAGTTTTATTAACTAATCCATCACACATCATATATTGGTTACTGGCAATAGTAATGTCGCCAACAGAAAGAGAAATAAAGTTAGGATGATGCATATAAAAACCTTCTATTGCATCTGGTATATATGTTTCTAAATATGGTTCTAATCCATTTATTGAAGTATTGATATTATATATTTTTGTTTTAATATCCGTTGAAAAATCATTATTTGTAAATAAATTTCCTTTCATATAAACAGCACCTTCGAAATATGATGTCCCGTGCATCTGCGCAAAATTATATGAAGTATGAACATTACCATTAATTGTGATTCTTGAAGCATTATTAGGTCTTCCAATAATAACATCTCCTGTATTCCATCCTAGCCATAATCGATAAGGAGTTGCCCCTTGTAAACCTTGATAAGAGTCTAACTGACAACCTCTTTTAAACTCTAGTCTTTGGTTACTAACTGCGTCCTGGATTCTAAATATTGGATTAGTATTATCTGTTAAACTAAGTATTAATGGCGAATTCACTGTCTGTAATGTTGTATTAACTTTGTCTAATTTTTGACTTATTACTGTATCTTGTGCACTATCATTTGTGATTATTGAATTAATTGTATTTGTATTTCCTGTTATTAATCCACTTAATCCATCTGATTGTAAAACATATCTACTATCAGAACCTGCTATATCTAAAATAGATGAACACGAAAATAAACCAGATACTTGTAAATTAGATAATACTGTAGTATTATGATTTAATAATATTTTATCATTTTGAAAAATTGAAGAATTATTAATTTCTACATCTCCAAAACCTCTTTGATTTAAAAACATAGTTGCTCCACTTAAATTTCCATAAATATAACTATCAAAATAATTATTGTACATTTCATAAAAATTATTATAATTTCCAAAATTTGCTATTTTGAAAATTGAAGTAGTTGTTATATTATGAATTAATGTATTATTTAATACTGATGTATTTAATTTATCTGTTAATAAATTATTAGTTGTTATTTTATTGTAATATAAATTACTATCAAATGAACCTGTTTGTAATTGAGATATTAAATGAGAATTTGATGAAATATTATTAAAATTAGTTGATACAGTAGAATTTAAATTATTTATTAAATTTGTATTTGAAGAAATATTATTAAAATTTGTATTAATTAAATTAGTATTAGAACTAATATTATTAAAATTAGTTGTCATAGTAGAATTCAAATTATTTATTAAACTTGTATTTAATGAAATATTATTAAAATTTGTATTAATTAAATTAGTATTTGAAGAAATATTATTAAAATTAGTTGTCATAGTAGAATTTAAATTATTTATTAAACTTGTATTTAATGAAATATTATTAAAATTTGTATTTGAAGTTATTGTCAGATTACCTATTAAAAAAGAATTTGAACTAATATTATTTGATAATACATTAATTTCTGTTTTGTCATATGTTTCAGTTATATCATAAAAATTAGCGTTTATCTGTTCCTTTGTGTAAGTATCTGCTTGGTCTGCTTTACTATCTAATACTGTTTGAATGTCAGATTTACTCGCGTAAAGGTCTTCTATATCATTGACTGCTCCATCTTTTACTTGCCTAATTCTATTTGCTGTAATATCAAAGATATTCATTAAGTTTTTGCTCATAATATTATATTATTAATTAGAAAATTAATAATATCATATTTTTTATTTTAATCATAAAATGATACAGAATTTGAGCGGATTTCAAGAATGCACTCATGAACCAAGAGCATATAAATTCTCTCGGCCATTTTACCAGGAGCGCTATATAATGTTGAACCCTCCAACGCTTTTATTTTAACAACCAGATTTGAATTATTTTTAAGGTTCATACCAGTATAATTTGCACTTTCTAATTTTTGTAAATTAAAACCATACATAAAAGCGTGAGACCTGTAATCTTCTGCTCTAACTAACATTGGTTTATCAGCACAATGCATAAGATGGACGTATGCTTCACGAACACCTTGAATTTCTTGACTTGGAATAACTTGATTACCGATTATCAAAGAAGCAGATAAATCATGCTCTGGGTCATAATATCCTAGGTCATTTGTTACATGTGCCAGTGGATGATACATAAAGTTATATGGTTTCAATAATTCACCGTATCCGCCTACATAACCCTTTTGAGTCGCATTTGAAAAAGAAATAAACAGTTTATTTAATTTAGACACATTACGGACAATAGTTGTGAATATTTCAGTTGATGTTGATGCTGTTTGTTCTTGTAGGGTTTCAGTTTCAAATGTAATAGGAAGAGAACCAGTTTCTAATAATTTAGCATACTCTGCATATAAGCTATCGTCAAGAGTATAGACATTTCCTTTGAATAAAGGTTTTGTAACAGACCACTGTATACTTGTATTTGTAGTAGTAAAAAGTCCTGTTCTATTAACAATTGGTTTTAATACATCAGTGGTTAGATATAATTCAATCGTGATTGGGCAATAAGATAAAGGTATCCAGTTTTCACAAGTCTTGAAACATTTTAAATTTAAATCAAAATAGACATTGGCACTTTTACCTGCTTTAATTCCTCTATAATTACCATTGGTTACATTTCTAGTTACTGCTTGGGTAGTAGAAGTTCCAGTAGCATTACAAACTAAAAACCGTCCATCATGATTGAGTAGAGTATTTCCAAAACCTAATGCTTCATCAATTCTTTTTTCTTCTGATGATTTTAATACATCTTTCATAGCACTCGCACGAGAAAGAGAATTTAAATCACATACAATGACATCACCCATTAACACACGCACCCTATCAAAGAAACCGGCTGTGTCTATTGGTCTAAGTTCGTGGTCTGCTGTGTTATCAGCGTTGTTTAGAGTAAATCCTAATAATAGAGATGGTAAGGACAACCATTGATTAGGTGGTCCAGTAATGTTAAATCTAATTACTGAATTTGTATCAGCGGTATAAGTAGAAACCGATGAAGGATAAAAGTTTTTACTTTCTTTTGACCGAACATAAGAACCGCCATCTTTTAATTTAAATCTTAAATTCTTTTCAACAAGGACATCTTCAATATCTAATGTTTCCATAACTTATATATTTAATAATAGAAAAATATTATATTATTCTATTATTAAATTATTTTATTTTAAAGTGTGAATAATCTATAACTTCTTTTTTAGATTTTTTATTTAATAGTTTTTTAGATTTATTTTTAATATTATTATGTTCAACCTTATAATTAGGTTCGCGTAGCAACGCGAAGGCTTCGCGTTCATCCTCTACAATCTTTTTAATGTCATCATAACTGACTTTCTTTTTAGGATTTATAGTATTTTTTATATCATTATTAGGCATTATATATAAGACTACAAAATTTCCTTTACAGGTTCAATGCTTCTTGATACGTCCTTGCCAGTATCACCATATAATGAGTGTTGATGATTTGTTAATGGGTTAAAACCTCCTCTATTTGATGTTATACTGCCTCTATCTAAAATACTGACTATATCTCCAAAATTTCGTATGCTTGTGTAGTTGTCATTGTTTTTGTTTGACATTGAAATAAAAGGAGCACCGTAAGTAGTTAATCTAATATTTCTATCAGGATTTTCTTTTAAATATTTAGCACTCGCACTACTACCCAATGAATGTGAAATAACTTCACTAATATTATGGTTTTCATCAAGTATATCGCTAATATCTCTATACCTTTCACTGAATGAACTTAAACCAAATGGAATTGTAATATCACTTAAAATATCGTTAATATTTGATATAATATTAGACTTACCAAATGTTCCAGCAACATATAGTTTATTATTATCTAAATAATAACCTTTACCATTTGTATATGCTTTGTTTAATCCTTCTGTGTCAGATAAATTATTATTATATTTAGGTTTGAATAATGATTTTTCTTGTTGAATTTCATTAATTATTTTTCTATACATCTCACTATATCCTTGATGAAGAGGATTGTATGATTTTAATGTTCCTTCTTTTAAATAATATTTGTACTTCGTAGCGTTTTTATTATCATAAAAACTGTATTTATATTTATTTTTCATATATAATTAAATTATAAAATTTCTAATTAATTAATATAATGAGATTTCGTAAAATATATATCAACAGTGCTTATCGTGATTTAAATGACAGTCAATCTACATCAGATTTTGTTATTAATTTAAGAGAGCAACAAGAATGCGGACCAAATACTAAAATGATTTGTCACGAAGTATCTATCGCTAATTCATTTTATCCAATTGAAGAAAATTTAAATAACAGATTATATTTAACATTAGGAGGGATATTAATAGGAGCATCAGTATATTATTTTATTGTAGCACCTGATAAAGGTAGTTATGTAGGTAGTGAATTAGCAACCGAATTACAAAATAAATTGAATACTGCTACTAATGGAACTGATGGAAACAGTAATTTTTTTACTTGTAGTTATTCATTAAAAACAAATAATATAACTATAAGTTGTAATTATATTTCTTACTTTTTTATAATCCATACAGATAAAGAATTAAAAACAAATTACAGTTTTGGTGTTGATTATGATAGAGATTATCCTAATAGTATTAATGACATTTTAGGAAATACTACTGAAAAAGTAAATAGTACAGCAGACCCGTTTGTTAGTGGATTTATATCATTTTTACCTGTTAAAAATATTTATATTCATTGTAATGAATTAAGTAACGGAAACCAGTTATGTAGTTTTGGTACTTCATCAATAATAAAGAAAGTACCAGTTTTAACATCATTCAGCAACCTCATATATGATAATGAACTAATTTTAAATGATGCTAATGATGTTAGTATGCGTTCATTGAATAGACTTCATTTTAGATTTACTGATGCATCGGGTAGAGTTTTAAATATGAATGGAACAACAAGTAGTTTTAGTTTAACATTTTTTGAAGGTTAGAAAATCATATATTAAATATTTTAATATAAATATTTGTTATATACTAATTATATTAAAATATTTTAATATAAATATTTATTATATACTAATTATATGGTTAAAAATATTGAAATAGTAGATGTAGGCAGTGAAAATAATGAAGCACCTAAGGAAGTAGAAGAAATTAAAGAAGAACCTATTATTATTGAAGAAAGTAAAGAAGTAGAAACTAATAATATTATAAATGAAGAAAATAATAAAGTAGAAGAACACGAACCAAAGCAAGAATTAAAATCTAAAACGTACTCAACTGAAAAAGTGGAATGTCCAAAATGTAAAAAATATTTAACAAAATACACTTTCAAATATCGTCATAACTGTAATGGAATACCAGTTAAAAAAGAACCAGACCCTAACAAAGTTGTTCGAAGAAAAATTATGCATCCACAACAAGCAAAAGAATTTGAGAATAATGTATATGAAAAAGTTAAAGATAATATTCCAAAAGTTGATGAACAAGAAATAGAAAGACGAGTAGAAGAAAGATTGAAAAAACATTTAGAAACAACTGCTAATAAAGTATTTGAAACTGCAAAAGATAGATACAATAATATTAAAATGGAACGAGATAATAAAAATAAACAGAAAATTATTAATTTAGCAAATAAAATTATTTAATCTAATTATTATTATATAATGATTATTGATAAAAAAACAATTGCTTATGCGTCGTAGAGAAATTTATGACAACGTTGTAAATAGAATAACAGAACCACAAAATAAAGACAAACCGAATATCAGTGATGTTATTGATAGAAAAGCAGTTTTTGAAACAAACAAACCAAAAAAGAAGAATAAATATAAATCAAGTCAACATTACTATTATGAAGGAGACAACAAGGCACACCAACCTAATTACACATATTTGAAAGAATTACAAGAACAATTAGAACGTCATAGCGCTAAAAAGATTATGCTGTATTTCAAAATAAAAGAAGATATCAAGAAGAAGCACAGGCTTATTTTAATGAAATCCAAAGGTTGGAAAGTGAAAAATTGAGACATCACCCATCAAGTGAAACAGGTAAATCCTATTCAGAAATGATTAGGAAGAAGAAAGGAATAATCAATCAATTAAGACAAGATTTTAATTTTGATTAAATTAATTAAATTAATTAATTAGATTAATAAATATAATCTAATTAATTTAATATACTAATGAGATTAGACAATGCACAGATGAAAACATTAAAATCTCAATTAAGATTAAGACCGTCTTATAATGAACTGATAAAGGAAATTACAAAGGAAGAATTTAAAAACAAGAATATAAGAGATGTAATAGACAGAAACGCTTATTATTTTCGTGATAGTCCATTAGGAACAGTTTATGATAATAATACAGTAGATTTGAGACAACAACACTTTCAAAAAATGTTAGATGAGAAAAATCAAACAGAACAGTTTGATATAGCGAAGGACGATGAAATGGATGATTTAAGAGATGAAGCAACAGAAGCGCTGGATGCTACAATGGACGAAGCAGAAGAACAACACGAACAACAAATCAGTTATATTTCTCAAAGCGTTAGAAAACAACATTTTGATGATATGAACCAAAGGTTACAAAGAATGAAACAAACTGATGAAAGTTTAGGTCAAGATTTAGCAAATATATTTCAAGGAACACAAGCATTTCAAGATATGGCAAATCTTAACGCAACAGTTGCTTCAAGTTCTTCCCAGTCGCCAGAGGCAGTAGCAAAAGTAATTAAACCATCAAAAACGAAAAAAGCAGAAGCGAAAGCAAAAGCAAAAGCAAAGGCACCATTGGAAGCAATAACAATGGATGAAAGCGAGACAATGGCGATAGAAAGCATCAGAGATGACGCACAAAAACGACAAGAACGAGACGCACCAGAAGAGATGAGACCAAAAGCAAAAAGTAAAACGAACAAAGAAGAAAAAAAGAAGATGCTAAAAGCAATACAGCACACTCCTGAAATAGCGCAAGGTGCATCATCATCTGGATTACAACCTGACAAAGATAAAGACGACAAGACACCTGAAATAACCAAACCAAAAAAGACAATACAAAAAGACAAAACAGCACCCTCAAGAATGAACATACAACTGTTGGACGAAGCATTCAAAGAAGGATTGAACAAAGGGAAAATAACAAAAAATGAATTTAGTAAATACAAAGATATGTTTGATAAATGGAAAAACAACAAAAACAAAAAGGACGATATAAAACCAATTCAATCATTATACCGTGAATTAATATATAAGAAATAACAAACATGATTTAGACATAAAATGATGAAGATAAGAATAAATAAATAATAATAATAATAAAAAATAATAATAAAAATAAAATTAAAAAAATAATAAAAATAAAATTAAAATATAAAAATACTAATAATAAAAATGAATAATAATAATAAATAAATAATAATAATAAAAATAAAATAAAATTAAAATACCAGAATTTGTAAAAATGCCTTAAAGAAATAGCGACTTTATTCTATAAGATAAATGCCATTCTATAGCAGACACTCAGATGATGGAAGAGATAGATTTTTAGGAGGAATACATGATGAAGATGATTATCACGACTTTATGAATATGTTATTTATGAATAGTAGTTTTGCTGATGACATTGAAAGACATTATAAAAGTTCGGATGCTGATGTGTTGCCAAGTCCTACTGATAGCGAAGAAACAAAAGAAAATAAAGAGAAACAATATCAGAAGGATTATCATAAAAAATACTTTCAAGAAAAACTTAATAAACCTTATACATGTAATATTTGCGGAAAATCAATGGCCAACAGTTCTAACAAATCAAGACATGAAAAAAGTAGAAAGTGCCAGAGTATTAAAAGCAAAGTCTAATTGGATAATATTAATTTAATTTTAATTAATATAATCCAATTTCAATATATGAGTAAACTAAGTAATGAGGAGATAATGAGCAATATCTATTATGATTTAGAAACAGGTTATGGTTCTAAGCAAAGCTTATACAATCAATCAAAAGAGAAAGGAGCAAGTGTAACATTAGAAGAAGTGGCAAAGTGGTTGAAGAAGCAACCTAACAAGCAAATAAAACCGTATCAGAATTATAACAGTTTCTTAGTGCCATATGCCAGAGCAGAATTTCAAATAGATATTATGGATATGAAAATATTTAAAAAAGAAGATGAAGAACGCTATGCATTGATTGTAATAGATGCTTTCAGTAAATTAGGTTTTGTATATCCAATGTTTCAAAGAGACAGTCCAAATGTTTTGAAAGGTTTGAAAGAAGCATTTAAAGTTATGGGTGAGCCTGTGGAAATCTTTTCTGATGATGATGGAGCATTTAAAGCAGAAGTAAAGAAATATTTAGATGATTTAGGTATAATACATAAAACAACGCTAACGCATGCTAATATTGTGGAGAGATTAATTAGGACCATGAAAAAAGGAATAGGAGACAGAATACACTTTACTAAAGGTAGATGGACTGATATGTTGAAACCTACATTAAAGAAATATAATAGCGCTATTCACTCATCAACTGGAATGAAACCAAATGAAGCGCATGATGATAACAACAGAGCAAATGTAAAAGCAAACCTTACACTGAAGCAAAAGCATATGAGGAAATATCCTAAATTATCTGTTTCAGACACAGTGAAAATATACCAAAAAGGAAAAGTTAATTATACATCGAGGAAAGAAACCAACTCAAAGTGGACAGAAAGGAAATACAAAATAGAAAAGATAGAAAAAGATATGACACTTCAAACTTACTATGTCTTGGAAGGATTGAAAAAGCATTATTTGCGTCATGAATTATTATTAATTGAAAATTAAAATAATAAATTAGATTAAATCTATGATTTAATCTTCATGAATTATTACTAATTGAAAATTAAAAATAAAAAATAATTTAGACTAATAATTAGTTATTTAGTTCTTAGAATTTTATGACTTTAAAAGACTTAAAGAGAAAAAACCTAATTAAATTATATAGATAATAATATGAATAGAGATTTACCGCCAGATGAAAACACTAAAATAGTTAAGTATCTTCTTAAAGAAAATTTAGGAGAATACAAAGTAAATAATAAAGGTAAAAAACTTAAAACCATAATTATAGGAAACAATCGGTATAGATATAATCCAGAAAAACCAATAAGCAATAGATTGAGTAAGAGACTTGAAGCAGTAAAGAAAACTAATGACTACAAAGCAAATCAAATCAGAGAAAGAGTAGGAGCAAGAACGGTTTTAAAACATGCTATTAAGAAAAAAGCAGTAATAACAGAAGAAAGAAGCGCCTTTAGAGCATATGCTAACGCCTACACAATTTCAAACATTAATTTAAAAGAGTTGAACGGATTGACTTATTTTAATTATCAATTTGACAAACTTAATGAATACTTGAAAGAGAATAGAGGAATGAAACTTAATGCTACAATAAATATGAAAGTTATGAACTTATTTGATGAGGAGAGAAACGTAACAGTTAGGACAAGGTCGTACACTATTGTAAATGAAGAGGATTTAAGGAATGCTTTGAAAAGAATGAGACCTGATGTTGAAACAAGAATTTTAGATATGGCTTTATATCAGTCAGGATTAATAATTAGCAATATTAATAATATTCATATCATGTATAATAAATATAATCCGACTAGAGCTGGCAAATATATTGAACTTCCAGAATGGATTAAAAAGAAAAAGGCATGTATCAATATTAAAAATCAAGATGACAAGTGTTTTAAATATTCTATTGAGTGTGGATATTGCAAAATTTGTGATAAAGCACACCCTGAAAAGATGTTTCATTACAAGAAGATAGCAAGTGATTTGATTTTTGATGGTGTGAGTTTTCCTGCTAATAATAATGA
>CAUJNA010001502.1:0-30000 GCA_963377175.1 Effrenium voratum
GCCAAAGCAACAAGCTGTTCAGGGTGCCACTGAACAACTCGCAGGGCTCTTTTGCTCAGAATGCGATCTTCCGCAACGATTTCACTGGAAATAACGAAAAAGTGTACCAAGCATCCTGATTACTTAACCATTTGTGAGAAATCCCCAAGTGGAACATCTCGGAAATCTCTGCATAGTGGATGAAACAAAGCAAAAAATCGGAACACGCAAAACGGTTGTTTCGCCCAAAAGGGCGCAACAAGCGCCGCCCCGATGGAAAGCATGTATTTTCCCTGGCAGAAACCCGCGCGCCCTTCGGGAAACCACGATGAAACGCGATGAAACGGGACCCCGTTCCTTCGCAAAAGAAAAGGAGGCGGCCAAAACAGCCTGAGGATGCATCAGGGCTTCCGGCTAAAAAGGTGCCCTTTGGCAAAAACAAAAGCATCTCGGAGTAGCCTCAAGCAAAGTGGTTTGAGGAAGTTTGAGGGGTTTGAGTCTTGGGGGTTTCGGTTTCGGGGTTTTCGGGGAGTCTTTGGCCCAAGCCGGGCAGATGTTGATCTCCTCACACCACCCATCCAACCCACCAACTGGAGTGGCCATATAATAGCATGGGGAGGGGGGGGGGGGGGTGTGGGGGTGTGGGGGTGCGGGGGACCCCAAAACCAAAGTAAGCCATGACCATAGCCATGACCATGGGAAACAAGCATGTTTCTAATTATTTTGCCCGGCTGAAAACCACGAACCATGTGGCAAAGAGGCTTTGGTAACAGGCACGGGAAGGCGCGGGAGCTTGAAGTGGCCATTTGCTGAATGCCTGCTAACGCCGAAGCTCTAAGCTCTACCTAACCTTGGCTCTATGTAACTTGGCTCTATGTAACCTGGCTCTATGTAACTTGGCTCTATGTAACCTGGCTCTATGTAACTTGGCTCTATGTAACTTGGCTCTATGTAACTTGGCTCTATGTAACTTGGCTCTATGTAACTTGGCTCTATGTAACTTGGCTCTATGTAACTTGGCTCTATGTAACTTGGCTCTATGTAACTTGGCTCTATGTAACGTGGCTCTATGTAACTTGGCTCTATGTAACTTGGCTCTATGTAACTTGGCTCTATGTAACTTGGCTCTATGTAACTTGGCTCTATGTAACTTGGCTCTATGTAGCTTGGCTCTATGTAACTTGGCTCTATGTAACTTGGCTCTATGTAGCTTGGCTCTATGTAACTTGGCTCTATGTAACTTGGCTCTATGTAACTTGGCTCTATGTAACTTGGCTCTATGTAACTTGGCTCTATGTAACTTGGCTCTATGCAACTTGGCTCTATGTAGCTTGGCTCTATGTAGCTTGGCTCTGTGTGACTTGGCTCTATGTAACTTGGCTCTATGTAACTTAGCTCTATGTAACTTGGCTCTATGTAACTTGGCTCTATGTAACTTGGCTCTATGTAACTTGGCTCTATATAACTTGGCTCTATGTAACTTGGCTCTATGTAACTTGGCTCTATGTAACTTGGCTCTATGTAACTTGGCTCTATGTAACTTGGCTCTATGTAACTTGGCTCTGTGTAACTTGGCTCTATGTAACTTGGCTCTATGTAACTTGTCTTGGCTCTATGTAACTTGGCTCTATGTAACTTGTCCAAGGTCTCCGCACGGAAGAACCCTTCGCGATGCTTTCGGAAAAAACGGATTGTCAATGTTACAGAAAACTAGATTTTGGAACCCGACCAAAAACAATCTGTCCACCCAATTTGGTTTGATCACTTTCCTTTCGCGGGTCCCATGTCAGAGTTTAGGGAGTTGTTATGTTCCCCCTTGTTTTTGGTGATCCAGCACTGGACCTGTTGCAAATGTGTTCCTTTGGGCTATGTAAGTTAGTTTAGGTTTCTAAGGCGCCGGGGCGGGAGTTTGATCGTCGCTCGGGATTGCGACCCTCTGCGGAGATTCGCGTGGCCGAGGTTCAAAAACTGCGGACTTTTTACGATTTCTGCGGTGCGCGCGCGACCCTCTGCGGAGATTCGCGTGGTCGAGGTTCAAAAACTGGGACTTTTTACGATGCGATGCGCGCGCGACCCTCTGCGGAGATTCGCGTGGTCGAGGTTCAAAAACTGGGGACTTTTTACGATTTTTAGCATGCGCGCGCGACCCTCTGCGGAGATTCGCGTGGTCGAGGTTCAAAAACTGTTTTTACGAAGCGCTCTCGCTGTGGCGCCGTGCGAATTTGTCTTAGTCTCGGCGAACCCTCTGCGGAGATTGTGCGTGTCGAAGCGCTCTCGCTGTGGCGCCGTGCAATATTCTTGCTCGCGAAACGGCCTTTGGAAGTTGTCTCGTGGTTTGCGCGCCTGCTTTCGCAATCCCGCGGTCGCGGGTTCGATTCCCCCCTGGTCCGCGGCAGCTCCGGCTTGAAAATCGCAGCTTTTAAGTACAAACGTAGTACGCGGAGCGTGCTCCTGCAGCTCCGGCTGGAAAATCGTAACTTTTAAGTACAGACGTAGTGCGCGGAGCGTGCTCCCGCAGCTCAGGCTGGAAAATCGCAACTTTTAAGTGCAAACGTAGTACGCGGAGCACACCCCCGCAGCTCCGGCTTGAAAATCGCAATGTTTTGTAAGTACAACGTAGTACGCGGAGCGTGCTCCTGCAGCTCCGGCTGAAAAATCGCAATTTGTAAGTACAACGTAGTACGCGGAGCACATTCCCGCAGCTTTCAAGTACAAAAATAGTACGCGAAGTACATTCCCACAGCTCCGGCAGCACTTGCGCAGAGCAACTTGCGCAGATTCGCTTGCACAGAGCAACTTGCGCTCTGCGAATTGCACAGAGCACTTGCACACAGCACTTGCGCAAAGCAACTTGCACAGACCAAGTTGCACAGAGCCAATGCGCAAAGCGCTCGCATGGAGCAACTGGCGCAGAGCACTTGCGCAGAGCAACTTGCTCAGAGCACTTGCACAGAGCCAAGTTGCACAGAGCCAACTTGCACAGAGCCAAGTTACATAGAGCCAAGTGACATAGAGCCAAGTTACCATAGAGCCAAGTTACCATAGAGCCAAGTTACCATAGAGCCAAGTTACCATAGAGCCGAGTTACATAGAGCCAAGTTACATAGAGCCAAGTTGCATAGAGCCAAGTTGTACAGAGCCAAGTTGCACAGAGCCAAGTGGCACAAAGCCAAGTTACACAGAGCCAAGTTGCACAGAGCCAAGTTACACAGAGTCAAGTTACATAGGGCCAAGTTGCACGAGCCTGCTTTGCAGAAGCTGTTGCATCGATGTAAAAGGGCGTCTCCGCGGCTGGAAAAGCACATGATGGGAAGCGCTTGGGGAAAAATGCTTTCGGGCCAATCGTCCTCTAGTTTTTTGAGTGTCCGGACCCTCGGTCTACAAAGTCCCCGTTGAACAGGTAGGGGTTCTCCTCGCTGGGCCAACCGTTCTCCTCGAAGATGCCTCGAGCCAGGGGGAACTGGATTCCCCAGATCAAAAGTTCATGAATTGGCTGGTGATTGCCATCGAACGTGCAACTAGGTCCTCCAGTAGAGAGGTTAGAAGAAGGGCACCAACTTCTTTCTGTAGTCTACTGTAGTAGGGGAACCCTCCTCCAAAAAAGGCAAAAGGGCACTACTGTACTACTGGGGGGCAGCCTTTGGAAACCCTACACGAAGGTCCCGAGATTTCTGCTCAAAAACTCACCTGTGGGCCAAAGCATCCGTCCAAGGAAACCCCACCGGAAGACTAAGGACACGTTAAGCTAGACCCAGTGGATGGACGGGGGCACAAATCATGCTGAAAGAAAAACACTTGCGTGACTTGCGTGTTGCTTGACTTTAAGAAATCCATGCCCCTGTAAATGCTCGATCTTTTGTCACATGTGTTGCAATCCAAACCACGCCCACAAGCATCTCTCTGGGAATCCCTGAAACTCAAACCGGTTGAGCATCTGATGGAATGAGTCTTAGGACATTGCCAGAATCCAATAACTCAATTGAGTTCACCAAAGTCGAATAGCACATGTCTTCATTTTGAGGGATCGACCTGCGAAGGCGTCATCTCGAACAATCCCAAGGGCTGAGGAAGTCCCAGAGCTGGCCGTGCACGTCCCCCACCACGTTCAAATGTCCCCCCGCAGGCACCTGGCAGTGGATTGGCCGTTGTCCGAAAAAAGGCCGCTGACGCGCTCGCGGAAGGAAATTCACGGAAGGAAATTCAACAGGGGGTCCATGTCCCAAAGGAGGTGTCCTCTAGAAATGGGTGGGTTTTGCAGGTGGCATGTTAATCTGCAGACTGGAAGTGCACTCAATTCTCCAAGCTAACACGTTATCTCCAGTCAGCCTCAATCATTTGCGTTACACCCACCAAGCCATTTTTGTTTCGAGCCGGAACCGGAAGGCAACTCAAGCAAACACAACATCCCCGGCCTCAATACGCACCAGAGTTGGCTCGCTCTGCAGCAACCTCAGGACTCGCAGGGACAAGCCCTGGTGCAAAAATTGTTTGTCACATCCACGGTACAATGGCTTGCCAGCGCCAAAGGAAAACAACAGAGAAACCTGCGCCTTGACCAAGGCTTCACTTGGGTTCAGTTGGGTTGACTGCGGCCTTTGCTTGGGGGCATCCCAAAAGGGCGTTGGGCACACGTAAAACTCTCCTTTTGGGGACCCCCTCCAGTTCAGTCCCGAAGCCATTGGTGATTACCTGCCGCGAACTTCGAACCAGCAAGCTTTGCAATTGAGAAACTTTGCCGCATGCCAGCATATGCACCTCGCATGTGACTGTTACCCTATGCAGCAGGAAGACATGATCATGATGCGCCGAACATTTAATGACCACATTGGCATAATCTAGTTCGAGAACAAGAAGCATCGTGACTACTTGCACATCCCAGCCACTGTAACCTCAGATAACAACGCAATCTCACCCTACCAAAGTACGTACAAGAGTGATGTTTGAAGTAGTATCTCGTCTCCCCCCCCGCAAACTGAGTCAACACTGCAACCTTGCACCACCCAATGTTGAAACTCGCACCAAGGTAGATTAGATCACCGCCTCAACTTGACCCCCCTTTAAAAGATATTGATATTGAGACTCGATCAAAACCTACACATAAGCACGCTTAACAAAAGCCAATTGCCCCAAAGGGGCAATGTCGGGACCTAGCTCCTTTGAAACCTAGGAGAGAGGTTGCTTCAGCATTGATGTGGGTCTTTGTTTTGCCCTTTCCAGGTTGGTTGACTTCAAAAGGCCGAAAGGCTGCATACACTTTCCTGTCGGAGTCAAATTGACTCAGCCCATTGGATGTCCATTTAGGTTGGTTCACTTTGACCCCCCTTGACCCCCCCCACCCCCGGCACCCCGGCACCCCCCCAGCACCCCGCCGGCACCCCAAAAAAACGCTTGACGCCAGAGAGACGTGATGGAGTCCTCCAAAAGGCCCATGGTGTCCTCGAGGGGCAGCAAGGCATCTCCTCAGTATAGGGACCTGGGCCCTCCCAAGCAAAGGCGGTGGTCCTCTTGGTTTCTCCTTTCTTCATCTACTAGGTCCTCCAGTAGAGAGGGTTAGAATAAGGGTACCACTTTGTTCTGTACTCTATTTTAGTAGGGGAACCCTCCCCAAAAAAAGGGTAAAAGGGCACTACTGGGGACCTAGAAGCTATAATGCAAATGAGAGGTTAACACTTGTGGAAGCCACGAGCGCTGAAAAAAACATGCCATGCTCCCAAAGGCGAACATCGGCGCACGATTTGGGTCCTTGGATTCCTCTCCTGCCGATGAGTCAAAGGCAGGCCCTGAGTTGAATTGCAGCCAAAAGGACACCCTTGTTTATGTCAAACCCGGCTACCCTTACTTGATGACCTAGATTGGTGGGTTGATTGCTGGTCCTTATTGAGGCTGAACAGGAAATCAACAACATCCAAACAGCCAATCCAGCACCAAACAAGTGGACACTCAATCTTGCAATCCAAACACCGGCAACGTTGCTCATTGGCCATTGGAAAAAGGAAACGCGCGTGCAACACGTGCTGTTGGTTCACCAATTGAAGAAGTTACCGGGAGAAAAAGAGCCATTGGCATTGAAGCAGGGATGGGCCAACTCCTTGTTTCGACATGTCAACTTCGGATGAATGCGGAAGACCCTACTTATGTTAGAGGATCCCCTGATGTAGAATGGTGTCCTAAACTAAAAAAGGAAGAACTGATTCGGACGGCCCCCCCGACTTTTTCCGAAGTCCTGGGCCTTCCAACTCCGGTTTTGTTTTGCCTGGGTGTTGGAGTCGGAAACCCCTAGTGCTTTAGCTAGAATTTGAACATAACCGCATACAAATTTCGTCCTTTCCGGTCGCACATTGGCCATGCAAAATCAACTACCCTTTTTTATGATGTCATTTGTGGGGGCTTGCGGACTTTCCACATCTTTGGATCGCCGTTGCGTGGATTGACAAACTTGCGGTCGTTGACACCGCAGCTTGCTTTAACCGCCGTGAGAATTGCATTTGTTGATTTTTTGGAAATTTTAGGCTTTTGCATCAATAAGTGGAACGATTCCCAAATATCCAGTCAAGCCAGGAAACTACCAAAGGGTTCCCGTTTAGAGGTTGGGGGGTTACAACGTCCCCAAGGCTTGGAGCTGAGCAACTGCGCCGTCGAGAAGCCAAGGACACCCGCCATTTGTGAAACAAAACAGAATCGCTCCAAACCTCGGAGGTGATTTGACCATAGGGCTCAGGGTGGCTCGCTTCAGCGTCCGCAAGCGTTCGCATCTGTCCGCGAGCAGCTCCAGTGGGGAAAGCGAAAAACGTGCCATTTAGATGACTTGAAGCGTGTCATTTTTCGTGCCCCTGTGCGGGATTGTGGCTTTTCCGCGTGCGATGCGAGAGTGTCAAATTCTGGTTTCGTGGCAGGCGCAACATTTTGAGCGTTGTAACGTGATTTTATTTTTCGTGACAGGCGCAGAACATTAGAGCAGATTTCGCGGCAGGCGCACCACTTTAGAGCTTTTCGTGCAGATTTCGTGGCAGGCGCAGCCCTTTCCAGTTTGCGTGCAGGTTCCGTGGCAGGCGCAGCACTTGGGTCGAGTCGCTCTCGCTGTGGCGCGGTGCACATTTGGAGATTACAGAGTGAACCCTCTGCGCGCTTTGAGTGGGTTAAATTGCTCTCGCTGTGGCGCGGTGCACCTTTTCAGCACGCAAAGTGAGCCCTCTTCGCGCTTTGGGTGGGTCGAATCGCTCTCGCTGTGGCGCTGCTCACATTTTGAGATTGTGACCAAAGGTGTGACGATGGATGTGAGAAGAGGAGAGCCGTGACGAGAGACGTGACGAGAGATGCGGCAAGATGCGTGACGAGGATCGTGACGCGAGAGGTTACCAGAGACGGGATGGCAAATATGACCAGAGACGTTTGAGAAGAGACGTGACGAGGGTCGTGACAAGAGACGTGACCAGAAACCTGACGCGAGGGGTGACGACGCACGCGACAGGATCTCCAAGAAAGACGCGACGGGACATGCTGCGCAGTCGTGACGAGAGGCGCGTCGAGACACGTGATGAAAGATAAGATGAAAGTCATGACGAGAGACGTGGCCAGAGTTGTTGCGACAGACGTGACAAAGGACGTGGCCAAAGACGTGACCAGAGGCGTGGCGATGGATGTGATGGATGTGACAAGACACGTGCGAGGAGAGTCGCGACGAGACGCGAGATAGGGCGTGACGGGGACGTGACGAGAGATGCGACAAGAGACGTGACGAGGATCGTGACGCGAGAGGTCACCAGAGACGGGACGGCAAGTATGACAAGAGACGTTTGAGAAGAGACGTGGCGAGGGTCGTGACAAGAGACGTGAGCAGAGACGTGACGCGAGGGGTGACGACGCACGCGACAGGATCTCCAAGAAAGACGCGGCAGGAGATGCTATAGTCGTGAACAGAGGCGCGTCGAGACACGTGCTGAAAGATAAGATGAAAGTCATGACTGATGAAAGATGTGATGATGAAAGATGTGACGAAGGTCATGACGAGAGACGTGGCCAGAGTTGCTATTCAGAGACCTGCCGCGGGACGTGACCAAAAGCGTGACTAGCTACGTGACGATAGATGTGACAAGAAACGTTGTTACGTGAGACGCGACAAAGGACGTGACCAAAGACGTGCCAGAGAACGTGACAAGAGACGCTGTTACGAGAAACCTGACAAGGGGCATGACCAGAGACGTGACTTGAGATGCCACCAGAGACGTGACTACACACAAACAAGAGGAAGAGCCAGATACTCTACGTGGCGATCAATGTCATAAGAGACGTGACGAGAGATGTGACAAGAGACGTGACGCGAGGGCCGACGACTCATGCGTGACAAGAGACGTGACGAGAGTCGCCAAGAAAGACGCGGCGGGAAACGCGACGGAGTCGTGAGGACAGGCGCGGCGAGACACGTGATGAAAGACCGGAGACGCGACTCGAGGGGTGACGACTCACATGACAAGAGACACGACGGGAGTCGCCAAGAAAGACGTGATGGGAGACGTGACAGAGTCGTGACGAGAGGCGCGGCGAGACACATGATGAAAGGTTTGACGAAAGTCATGACGAGAGACGTGGCCAGAGTTGCTACGACAGACGTGACAAATGACGTGACCAAAGGCGTGACTAGAGAAGTGACCAGAGACGCGACTATAGAAACGTGACTAGAGTCGCGACGCAAGATGTCACAAGAGAGTCCGCTTTCGTGTCTGCATTCGGGTTCGTGGCTTCTATCAGGTTTTTTCTTTTCTTTTGTTATTTTCCGGAGGACCTTCCAGGGTTAACATTAAACATTACCCACTGTTGCTTTGATGTCCTGCAGCGCTGGTGCAGAGTTTAACGCAACGTCGAAACAAAAACTATAGTAGGTAACCTTCAACCCCACTCCACCCCAACCCCAACCCCAACCCCCACCCCAACCACCCCAAGGCACCAGTAGCAAAAGCCTCCGCCAGCTTCTTGGCAAAAAACATGGCCTCCTGGCAACCCAAGGTACCGCACTTTGTGACACTGCTTGGTTGGTCGGTTGGTGCTTGCTTGCTTGCTTGCTTGCTTGCTTGCTTGCTTGCTTGCTTGCTTGCTTGCTTGCTTGCTTGCTTGCTTGCTTGCTTGCTTGGTTCCTTGGTTTGGTTGCTTATGTTGAATGTCGTCTGCGTCTTCACTGCAATGGATCCCAATGCAAGCCTTTCAGTTGGGCAGGTGGCCCCACCGAAACCTCCGGGACTTGACTCTGTGCCAAGGCCTTGAAATGAGGCCTCCCCAAATTTGGATACGGACCCGCTAGGCCACACTGACGAATTCCTCATCTGGTTCTTGGTATCCAACAAGCTATCCGAAAAAGCTCCTTCCCGCAACCCTGTTCCAGGTGACTTGGGTCCGAAAATACCTTGTTTGAGGCAGCGGGCAACTCAAAAGGCTCTCAGTCCTTGGCGTCTTTGGGTGTGCTGTAGCTGGGCGTCTCGACGCCTCGGGTGGGGCAAACAAAAACATATGAGCATGACGTAGCCCCGAGTCGGTGGCTTGGATGGCTGGGATTTGAACTCGTTCTTGTTGAGGGCAAATGGGAAACCGCCCCAAACATCCCCCTCATCAAAGAAACACCAATCCAAACCACAAAGCTGGTAGGAAATTTAAGAGTCAACAAAAACATGCTTTGTGTCCTGGGGTGTCCTAATGAATGTTGATTTTTCCTGGCGGGATGGCTATCGTACATCCCCTTTCTTTGCTTTGGTATCCAAGGATCTGGGTTTGCACCTGGCGCCAGCGAAAAATGGGGCTATACCTTTTGCGTAGTGGCTGTGGTACGGTTTTAAATCATCTGACCTCTAAGATCTAGTAGTGGTTTGGGTGCGTGGAGTGGACACCATGTAAGAAATACAAAATATACCCAACGAACCCTGCAAAAGCTTACCTTAGAACCTGCGCAACCTTGCTTGCGCACCGCGCCTGACTCCAAAGCTGCCATCCCGAAACCTTGCTTGAACCTTACACCTTGGTCACACCCGGTTCCTCGAGCCTGACACCTGGCCTACCAAAGCACCTCCAGAACCTGCCTTGAACCTTACACCTGGCCTGCACTTAAGCCTTTCACATTTTTGCCCAGAACCTCCAGAACCTTGCCTGAACTTTGCACACCACAGACCCCGCTTGAGCCTTACGCCTGGCCTCGCCCAGAACCTCCCCTCAACCTTTCGCCCGGCGCCAGACCACAGAACCTCTGGAACCTTGCTCGAACCTGAATGCAGAGCTCCCCCGAGCCCCCTAAAACCTTATCTGGGCTGAGACCCCAGAGAGCTTTCAGCTGTTGGGGAACGAAAGCACCCTGCTATCGCGCATGCGGACGCGTCAGTTTTTCCCGAGACTGCTTCAATGAACATACCTTTCTTAGAGGGTACTGGACGCCTGTCTTTTAACATCCGAGGCTTCGGATTTTGGAGGGGCGAAATCTCAATTGCCGAAATTTGATTTGGGAGAGCCACGGCGACAAAATCGGAGCTTGCTTTCTTGGACACTCGCCCAACCCCTGTACGCAAGGCTGGCGGGTCTTTACGTATAAGTCTTGGAAAACCACTACGGGACCTCGAAATATATTGCCTTTGAACAGCCCAAGTAGCCGGATTCGCTGTGTCTTGGGTCTATTCAAAGTTGTCCTTTTATTCTCCAAGTGAAGCATCTCCCCACCAAAGGGAATCCGCCCAAGTTTGCCCATCGATCAAAAGCTTTCCCCAGGACCTGTCCCGCAACTGGCGTCAAAGCAGCATGTTTCGGCCTGCTTGTGACCATCTCTCGTCCGCGGGGCAACATGAACCTGCTGAGTTTACTCAAGTCTAACCTGCTGAGTGGACAGAAAACCGGAATCAAGGGGGAGCCCTGCGCAACCACAGGTGGCAAAAAAAAAAGAACGAGGCATCGCATCCCGGCACTATCGAGCCCAAAGCTTCCAGCTGAACACCCTTTTTGTCTGGGCTGTCGTTTTCAGATCCCCAAACAGTTTTCTTTCTAGTGGCATGGAACCCCACCCACGAAACCCTACAAACCTAAAACCCTTTCCGGGAATGGCTGGGAACCGCCTTTTCGTTGGTGCTTGATTTTAACAGGAAGTCTGGAGAGCCTGACCAAACCCCTTTTTGACAGACGGCCCTGGATCCGTCTCTGACGAGAGGCTCCGCCTTGGAATCCGCTGCCGTCCTGGAAAAGGCGCGGCTTTCGAGCGCGCGCGCGCGCGTTTTGCCATGGACATTCAGCGCCCGTCGCAAATCACTTTACTCCAAAGCAGGTCGGTAGAAACAAAATGCGGCCTCACAAATTATTGTCTCTCCAAAAAGTCTCACATCCAGGAACTGCGTCGCAGGGCCCTTGGATCACTAAGGGATTTGATAGAGGTGTTTCTCCCATTGGTCCACTTTCACCCAAAAGTATTTCCAGGTCCTTTGTGCAAGCTTGTCCAACATCGCCTTTGCACGTGAGATCGGCTGCTTCCCTCGATATTCCCTGTTCTTCGTCGATGAGAACCATTTGATCAAGAACCCCTTGCGAGATTCCTGCCGAACCTTTGCATCTTCGGGTTTTGATTTCCGTGAAAACCGAAAGATCGGTCTGGGCCGAGTCGCTTTGGTTGCAACTGAGTCATAATTAACTCCCCGGTTTTAAAATGGTCCAAGCCCCGTACCATGCTTCAAGATGTGAAAAGGCTCTTTTTTTGTTCGCCCCAATTCACAAAATGTAAGGGGATAAGCCCCAACCCTCCAGTTTCTCGGATCGGTTTTCAGCCAGCGACTTCGCCAAGTCTACCAACACCTGGGCTGCTGAAATCTCTTCCCCGGGCCTTCGGCGGCTCTTCGGAAACCGCTTAGCCGCCGCTAGGAAAAACAAAAACCTCATACCGTGTACCAATAGACAGGGCAAACATCTTGGGATTGGCCAACCTCACGACAGGGAAGTCATTGTAGGGACATGTAAATCACTTTCATGCCTAATCTCTTGACCCCCCCCCCCAAATATAGATCATGCTCAAGATACCATACCATAAAAAGGTACAAATACCTCAGGACAACTCCCCCCTTCGCGCCTCGTACATTTTTTTTCAGAAGCGCTGCAGCTACGCCGAGTGCCAGAGGGGTGCGGTACGCGCTCACGTCCGCATGCGGCCTCTCTGGGCAAATCATACAGACCGGACATCAGGAACCCCCACGTAAGGCACGACACATCTTGAGTAAGCTGGTTGATCTCCAGTTGGGCTGGCTAGATTTTGTGCAGGTCTTCGTCACTCAGTCAATTTACATGCATCTTTTTGACCATATGTCCAACACCTGAAAAAGGGGAGGGATCCCCCCCCCAAGTAAAAACCATGGTGAGCCCGTTTTCCCCCCAGATCCGTCGCCGTAAACCCTGAGCACATCAGCCCGTTTTCTGTAGATGCCTGGGGCCTTGTCGACTCACATGCCTAGATTCCACCAAGTGGATGGACGAACTCCGTTCGCACCACTTGAAAACCATGGGACACCATTTTTGTTGGTATTTAAAGAAAAATCGAATCAATTCGGGGTTTCTTGGGTCACACTTTTCCCATCCACAGCATTTACCCTATAAGGCCCCGATCCTTCGGAGTTGGGCGATCCAAAGTTCCAGGCCTGGCCGAGCGCACGTGTGGCGCGGGACCGGCCCAGCTCGGCCGCGCTGTTGGCCGCAATGTCCGCGCCGGGGCGATGAAGGCCGCCATGGCCTGGCGATGGCGAAAGCATGTCGAGTGATAAATCCCTTTTAAAGCCAATTGGGAAATAAACCATATGCTTTTAAGCAAATGGGAGATGACCAAAGCCCAGTCACACCACTAGGTCCCGAGAGGTTAGAATAAGGGTACCAACTTTTTTCTTGTTTGTCTATTTTTAGTGGGGAAACCCTCGCCCAAAAAAGGGCGTGGGAAAGGGCACTACTGAGGAACCTAGATGTTGCAATTGCACCCCGCTCCGGGGCCGGCCTTGTTTTTGGGGGACTTGTCATCCCTTATGCCGGTGCCAAGGAAAATCGAAGCGCTCGTGGAGGATGAAGTTGGAATTGACCAACTTGTTTGAGGAACTCAAGTTGGTCAAGGCGGTTCCAAGAGGCTTCTACACTGTTGGGGGAGCCATGGTGTTTGCAAACCACGCAGGCCGTTTCAAAGGCCTGGCCTCATTGACTCATGGCCCAGGGCGCATGAACCAAAGGAGCTGGGAAGTTCATGGAGTGAAGGGCAGCAAACAGCCTCCTGCAAAGAATCGATGAGTCGCAAAGTTACGCTACGTCTGCACATAGAAACGGGGCAAGGACCCCCTAAGTTCTCTGTAGTGGCACATGGGGAAGCATCTCTTTTTTGAACGCCTGTCGCGGCTCATGTTTGAATGCGGGGACGTGAGTCAAACCTAAACCAGCCCTAGACCCACCATGATCCAACCCTAAATCCTAAGCCCTAAACCCACCCTGGACCAACCTTAAAACTAACCCTAAACCAGCCTAAGCCAACCAAGAAACAACCGTGAACCCACCCTGAGTACAGTGCATGTGCTTGAACTTGAGCCACAAATGGAATTCGAAATTGATCCCCCTTCCTAGTACATGACCTCTACATACCGCGTAGATTGGCATGCACACTGATGCGGGAAGAGACACCTGAGCCACAATCAAAACACGGTACAAAAATGGTAGTTCCTCGAACCATGTAAAGCACTAAGAAGGCGGCCGCAGCTATTTCTGGATGGGATCGTCCCTTACTGACCTTCTCTTGCCCTGGTTTTTGATTGCGACTCAAATGGTGGTTGTTCCTTGGGTGCTTCCCCTGTTAACCACTCCAAAAGGGGTCGCTTAACAGGACAACCAAGTGACTCAGCTGGCATTCCTTCAGTTCAGTTGCGTTGTTTTGATCGTCCCGAGGCCGTCTGACAATGACCTGCCCCCGCCCCGCCTGTGCGAAGATCGGTCCAGCTTTTCGCTCTTTGCTGAGCCACGCAGGCGCGCCCGCGAACCAAGGGGCTGGAGCATCAAGGCACCTCCCTACAGAGACGGGTGGGGGGGTACAAAGGCTGTGGCTCAAAATGAAGAAGCTGGGGTTACGCAGATTTTAGTCTTTGGTTCTATTTACCAAGGGGGCAATGTTGGTACATTTATTTGAGCCACAGCCTCATAGAGACGGTGGGGGGGGGGGGGGAGATCCCACAGACAACGCGCTGGTACTGCAGTTTGGAAGAAGCATAATGCAAACAACACAAAACGTACTGCTGAACAGGCGCAAATTGCCCACGCGCCTCTCAACACCAAACACTGCACATACTGCACTTCATGATCACAAACAAGCACAATTGCAGGTGTGGGTGTCTGCTGCTGGCCGCCGCAGTCGCAGAAACCATGGGACCTTTGGGTCATTGGGTTGCAAACCGGCTTGGGACATTCTGGTGGTTTCTTTTGTCACTTCTATGCAACCAAACCCGGGCCAGCCCACGTGAAATTCTGTCCTACTGCCGAATTAAACAAAGCTCCGGGCACCAAACAACGAAGTTGTGGGTACTATCCCCATCCTTCATTTAAATTACCCGGGTTGTTCCTGTGAACCCTTCCAACCAATCTGGAAGTGCCAACCGCCTTCCAAGAAAAAGGAAAACAAAACGAGTCTGCGCACTTCCATCTAACGAGGTCCGCGCACTTCCATGTTTGCTGGTGGGCGGCGGGGAAGCTTTAACGCAGACTTGTCCATGCAAGTCTAAGGGTCAAAAGAAGGGTCAAGAGTTCCCCGGCACAACAGCCGGAATTGAATGGAAGTGATGCTGCACCACAGTTGCAAGGTCAGCCATCTTCTGCCCAAGAAAAAGCTTGGTAGAACTTTTGTGGCTGAAATGAATTTATGTGCGGTCATCCAAACATCTAAAATTGGTGGCTGGGAATATGGCCACAACCCCTCCAACTTCCCAACGAACTGCAAATGCTAAAAATTCTCGGCACGGAACCGTAGCCCTTGCTAAGAACATGCCAGTTGCTGGAAGCTCTAGATATCATTGGGGTGTATACAAACTACACTGGGGAACTTGGTGTTGAACGGCTAGAACCTGGACAAATTCACAAAGCATTCATTATTCCCTTCTGGTTTCCCTCCAGAATAATGACAACAACTGCTCCCCTCAGATTCGCACGGAATCCAACAACACCTCATTTGTATTCGGAATATCCTTTTGGGAAACGGCCCCCCTGGGATTCGTCCGGAAACAACAAAAAGAAGAAGAACAAAAAACAAAGGGTCTTGCCGCCGCCGCGAAACCCTCGGCTGCCAGCCTCCCTTCCGACCTCTTTGCCCCCCGGAAGATCTGGGGTTCAGAGCTGTTCACAGCGCAGCCGCAAGCCTGTGGCCTCAGTGGAACAACTTGATTGTCAGTCGGTAGCGTTTAATCCCTTCTTCCCATTTATAAATGGACACCCAATAATAAAATCCCCTCCAGGCGACCCGCAAAATTGCCAATCCTGAATTCTAATTGCCCAATACTAAACCAAATGTGAAGCTTTCTGGCAACCAAATGACTCCCCAAATGTGCTTATTAGGGGCCACCTGAGCGGGAGAGGTGTTTATTGTTGGGGTCTTCATTTGGTTCCCTTCATAGGTATTACTCAAAAGTTGCATTTTGATCACTGTTTTGCAAATTGAAAGGGTCCCTTCTCTATAAAGTTCCTACTTTACGGTTGCATTATGAACTCTGTTTTTGCAAATCAAAGGGGTCCATCTTTTCCAACTGGAACCCAATACTAAACAACCCAATGTGAAACAGCATGGGCCAAAAACCGGGGGGCCCTAACAATAGAAGACCTCCGAGGTGCTTTTTGATTAGACGGGGGACCGTTTATTCTCAGGGGGACAGAAAAAATCCGACGAATACTGACAATCCTGTTGAGGTTTTGGGAATAAACTGGAAGGGGATCCCCTTAGAGGCAGCAAGGAATGGTTCAGCCGGGGTCATTCCCTCATTCCCCGCCGAGAACCAGCAAGGGTATCAGTGTTTCTTAAATAATTGAGGGTGCAGCCAAAGCACACGCTTTACAAGGGGATTCTCTCGAGATGAAAGGAAGTCATAAAGAATCAAGTGAGGGTTGTGGCGAAACTTGTCGCGTCTTTGAGAATTAGCACCGGTTGTAGCAAATAGTTTTCTTTTTGCGACACCAAAGTTAAGCTAGGCATCCCCATGACTGCTTCACCCTGGAAACATGTTCACAAGGGATCCAGAACTAGAAAACCAGAGGTTATGTTTGCTCCCTCCAGGTAAGGAACTCTCGCTTCCTAGGATGCCTGTAAAATGGGAACCCGACACCAGTAAACCAAGTCAAGCAACTCGCCTTTGCTTGGCCATTGATCAGCCCTACGAACATCCAAACATGGTCTACCATCATCCAACCTTAACCATAACGTGAAAGCAAAGGGCAGCGTTGTAAGACTGTCGCCAAACCTGAAACATTCATGCCCTACGCGCTTTGTTCCAAACCTCGGCACCGACATTTGCCGGCGCGGCAATTTCGCCGATGATTAAATCGTCGGCTCGGATTGACGCAAAAGTTGGCAAGGATCGCGAAAGGTCAGGGCCCTTCCAAACGTTTCCCCAGCTTGTTTGGGGGCCTCCCAACGTCACTTCCTGTGAATTTGGTCACTGAAAACTGTCTTCCCAAAGCAGCATCATCAGCATCCCAGCCCTCCCAGTGCTCCCTTCCCGTCAATTTCATCAAAAATAATCCTGTTCAGGACCTCACTCTGAGTGGGTGAAACCATGGCAAAAGGATCAAAGGGTCCAAGGCAATGCAGCCCGAAGATTTTGTTGGGAAATTTGTTTATCACCCGTTTGAAATCAACCTGTGATTGCAAATACGTATGCACAAAGGTACATGCATATACATATACACCTGACGATGGGAAATCCTGCTTTTCTGGGCCTGGTAGGGCTCTACAAAAAGGGGAACCAAACGTCCATCTGAATAGCAGGATTTAACCAAATAATATGAAATATTTAACCAGGATTTCACATCCATTTAACCCTCTGAACCAAATGTCCATGTTCCTTGCCCCGACGGCCATTAGTCAATCCCGAGGTCTAGGTCCCGATTCATTGGGGAACTATCGGCCGTGAAACAATCTGCAAACTCCATAACTCCAACGCCGAAAATCGCAAGGAACGTCTGGGTCCCCGAATCACATTCCTAAGCTCGTCCCCCCCACACCCCCAATCATGTGGGCTGTTTGCAATGGGCTTGTAAAACCCTGCGCTCACAGGATCACGGTAGCTGCCTGCAACTGCAATTCTCGCTGCAATCAAAGGACCTGGTAAAACCACAATGTGGGTTATTTTGGAAAACAAAAAGTTCAGGCTCGCTCGCCAAAATGACGAAGTTAAGGGTGATCACCTTTTGGGACATGGGCTAACGATGAAACACACTGAGACCAAAGGTCAAAAGGTCGATTCGTTTTGGACGTTTGAGGCCGATCCGCGTGGGTCGCAATTCTCATGCATCAATTTGCATCAATCCAGGCTGGCTGGATCGGCATCGTGTGATGAACGTCAGCTGGGAATTTCTTGCGTGGCTGTTCGACCAACTTAGTAGGCATGTTATAAATATGATTGTGTAACTGGGGTTAGACCCCTTCTAACCGTGATTCTAACCTACATACTACTAAGTTTGGTTGAACAAGTGCAGACTACCCATGCAGAATAGGAAGGCTTTGGGTCCCAAATCTCCAGCAGCCATGGACAATGGGTTTGAAAGCACATTTCGGGGCTGAAGGGAAACCCCTTCCAAGACATATTTTTCAAGAGGACAGCACCGCTTCGGTCCTTATTGGTAACCCCAGCAAAAACAGAAGAAACGACCTCAGGGCCTGAGGGTTGCCAACAAATGGTTGACACAACCATTTGAACACTGGCGGGCCCCTAGGAAACCAAAGGCAGGCTGTTCAAACTATAGGTCTTTATGCAAGGGTTTGGCGCAGCCCCAATGGAGCTTGCCATCAGCTCTCGCCCAAATGAGCCCCGCATCGACTTCCCTGCCCGAGGTCCATCACACTTTCAGCAATCCACGCCCAGCGGATGGAGGAACGACGTTTCTTTGCACGTTGCCTCCGGGCATTAGCGCTGAAAGGCTCAGACATGTGATTTTGTGTTTGTTGGGGGTAGTTGTGCCAGCTTGGTTTCAATGGAAACATCGCGCCCTTCCACCGGTTGTCAAGGAACCCTCTCGTCCAAAGCGTTCTCTCATGCCTTCCACCCCTCCGGTCACTCCAGAATCAGGTCAACTCCTGCGAGCGGTCCACGCGAGCTCGGGAAGGAAGCCTTCTATGGCCAAAAGGTCTAAGGCTTCTGCCGGGCAAGGATTTTCTTTCTACTGAACGGGGGGTGTGCCCCAAAAAATGAAAGCGCACTTCCCGGCACTTCCCTCAAAGGCAATGTCCCTGTTAAAGTGTTTCTGATTCTAGTCACGCGCAAGGTGGCAAACCACAACCTTTGCGAGGTCCCTTTGATCAGCCCAAATCATGCAAACGACAAGGTCCAATCGACTTCGCCCCGTAATAAAGCGTTATCCTCCCACTATTGGAACTCACCAGCCTTTGATACACAAAAATGTGCACAGGGCACTTTGACATGTTTTGGGGCATCACGGGCACTTCTTGGCAGCACGAGCGCTTGCTTATATTTTTAGCGATTCTTCTTGTGCACCTGCTGGAACTCGAGGATGAAACTGACTGCACTGTGACAGAACGGCTAGGTCGTTGGGCTATCATACTGTGAGTGGGCACTTGTCATGTCGTAGAGCAATTTTAAAGCATGAGCTGCGCGCAACTCGGCCGAACCTTGGCGCAACCCGGGCGCAACCTTGCGCAACCAACCGGGCACAACCTGGAAAAGTGTAGCTACTTGCTGCCTGGAGATGTGATTTGCCGTTCTGCACCAATCCTCACTAAAATGGGTTCTAAAATGGGTGGTGAATTCACCTGCCCCAAAATGGTGCCATTGGTTTTGACCCACAGCCATATCTGTCTGTCACAGGCTCTGTCGCAGCCGTTGCTGGCTCTGTCTGTCCGTGACACTTGTTTGTCACAGACCCTGTGGAAAACAAAGGGACCCCAAAAAAGCAAAAAAAAAAAAAAAGGGGAGCTAATTCTGGGGAAGAACTCTAGAAACCGGCTTGGATGCGCTTTTGGTGGATTTCACCTGTTCTTCCACCTGTAGGTTCTTTTTTAGTACTGTGTTTCTTTTTGATATCCTACAGGGGTGGATCCCCCAAGACGCTACATCCGAACCCCTTTCTAGATAAACGTGTATGTGTATATATATATAGAATATACATATGGGCATGGCTGCAAACCGCATGTATATATATATATATATGTGGACAGGGCCTTCTTCATCGAGCGGCATCTGGCAGCAAGGCCACAGCTCACGTTTACTCTAGCAACCCCACGTCCACATAACCATCAATGGGCTACCCCTCAAAGCTGCCTGGGTCATATTTGGCTTTCCTGGCTTCATACTTCCTTTTAACCAGAAAAAAGTTAAACACTTTTTGCTGGGGGTGCGCTAAGACAATGACCTTTTAGGATCTCCGCTGTTGGCGCACTTTGGGGGCCAGCTGCGCTGGAAGCAGCAGGGTGTTTTGTTCAGTCATCCGAAAGGCAGGCTGAAGGCTGAAGGCCTTCAGCCCGGAATTGGGTGATGCCCCAGACCTCGACCTCATCTCCGTCTGACTCAAAAATGGGCCCACACCTGAAAAAGTTGGGGGCAATGACGGTCATGGAGACTCCAGGTGTCACAGAAAAGGCAAAGGAAGAATTACGAGTTTCATTGGACCCCGCAACCAGGGCTGAGACCCAGTAGCTCAGGTGGTGATATTTCCCTCTGTTAGTTTGAAGGGAATTTGCCACCACTCGACATATTTGGATTTTTGCCCACTGTCGCTTCCATCTACCCCGGTTTGAATGGCAACAATTCGTTTCCTTTGATTTGAGGGCATCACAAAGAAGTCAACCCCAATCATGGGGGCTGGGGAAAAGGGGGGAGGGAGCCCAAATCAGCCTGAATAAGTCAAAACTTCCCTTCTATCAGGGTCACTGAACTGGGGCTCAGAATTTTCGTTTCAAGTCGTTTCCGGTCGAACTTCAAAGGCAGACATTGAATGCTCGAGCATTTTGTCACAGCCCGGCCACTTGTTTGATACACACTTTTCGTCAACGATGCGCTGTGGAGCGTATCGGATTCTTCCTCGGGTCCACATGTTGGCAACGCATCTGGCGCATACCCCGAATGAATGAGAGGAACGTTCCCGGGTGCGACCCCCAGTCCAAGGGTGGACTAAAAACGAAACGCGTCAGGTGTTTTTGTTTAAAGGGTGCGAACAATAGGGGTTTGGAAGAAAACCACGTCAACCCAGTTTCGGCTTCCTTATGTCACGTATTTCCTTGGAGTTTCCTTGTGCTTTCCCTTGCCGGGGAAATAAACATCATCAGCAAGGGCCACGTCTGGGGTACACAGAACATGTATGCTTTCTGCTGCTGCTGCTTCATATTTAGTCCACCCTAAAATGGGTTTGGGGGAGACCCAAGTTAAGTTGTTCAGCACCGAGCTCAGAATGTTCTGCAACCAACCCTGCACTCCGATTTTCTCTGGCATTGGCAGCGAAAGGCGTCAGCGCTCCGATGCGCCACCTCCGCATGTCGGCATGGAGCCATCGGAGTTGTTTTCCATACTGCCAAGTGCCCAAACAGTTGTTTGCCTTTTGGCTTGGATTTAGGATTCAAGTCACCCAAAACAAGGTGGCCGTTTTGTCCAATCCACTGAAGGCCTTAGAACCTGACAAGGGCCCCTAGGGGAACGGGCAGTTTTCCGGTGGGTCGTTTTCAGGTAGGACACCTAAAGGCTCTGTACTCACCGCCTGAGGGTCTTTCTGTTGTCCAAAGCGCGGGGGCTCGAGTGCGTTGCAATTTAAGGATCCTTCATGGCGACCCCAAGCTCTTGCCAGCCTTGCGAAAGCTTCGGCGGATTATACCAACAAAATCACTAAAAAGGCCAGGAAGAGGTATTTAGAAGGGTGCTGCGAACCATTCGGGTGGGTAGGGGGCTATGATAAGCTCCTCTGAGTCTGGTCACATACTGCTCACCCCTCGTTGCCCCGGAAGCTAAAGAAGAACTAAAATATGCTTCTCTCGGTATCCAGTGGCTGGGGTAGGCTCTTCACCTAACAAACGCCCCCAAATTCACAAGAGCTACCCTCCCACCAAGTAACATGGAAGTGCACAAAGCCCCTTGTCAAGAGGAAAGTAGTCTTTCTACAGGGGTGTGTGCACTTCCATGTTAGTTGGGAGGGTAGCTCCGCGAACATTTGCCGAAACGCTGACGCCAGCGGGTCATTTGGCCAAATGGCCCTCTGGGATCGAATGAGCTTCTTCATTCCCAAGAAAGGAAAGCCAAACGGTTTGACTAGTTGGGCTTGAACAGCTGAAAGTCTCATGGAAACCAACATGCGGCCCAAAAAGGGTGTTCTATCATGAATAGGTGCTGGAGTCCACCATAGTCCGGAGGCCACATGAGCCACAGTCGCCCTCATCACACGGGCGCCCCTTGACTTCAGGTAAGCCGCGCTCGCTCGGACATAGCGTTGGTGGCCTGCAGCATTACGTGGCAGCCACAACCTCCCACCAGTTGAACCTTCTGGAGCCAAGACGCAAAGCCCAAGGCGAAGCCAAAGGAAAGGGTTGCTTAAATTGGGGGGGATCCGTAATCATAATCCGCAATTCGTCGGATAACATCGCAGGGAACACCTCCATTTGGCCAAATAATTCAAATATGTTCATTTGGAACAAGCCGGCCAGGTCAGTGAGTAGCGGAGCCTGAGATTCAGTTCACGTTTCAGGCGTCCGAGTTGTTGTTCCCGGGTTGCCCACTTTGTGGCTTGGCCCTTAGAGATTGGATGTTTGTGCTCGTGCGTTGGGCAAGTGAGGCAGGGTTGGCCATGCTAAAGTTCATTGGGCAAGACCTGACAAGCATTCAACGCCCAGTGCTTCTCACCGCCCGCAAAGGTCATCCTTTGCCATCGGGCGCCCAAACAATGGAGTTCCTTACATGTCCAACCGGGGATGAGAAAAAACGAAAAAAAAAAAAAAAAAAAAAAAAAAAAAAAAAAAAAAAAAAAAAAAAAAAAAAAAAAAAAAAAAAAAAAAAAAAAAAAAAAAAAAAAAAAAAAAAAAAAAAAAACATCAGCACCAAAAGGAAAATGATGTGGAACAGGCCTAAGATATGCTGTTTACAACCCAAGTCAAAGCTGAATGTCTAGGCGCACAAATGAACCCATGGCCATTTTGAACCCTTTGGCGGCTGATTTTCCCTAAGCCATGCCCTACAATCCGAGCGCAGTTCGGTTTTATATCCTACCTTTTTCGGTCTGCCCAAAAGTCGAGAGCGGTTGTTCTTTTTTTTCAGCCAGACAAGTAATTAATCGCTCACAGCGCACCCCCATAATCATGCCTATAAACGAGTTTTGAAGTAGCCTTCAACTCCCTCCTGACTTTCTATGGCCGAAGATGAAAAACATGCGCCCGTGATTTCGGGTAATGTTAACCCCGGATGAATAAACCCCTGGTTGATTAATAGGGGGGTGTCGCCTTGTAGTGGGGGCTCAGACCACTTCTCAAACACCCCCTTAATGGGACGGGTTCTACTTAGATCCTGGGTCAACAGTAGTGATCCTCAACCTGTTAGCCATGGAGACTGAGGCCATCTGAGGCCCTCGCCTCTCACCTGCGGTCCGCCAGCTGCACGTGGGACACAGCCCAGGGCTTGGGCGAGAACCGGCGGCTCGCCGCGCCCCGCGCGCAGGGCGAAGGCCGGCGCAGGGAGAAAACTGCGGAGGAGTCGACGGGCCAATCTGTGGTCAGCTTCCTGATTGGAGGTTTGCTGGTTTAAGGGCGAATGGACACCAACCATTTTTTCAGCTTCCCGGTAAGTGGTGGTTTGGCTTGGTGGTTTGGTGGCTTAGGGTTTCCGCTTTACCAACTCCACAACAGCCAGGCTCACGTCCGATCAAGTGGATTGGCCAGAACAAGTACCCTCCCTCCAACAATCATGGAAGTGGACAGGGGGCTTCCCCAAGAGGAAAACAGTCTTTCAACACCCTCCTGTCAGCTTCCATGATTGTTGGAGGGAGGGTAACCAAACGTTTGATTGTCTACAAAAATGGTCCAAGCCCAAACAACTTGCTGGTCCCAGCACAGAATGAGTTGGAATGACCCCAATAACACCATCCAATAAAGTCTATGAACTCAGGAAGTGAGTGGGGGTAACCTGGCGTAGGCTCCTGCAAGCTGATGGTAGGGCTTCCAGCTACTGGAGCCTAGGCGAGGTGCTGCAAAGGGAATTTTGCCAAGTACCGGCGTCATTGAGCTATCTGAAATACCATCTGAGGGCTTCACTTTAGGAAAAGCAAATGGCAATTTGGTACCCGGCCACTGGCTTACCCTCCCTGAACTGATGGGAGGGTTTTGGAAGAGACGACTTTCCGCGACTTTCCACTTCCATGATTGTTGGTACACTTTGGACCCTGCCAACCAGATCCATCTCAACATTTCGCGCGTGAATCAACTACTAAATGTGGGCCCTAAACTGGTCGTTTGCCAAGAAAAGAGTTCGAGTGAGGCTTCACACGCGTGAGGAAACTGACCCCTGACCAGTTCGATTCTTGCCACTTCATCTGGCATCTACTGCACAGGATCTCCCAGTGCCATTTTGCAGCCAAGGGGCAGATCAAAGCAGCCTCACACATGTGCGAGACAAGCTAGTAAGTGCTACAAGGGCCCAAATAATGTAGAAAAGGACTGCGTGTGGGATAGGACAAACATGCCGTACGATTTATGTACTACAGTGGCTTGAATGAGGCATTCAACTCGGTGCAACCACTCAAGGATCCCCAAAAAGTGGTGACTGTTTCTTCTTGCGAAAACCCGTTGCTTACCTACTTGGCTGGTGCTCAGAGAATGAATCTGGGAGGTTAAACTGGGGATTCCCTGAAAGAAACCACAAGCGCCTGTTTAAAGGGGGCAGTCCAACTCATTCCTTGTAGAGAACCAGCAAGCCTATTCATCTGCGTGCAGCGCTTTTCTTCAGGACTGTGCCAAGGGCCCTTGATATGAACAGAGCTCCGACATCCAGATCGGCACGTTTGGGGGTGCAGCCACGAAAAAGGAAGCTACCGACTTGAGGTTCATGCCAGCTTTTAGCCAAAGGAGCACCCCTGAAGGGTCCCAAACCTGATTGGTTTTGCAGAAAGCCTTCTGAATTTCGGCGTCGGTCTTGAGCCAACACCCTTTTTGGTGACCAGCCAGGCATATATACCGCCGAGAGGAACTTCCGTTGGCATGGGAACTTTACACAAAGATCGATCTGCACGACTTGTTACTCACTGGCCTGCAGTCTGGAACATTCACTCAGAGTAAATGCGTTCATTCCTGGACGCGTGCAATTTTGGCTTCGAGAGATGTAACGCCATGAAGGGTGAAACCTCATAACGCGTAAACCGAGATAAGGTCAACAAATGTCTGAACAAGATGGAAACGCTCGAGACTCTCGTATGCCCAGGTGCCATCAGGGCCACACACCTGCGCAGGAATCGCCATTTCGTGATCCGACAGATGTTGGTAACCTGGGGCTGAACAACTCATAATTAAGGAACCCACCCACGAAAAGGGGAACGGCTCGCTAACGAATTTGGCTCCCTTTTTGGGGCTGACTTCAGGGGAACCCACAAGGGAAGGCCGCTGAAAACTGAAGACAAACCCAGACTTTGGGCACCTGGAAAGACAATCTATAGGACAAATGGTGCTCAGAGATCCCACGGAAAAGCCTCGCGAACTCTTCGGGCCAAACAGGAATCCTTACTTGGCACGAATAATTCATCCAGGGCTTAATTCTAGAAAGTTGTTCGGAGTCTCCGCCTGTACTCTGTCATGATTTGTGTGGTTGTCTTTTTGACATGATTTGTTAGACAATTCCGGGCTGGGTTGACCAAAAAGTGCGAGTACCATGGAAATATGTCCTGGATTCGCATTGTCCCGAAGGCAAGTGGCGTTTGTAGCACTGAAGTCATGCTTTGCCAAAAGAATTGACACAACATCTGGAATCACACATACCAAAACGTTGAAACCGGCAACGTTGAACTTCAACAACAAGGGACCCCTTATTAGACGGGATTCACCAGTCTTTGCGCACTCACCAGGGACGTAGAGAATGCAACAAGAACACAATTCTTCACATGCAGCGCATTGCTTTTAGTGAGAACGTAGAGTCTTAGAGACACCCCCTCCATTTTCTTCTGTAGCCCGTCCAAAATGTCTACACCCCCTCCAATTTTTCTGTAGTAACCCGTCCAACATTTTCCAAGGCGCTCGCCAACAGGAACGGCGAGGCTCGCTTTTGGTCGGTTCAATGGAAACGCCTTTGTTCCGCAAGGCCTAGTGCACTGGTACGGTCAGACCCGCATCACCCTGCACTGAACGACTAATCTTGACCCCCCATGAATAAACCCCTGTTTATTAGTTTGGTTGGCCCAATCAGACCACTTTTGGGGGGGCCCCCACTCTCCTATCAATCAACTGGGGTTGATTTTTGTGATATGGGTATGGGTCAAAATTAAACCACCAGAGGACCGCAGGTCTTAGTCCTTGGTTCTATTTGCCCGAGTTCCGTTTTGGGCCCCTTTTGACCCGCTGCCAATATGTCAACATTCAACGCGGCCGAGGCGCCCGAGGACCAGAATCACCAGCCCCGCGAAGCGGCGGCTCCGCCGCGCGGCGGAGCTTCCGCTTCCGTCGGATCCGCCGGATCCGCCGGATCCGCCGTCGGGTGCAAGGCCCAGCTCGCGGCTCAGCGTGGCGCGGAGCGCCACCTCCTGGCTTCGATGTCAGAGTTTGAAGTCCAGGGACCCACTTTTTGAGGCTGGAGACTCCAGGGTGCCTACCAAACCACGCCAGGTTGACACAACCATGTACCAAACTTTCCATCTGCTGCTAAGCCCCCTGGAAAAAAAAAATAACAACCATGTCCAGTAGTGGTAGATTCCATTTAAACCCACGGAGAAAAAAAAGAGCAAAACATAGCACATGTTTCTAAGCACATGGAAGCTGATGAGGTCTGGGGGCATGTTCCGAGATCTTTCTTTACCCAAAATTTGAGGCTGATTGGAAATCTCCGGACGTCGCCACCGTGCGACGAAGCTTGGGACCACTTCGCTTGGTTACTTGGGCTGAAAGTCGAATGTAGCCCCTAGGGTTTCATGTTCACAAACTGGGAAGTGCGACGAAGGTTTGGGAGCAACCTTGGGGGGAACGCGTCGTTTTCACCCCCGAGTAACAAACCCGTCCTAATAGGGGGGTCCTTCCCCCGCCAGGAGTGGGAATCCCCACTGTTCCCCAAAACACACCCCGTTGTTCGTAAACTGGGGTTGATTAATCCGGGGTTCCATTGAAAAACAAACAGTCTGTAAACCAGTTGAAGGCTTATCCATTCTTTCCCTCAATCCGGGAGCTCAAGGGTTCCCACTAAGCGTACCAGAGCCCTTCGAAACCCAACTTCGGAGCGCTCGCCGTCCGGCCGTCCGACCGAGCGTTTGGTCGACCGACCGGTCCAGGAAGTCGGTAGAGCGGTCGATCCAGTCGCCCATGATGATGTTAGCGAAAACGGACAGGTCCTCAGGACTCGAGGACAGCTCCAAAGAGCTGCCCCGTAGGAACCTTTTGGGGTCATGACTAGACTTGGTTGACGTTGAAAGGGGAGCAAAAATTCGTTTTTTTTTTTGCAGTTGACCACAATAAGCAAAAATGTAAAATGGTTCCCAACAACAACCGTATAAAGATGGACCAAGGGGAAAGTAAAGGCCGAAAGGTTGACTCAGTGGTTTGTTCTTAAATAAGGTATCCCCAACACCCGAAAACACCTTGGAACCGAATCTCTGGCACCCTCCCTGAAAGCTGGTCCAGGCAGCCCTAGCCTCGTGGGTGAGCTTGTTGCAGCTTGTGTGGGGGCCCCAAAAATGTTTGGCTATCTTTTGGATTCCCTTTAAACCAAGGTAAAAAAGAACAAGAAACTACCGAGCATTAACGCCACACATACCCATATAGGGGTTGCATAGCTACCGGACACCCATATAAAGGTTATAAATTCCAAAAGGGCACCCTCAAACCGCAATGGGCAATAGAAATGTTTACGCACGTCTTATTATTTCCACAAACCCGGGCAGCACTAACAACACCATCGAAAATCGGCTTTGTGCTGCGAAATGGATCCACCGGATTTCCTTTTAAATTCGCGGAACGCCACAACCAAAACGGGACTCAAACAGAGACAGGGCTGTGCTTTTGTAGGGTATCCATCTTTGGGGTTAGTTGTTTTTGCGTGAAACCGAAAGGAACACCTTTCAGGTCCAATTATCTATTTTGACACAAACAAATTCGAATGGATCGGCCAACCGTCCTATTTCCCCGCCCCCGTTTTTCTTTCAATGCTCAACCAACCTAGTAAATAGGTTGTTTCGCCGTCGTAACTTGGGCAACTGGGGTTAGTCCCTTGTGGGACCAAACACACTCGGGCCCAGAAAGTCGGACCTGATATGATCCCCAATGAATTGGATGACTTGGGGAAGCCATAATCTTCATTTAATAGGTCCATGTCAGCCGGGTCCGACTTGGGTCAAGGGCCAAGGCTCGTCTGACTATAACCTACATCCAACTTGGTAGTTGGTTGTATCGGTACTCCATGGTTTTAGTTTGCGTAACTGGGGTCGGTCCCCCAATATTATAGCCATGATTATAACCTTCTAAGTTGGTGGAACATCCAATCTAGAAAACGGCTTGGATGTGGCTGTTGTGGATCCACCCTGTAGGATATTCAAAGAGCATCAAAACTGTATTATAACAAGAACCAACAGGGGGAAGAACTGGTGAAATCCATTTAAAAAAAAACGCAAATCCAAACCGGCTGTGGGTCACACACAGGTACCCAAAATGGAACCCTGCTGGCAAATGGAAACATGGGCTAAAACCTGTGGTCCCTGGTGGTTTAATTTTGACCCATTCGCAACCGTTTAGAACATGAGCACGGGTTCAAAGGCGTGGGAAAGCCAGACATGAAACACCCCTTTCTATTAGATCCAAGAAAGAAGAATCAGCATTCCCGACAAAATCCCATTCTGGCTCGTATGGCGGGGTTGACAAATACTCCTGGCCCCCGAAGGAATATAGGTTACTTTTGGGACATATCAGCTTTTTAGCCAGCAGAGAGGATAGAATAAGGGTGCCCTTTTTATCGTCTCTTATGGGGGGGTTTCCTCCCCCAAAAAAAGAACGGTGAAAGGGCCCGATCCTGGGGGACCACGCGCCTAGATCCAAGCCCGCGCCTCGTGCTTCGTGGCGTTGGCGTAGAACTCCGCGAGCCGGGGGTTGGCCACCGCCGCCGCCGCCTCCAGCGATTCCAGCTGGAGGCCCTGCTCCGTCTCCAGGCTCCCGGAGAGACTCGTTGCGCACTCGCTCCCGAAAGAAGGAGATGGGTCTCTCGGTTTTGGTTGCGTCCAGAAAATCTTGACTCAGCGAAGGGATATGGGTCTCGGTTTTTGCTTGAAGCGACTCTGTGATGATTCACCGTTGTTCGTTTGACGCTACTCGTTTGTTTTGTTGGAACTCTGGTTGGGATGGTTCAGGTAACCACTAAGTGGTGGTTGGGGAATTGAACCCCTGATTCTTGTTGAGGACATGGGAAACCACCACAAGACACACCCATACCGGCTATAGGATGATGATCTGAGGTGACACCACAAAGACCCCTATGCAAGGCATACAAGTGTACGTCCAAACAGCATGGGCGATCAACCTTTGTGAGCCTTTTTGCAGACATTGATGGGTTTCAGCGGCAAATGATTAATCAGAGCTAAACTGAAACGAATGCAATGCATCTGCTTTCACCCAACCTGCCAAGCACGCTGTGTGTTGAGCGGCCCCAAAGTCAGAAGAAGGTAACCCCTTTTAGGGGGTTCGCTTGTTTGAAGCGGAAAGATCGCACCAGTTGTGAAGCACTGCGAAGTCCTAAATTCCAATGGGATTGTAACGGGGGTTAAACAACAAATGAGTCATGTGTTACACAGTTAGACAACTCCCACATCAATCCCCTTTTGGCATGGGAATCAATGTGTGATGAAAGGAAACCCAGTTGTTTCGTGGCCTTGTTTGAACAGAGGAGCTTGTTATGCGGTTGACCATGCTTAGTTTTAAAAAAAAGAGTTCTCATGCGTCTGGGGGCTGGGTTCTAGGATTAAAGGGAGAACAAGGAAAACCAGAGGAAATCCAGCGGAAATCAGAAAATTATTTCTGGGTTGGGCGTGTCGGATTACTATCATCTTCGAGGTTCAAGCTATTGCTTCGGTTGATCTTGTGACCCCTAATCCCAATAACTTAATCGTGGCATAGCAAAGTAAACCACAACCATCCGGGCCCCAACTAGGAAGGAATTCAACATTTGAGCAAAAACAACATACCAAACAAAAAAGGAGTCTATCCGGCTTTTCCATGTTAGGAGGTAGAGCCAAAAGCCTCATCCGTCCGCCTTCCAAGCTACCCAGGGGAGAAACAAACAAGCAATAGTACACTAGCTAGATTCCAAATAAGCACCCACAACAGTCAAAAGAGCACCCTGACTGCCTCGCCAAACATGACCCACCAGCCACCGAAAGCACCCTCACCTCCTGACCAGCGCCCTGGCTGCGTCGCCAAACAAGCACCAGCAGCAACCACCACACCACAGAACCTTGCGCACACCAAACAGCGACCTGACCAGCACCCACAATCACACCCTGACCAGCACCCAAAACAGCACCGTGACTGCATCGCAAAACAGGCATTGCCAGCAACAATCACAGCACCCTAAGCACACCCCAAGCAGCACCTGCAGCACCAACCGAGCACAAGCGCGCAAAAAAGACAATCTGCCCCTC
>CAUJNA010001502.1:35000-242500 GCA_963377175.1 Effrenium voratum
GCCAGTATCAAAGTCACTTGTCAAGTGGTAGGTTAAAGAAAACCACCCCAGCTACTTTGATAACCTCCAGACATTGTGACATGGTCAAAATAATGACCACAGAAAAATATGTGAAGACCAAGACTTCCATTTGCTGAAGCCCCCTGGACAATTCAGACATATCTCCAGTAGTGAAATCGATTACCTTTAAAACCAACAGGGGAAAATTAAGAAACACATCCAAGTTCCAAGTTGCCCCCCCCAAAGAAAAAGGAGGAAATATGTGAAGACCAGGGGAAAATAGAAATACCTATATTATTCTTATGTTTCTTTAATCCCCCACCCAAAAAAACAACAACGCAAAACCATATTTCAGCCAATGGAAACGCCCGCCACGCGCCCGGGATCCCCCAGCATCGCATCGAATCGGCTCCGAGCTCCGGGCTCCTGCAGCCAGACTGCCAGGTGCCGCCCCTGGATCAGCACAACCAGCCTGCGCTTCAGGCGCTGCAGCGGCTGCAGCCACCAGCCCTCCTCCTCCGACCTGCCGGAAAAAACCGAAGAACGCGCCCAAGCAGCAGGCAACGAACCTACCGGAAGAAAGAAAAACAAGAAGAACGCACCAAAGCAGGGGGAGATGACCGCAGCTTCAGCGGATATTAAGTTTGGAAGTTTTGCAAAAACAAAATTGATTGGCCAAACAGAAACGTTCAATGTTGTTGTTTGTGTGTGTGTGTTGTGTTTTCTGTTTCAACGACTATATGGCAAACAACAAATTCCAATGCTTTTGGTTTACCGCTAAAAAAGTAGTCTTCCCGAACAAGCTTCAAGTCCAAGAAATGGGGAAGCGCAGGGAATACTCCGGCTCCGGAATGTCTCGAAGACCCCGCAGGCGCTGATCAGGAGAAAAGGGACCCTGGGGACAAGAACGGCTCCAATCTGTGAGACATCACTGGAACAACTCACTTCCGATCCAGCGCCCAGGAAAAAGTCACCAGTCATGTACTACTAACATGGTCCCAAGCCAACTAAGTGACTAAAGTCCGAAGCGGAAACGGAACTCGGGAAGTGAGACAAGGGGAGCCACCATTCCGGTTTGATGTTGGGTTATAAAGCCACCGAATCATCTCGAGTCAGACCAAGGGCCCCGCATGAAGTCCCCGAGGTCCGCAACGAGCAATTGCCGCAGCACCTTTTCGAGTGACAGATTGCTATTAACGCGGACACCCGTCAAAGCATCAATCCCGATGATGCCCCAATGATCCCACAACTAGAGTTCACACCCAAGGGAGCCAGGCTTTCAAGTTGGATGCGTCTGGTAGCGAGGAAACACTTGCCATGCTCACAAGCAACCTCAAGCTTCGCAAGCCAAAGGTTTTATAGTTTCAGTTGTCAGCCGTTTTCTGCGTGCCGTTGGCAAAGACCAGTCCGATCTTGTGCGGCAAAGCTTCCCCAATTGGAGCCGCATGGTCAGCGTTGGTCTATAGTGTGGCTTACAAAATTGGGACTGGCAAAACAGGGCTTCCGATCTGGTGCGGCAGCATTGCTCCTCAAGCCAGGTGGTCATATGGCTCGGAGCAAGGGCGCAAAGCAATTCACTTGAGTCAAATGATTCAAATAATGACTTGCTGAGCGGATGGGCCAACCAAATATGAATTGTATGTTTACCGCTAAACTTGTCTAGACACTCAAGGCTGACAATATCCTCACCCCCGACACACTATGCGAGTTCTTAGCGAAGTGCTTTGCGGCAAGGAGCCTACATTGATGGTCTCACTTGCCCACAAAGACCTGGAAACAAAGGGTTAACCTTTTGGGACCTTTACGAAAGGTGGACCAAAATGGGAAAACAAAAAGGTCAAAAGGTCGCCTTTGGGCAAGTGAGTGGTACGACTTGCCACGGAAGGATCCTTGGAACTCTGTGGGGAAATTTCGAAGCAGAAGCCTGATACTTGGGCCGCCCGGGCTGAAACACAACGCCAAAGGGGCTGGCGGCGGCATGGCAGGGCCTTACAGTCCAAGGCAGGTGAAACCACATAGTAACCGGCAGCGTTGTCTGTGGGCGAGTCCCCCCGACATGCGTGGTCAAGGCCGGCCACGGACGTCAAGCTCTAGGCCAACCGAAACGAAGACAAGTAAAGCCTGAGAGTGGTTTGAAGACATAGATTCCTTGAGGCCTGGTTCAAATCTCACATCGATTCTCGATGTATTCAATGCCTTTGCATTTGGGGTATAGCTTGAGGCAAAGCTCCTTACAGCTCTCCATGCTTTTGCCGCTCTGTACAAAGTAGTGCTCGGCCGGGTTATCGTGAACATTGCGACCGCGGCAAGCTGAATTGCCTGGAGCACCTACTGGTTCCCAGACAGCCGCGCCAGGTAAAGTGTGCGTGACCGTCATCGTGCTTGTTGCAGTGCGTGTGCTTGTGGTGGTGGTTGTGTCACCAACGTAGACACAGGTCTGGCAGGTCGCGGCATTTGGAATGTAGCCGGGCTGGCCGTAGTTGTTCTGCTGAATCATGCAGCTGGCAGAGGCATTGCTGACCGCTGTCCAGGTGTAGTTCTCCAGCTCATCCAACTGGCAATCCTCGCGATGGCACATGTCCAATGGCTCTGCAAGCATGAACTTCTCAGGGCAGGCGCTCGTACGGCGACAGCAGGAGAGTGTGCTCTCACAGTTCTCTGCACTCTCCCAGCACTCCTTGTCCTGCACTTCCGAAGTCCCCGTTTCACGTCTTGGCGGCACTTACAGCACTCGAATGCCTCGCCATAGGCCACGCTGAGGATCCAGCCTTCGCTGGATACGCACCCTGGGTCATACCAAAACAAGTCACAAGGCATGACCTACGGTGCAGCCGAAGGTCTTGATGCAAGGAGGGTCTCGGTTTCTGAAGCACGCTCCGTCCGTTTGCACGGGGTAGGTGATCGCGGACACCAACTTCGGGAAGGCAAGAAACAAGAGGATCTTCATGTTGCGCTCTTGGGTTCTTGGGTTCAAGCCAAAATGCCTACAAAGCGGTCCTAATTCGGTCCATGTGAATGCGAGGCTCTTCCAGTCAAGTCCTGCGCTTCGATGGCCGGTTCACTTGCAATACTGCTGCGCGTCAGGAATTGTAAGGCAACCTTCATCGAACCATCCCCCTGCTCATCTGCTAGCTTCTTTCATGTGGGGTCAACATCACCCATGTTTGCTTCAGCCATGCGACAATGTACATCCAGCCCTAACCTCACCCGCAACCAAACACAAAACACGAACCTGTCTACACACACAAAGTATCATCAACCATGAAACTCTCTCAGAAGCCCAGTGTGGAGAAGAACAAAGCAGACGGCGCCCTGCTTTGGCAGGGCGAACTTGATCTCAAGCAAAAAGCCAGACAGGCCTCCCAAAACCGAGAACGGCCCACCGCACATCCACCGGACGCTTCCGAGCGGCTCCCACCACATCCCACCCGTTCGATGACCCGAAATCGGATCGATCGATCGATTCGCCTCGAGCCGAGCGCGGGTGAGCTCCGGCCCCTGGCCCTGCCAGCCCGTGGAGGTGAAGAACTCCAGCTTCAGGTTCAGGATCCTCACAACGATTTGGGGCCATTCTGTGATCACTGAACCCCAAGTTCATGGAAGGACCCAAGAAAAGGGGCTCAATATGGCCATGGGCTTTTCAAAATCCAAATCGTACCCTCAGTGAACATCCCAATCCAACCACTAAAATAGGTTCTAAAATGGGTGGTGAATTCACCTTCCCCAAAATGGTACCATTGGTTTTGACCTACAGCCATATAGTCTGTTGGGAGACCCCTTTTTGTTGTTTTTGAAAGCGAAGCCAAAGGGAAAACCACAATTTGTTGGGCTCCCTAAACAAAAAACGCACCCATATAACCCTAAGTCCTCCCATTTGCATGAGTAGATCCCCAGGATAAAGATAAGATATGTTCAGTACCTGGAGTATCCATGATCCTTAAAAAATGGTTGGTCATTGCCCAAAAGAAAGGGGTCATAACCCCATGTTTAAAGGGTCATGTAGACTCTAGCTGGTGATAGATTCCCTTTAACACCAAGGAACCTCACAACTTCCATTTCAGGTAGACCACCCCTTTATGGAACCTGACCTTCGGGACCCGGCCCCTTCAAAAGGAAACTGGTCCAAGCCAGGACCCCCCCCCTCCCCCCCGTCAGATCCTCACAGCTCCCGAGTGGATGGGACAAGACAAGTAACCAAAATTCTGGTTTACCACTCAAATGGTCCAAACCCAAAAACCTTAAAGTCCAGGAAGTGAGGGAGTGGGGGTAACCCTTCGTCCTCCATTTGCTCTTTTTTTTTCCCGTCCCGCAGGGGAACAAATGATGCCCAGTATAGTGCTAGGTTCCCTATGAAACCAACAGGGGAAATACAAACAGTCTTAAGAAAATGGAAGTAGTTGGCAATTTGGATTGGTGAGTTGGAATTGGATTTGAACCGCTGGCTTTTGTAGAGGGCAAATGGGAAACCACCCTCTAACCACCAAACCACTAATCCAAACCGCCAATTAGAGCAAAACTGAGCATTTGTTTAAGTCAGCGGGGCAAAAGACTCATTCCGGTAGTGGCACATTTCCCAAGCAAAACATATGCCCTTGCTTGGTAATTATATGGTAAAACAAATGTTTTCGCAGCTCCCTAAAATTGAAAAGAATCAAAAGCCTGCAAAACTAAAAACAAGTTCACCCAAACTACCAGCTCGGGATCCTTGGGATCGATCCGGGAACACAGTATACCAAAGGGACCCAAAAATGGGATGGGGGGGTATCTCTCGCTCTCGCTCTCTCTTGCTCTGTTTCTCTCTCCCTCTCTTCGTTCTGTTTGTTTCTCGTCTTCTTCTCCCTCTCTCTCTCTCGCTCTCCCTCTCTCCGGACCTATTGTCAATCACGATAAATAAAAAGTATGCGCCATAATTTGCCCAAGTCTGGTCTGGTGCACACCAAAAGACAACGCACCCGAGTTCTGGCATATTCTTGGAGGAGACCCCGGAAATCGCTGGGGGTGTGCCATCACAAAGCAAAGCACTCCAAATTGGGTTATGCCCGATTCCCCTGAAAAGGGGTGGTCTGTGACTCTCAGCGTCAGGTTGTCCATGGTGGATTGGTGCGTTTGATGGGGTTGGGGTTTGGAGGTTATCATTGGGTCCGGCCGCTGTGGGTCAAAAGCAGGGCACCCAACCTCCAGCAAGAACAAAAACAGTGCATCCTTAATTTGAAGCCCCCCAGGCCAGGTTGTGCGTGGCTCGTGCTGGATTTGGATTGCTGTTTTTGGAGTGCTCGGCTTTGATTGGTGGGGTTTTGATGGCTGGGTTTGACTTGTGGTTTGCTGCTCAGCCACCCCTATGCCCCTGAAACCCTACATGTGGGGGTCTTTACACCCAAACCTTGAACAAATGTGGTCTTGGCCCCCAAGCATTGAATGAAGCAATGCGCAACTCAAACACTGACCCATCCCTTCATGTTTCCTGGGAACATCACACATTCCGGGCAATTTGGCACCCAACGACAATGTGCGGATGTTATGAATATGACTTTCACAGGCTTTCTACCTGAATGGCTTCTCCAGACATCGCCTCATTCCCACGAACGTGGATATGCGACCGTACTATTATTAGAAGGTACATCTCCTGCAGATGGAACTTCGAACCGCAAAGGGCCTTTGAGGGTACCATCACAACTTCCAGGGGGGCGCCCGGTGACGTAGGGATATCTGTGAAGCAAGTCTCACCACCTCCGACTGGTTCTTGTCCATGAGCAAGAAGCTCCTCAGGCAAGGAGGAAACCGGCGCAAGCTACCAATACTCACCGGAAAAAAAGCGTTGACGCAAATGTCCAAGGAGGAGTAATAAGAGATCAACATGCAAAATATGGTATGGGTCAACATTAAACCACCAGGGGACCACAGGTTGTAGTCCATGTTTCCACTTTCCAGGGTTCCATTTCCGGCACCTATTTTCGACCCGCACCCATTTGGTATATTCGCAATTCTTTTGGGTCTCGGACGCATCGGCCGAGCCGAAAGCGCGGCTGTAAGAATGGATGGCATGTGACAAGCGAGGCGCCCGGGCCTTCCGAGCCCGAAGAAAACAAAAGACGCGGGGGCGATGTCACGGGCTTTGGGAGTTAGGTGGTTGACCCCCCAAAGTTCAAAGGCCTCCGAGGCCGAATCATCAGGAACGCGCAGGCCTGATGGGTCAGCGAGTCTCACCTTCTGAGTTGATTGGCTAAAACAAGGTCCGAGCTTTCCGCGTGCCACTGACATGGCCCCAAGGAGCCCAAGACCTGTTATAAATGGGTGTGGCTCAAGATGAAACAGGAGGGGCAAACCGCAGGTTTTGGTCCATGGCTTTCCACTTACCAGGGCAACCCATTTTGGGCACCGGTTTTTTGAGCCACAGCCAAATGATGAGGGCAGTTGACCCCCTCCCCCCCACTCCAATCGATGCGGGCGAGAGAAGCGCCTCACGTCTCGTGTGAGGTTCGCCGCTGGCGGGCCCAGAAGGCAGTGCTGCGCCTCAGGCGCCCGTTCTGATCCCCAAAACACAACGGTTTTTGTACGCTTCAGCTTCATGTTTGAGGTTACTCCCTTCAAACCAAAAAAAAACATTGGACAAAGGGCAACCCCCCTCAACAAAGGGATTTAGGGAAACCACACAGATTTGAGGGGTCTTCTTGACTCATCAGGTTCTGGGAGGGCATGAGATAGGCATGCCTCAAAGTAGGCGGATTCAAGGGGGCGGATTCAAGATTCGGGATGCCTGGGAGCAATTTGGCAGCATTGAACCAGCACGGGTGCAAAAAACCAAAACCTGGGGGGCAAATACAAATGACTTGTCCTTGCGCGATCCGGCTACCACTCAAAGACAGAAACTCGAGCTAAAACTTCGGGGTTCGGCTACGTTCATCAGCTAGTGGAACAAACAGGGCTGGTTTTACCAAAACCAGGCAGTGGGCTAAAGTTACATGAGTTGCCGGAGCAACTAGCTCCTGGTTCCCTTTGGACAAATTCTCGGGCATCCGTGCCACATGGATGCATGGGTCACAGGTCCCCCCTTCTGACATGAAGCTTTGGAACCAAGATTCGAAGCGATGGAGTTAAGGAACTGAAACAAACGTCACAGGAGTTGCTTCCAGCTGTGACACCGGGAATAATATATATATATACACATATCTATATATATATATAGATATATACATTTCAGCAAGTAAGGTAACGTGGAGGATGTTACTTCGGATTCAGAAGCCGCTGACCCTCGGACCTCTGAAGCCCCGCCTTCCAACACTCCGCAGTGACCGTGTCCTTGTGCCGGCACCCCTCCACCGAGCGGTCCACCGTGAGCCGCAGATCGAAATACCCTCAGAGGGACATGGGACGGAGCCCATTGCTTAAGCCCCCTGGAAACTTTGTGCGCGTCGAGCCTTTCCACGTGGGGTTGGGCTTGTCTTCCGAAAAGGGGGAGTTGTAACCCCAGTCAAAGGACGCTTCCTTCTAACGTGCACCGTGGATGTTGTATTTATTTATTTTTTTGGGGGGGACGACTCGGTTTTTCAAAAGTGAGCAATCGGAAAAATCCGACGTAAACAACGTGTCAAGAACAATGAAGATAGCCCTGTTCCGGCACTACATGGCACTATGTACCAATTTTGGAAGTATATTGGAAATAAAGTCGAACATGCCACTCAGTCAGCCGGCAGCGTCAAGTTGCTCAAGCCCTTCATTGGCGACATTGGCCTACTGCTTGTGTGCCCTCGAGAAGGGGAAATCAACAAAAGAGCCTTGACGACCACCACTGAAAGTAGGGTCATTCTACTCAAACACTGCCAATACTGCCAACTCACTTGCCCGAATTGACCTGGAAATACAAGGCTTTTCGTCGCCATGTCGAAACATGGAAGCACTTGGGGAAATCAAGGTCGGTCAGGTGGATTCGCCCACAAGTGAGCGCAAAGGATTCGTTTCTCCTGGATTCTTGGTGGCTCCAGGGCGCAGTGCCAATAAATTTCTCCATTTGAAGTCTTTGGGGAAAAGCTCGAGCTTGCGAAAAGCCCCTGAAGTCGTCTCTGTGGGGACCAAATAGAAAAAATAAAATGCAGGGCTTGTTCTTGTTTTTTTTGGGAATGGACAGTTCTGTGCTCCATAGCCCGCAGGATTCCAACCAAGGATACATCCAAACACCTAAGGATCCTCCAAATCAGCCTGTGGTTCTGTCCACAGCTGGTATCCTTTACTCAGCTTCCCCCCAGTTGGTTTGGGTTTCTGGTTTGGTGGTGCGCTGGTTTCTCAGTTTACCCTCTGCAAAAGCCAGAGGGTGAAATCCCCAAACCACCACTCACCAACCAAGGGTCGCCTGATTTAGGGGCCCCAGGAGAAACAAAAGCCGAACCCCGGCCAGGCGCGTACGCCGTCGAGCAGTTGCTGCAAGATGGGTCCTGGCACAGAGCCGCGAGACCGGAAAAGAGTCGGAGCATAGGATTCCCTGATTTTGCCCCTAGGGTATGTGTGAAATTGGGTGGAGGGGGGGGCTTAAGGCATTCTAATGGATGAGTCTTCCCTGATTTTGGGAGTGTAAGTGAAACGGGGGTGGGGCATTTGAATGGATGGTTTTCCACTTGGAGTCCCTTTGAGCCAACCTTCAGCTTCCCTCTGGTTCATGGTTTAGAGCCTGTTTGCAGGTGCTCCGGGGGTTTCCCTACCTTCCACAAAAGCTAGGGAGTCCAATCCCCAAACCAGGCCAAACAAACTAAGGGTTATCGCAGAGCATCATGCTGTTCCCTCAATGGTCATGAGGCAATTTGGCATTGTCACAGTACCACACAACCTATTTCCAAGGACGATGGCCCTTACAATAATGCAAATGAATCCGGGGCCTCCCCAAACAAGCGTCAAAAGTTTGGATTTGGCGGTTGTCACCACTGGTAAGCCTTCCTGTGCCAAGAAACCTCGGCGATTCTGTCTGCATATCTACCCGCAGCACAACTCCCATCCCCTTCCTCGGATGTTCAACCAACTTAGCAAGCAGGTTGTAACCATTACGATTCACTTGGGTACCTGGTTGGTCTCCTTATACCCATGGTGTTAATCTACTTATATACCTGACGTTGCTTGAACATCCAAGTGCAGACTACCCATGCAGAACCAGAAGGCTTTTCTTGGGCCCCAAATCTCCCGCCGCGGAAAACCATGGGGTTGGCGCATGCCAGCATTTTGGAACGAACGGCGCGCCAGCAGAAGTCCGGCCGTACCGATCGCCTCGCTGCGCGAGGCCCCAGGCGCGCGTGGTGCGGGGCGCCAGCTCGCAGGCGCGGCACTTGGCGCCGCAGTGGGCCGCGCGGTCCCCGAGCCTCGCAGAGAGGCGCGAAACGCGCGGGAGGCGGCGTGGTTTTGGGGTCAGGTGGCAGTGACCCGAAAGGAATGATGGAACGAACCAAAGGGAATCGAACCGAAGGGAACCGAAGGCAAAGGGAAACAAGGGAATGATTAGTCTGAAATCGTTGGAATCCGCCCAATTGCCGACTGTGACTCTCAAAGGCCTATGGGATCTGATGGCGCTGCCAAGACTCCAGACCTCAGACCCTGGTTTCAGGTAGTTACGGAACTCAAATCACCTAGTTTTAGGGACTCCTTGTGGATGACCCCTTTTTGCATTCCATGTCAATTTGCAGAAATGATGAGCTCAATGTGTCTCTTAGGCAAAGTACCTGACTTGTCCCATGGCATTGAACGCGTGGCATTTAACATGGCCACTTTTGTTGTTGAAGACCAACTCATTTGGGCTTTCCGTCCTAGAGATTCTCTTTCCTGACCTCGAAGGGCCTCTGCGTCCTTTAGGGGAGTCCGTGCCCAAACTCTAGATTGCATGCGAACCAAACGGCCCACTTAACATGTATAGATATATAGATATATACATGTGTATATATATATATACACGTATGTATTTGTATATGTGTGTGTCTATAGGTGTATACACATATATAGATATACATATGTACACAGTGTAAAAGTATGTATATATATATATATAAATATGTGTGTGTATCTATGCATCTACACGTCTACCAGACTTGTTGTGTTGCATATTTGAGGTCTCTAGCTCCGTGGAATCTTTCACACCGTGGCTGTGCAAATGGGCACGTTTGCCCCGAAACGCCACGCCTGTCACTGAAGCAAGTGGAAGCTCTAAATGTTCATAGCATCCGCCAACATGGTCAGTGTTGGCTACCCAAATCCAGAACCCTGTCATTCCTGCCTCACACAACAAAACGCTTTTCCGGAGCCTTCCCCATATCCTTCAACCGCTTATTTTAGCCAAGCAAGTGAGTGCGCCTATAGGCTACACAAAACGTGGCCCAAATTCACCTCCCCAAATGGGGGTTGATCAAATGGTCCTTTACATGGGATGACCATTGGGGAAAACCACTGAACAAATTGCATTTCCAACTAAATGGGACATATTGCCGATGGTCATTGTTGAGGGCCGAAGGGAATTCTAGTTAACCCCCAAATCAATCCCAAACAATTCGTACAATATATATATATATATAACTATAATACATATATACACATATATATATATATATACGTACACCCACAGTTGAGTCAAATGTTGGTATACATGGATTGTCTGGACATGTGAGCCTTCAGCACATAGGTGTCCTTTTTGGGAAAAGAGGCTGGTAGTGGATTGAACCACCAGGTAAACCAGGCATCGCCCTCTATTGTTCAACCAAATCAACCAAAAAGGACATCCATGCTTCAGCATGTCACACCAAGCTAGCTCGACCTCTCGTAACTTCGGGGCGCCAGTAGGCTCCCGAGTCGTGGCTGCCGATGATCGTGAGGTCCGCCAGGCGGGGTGGCAGGCAGCCCTCCTCCTTGAGGACACCTCAACTCTCACCGACTTGCCCACCGCCCAGTGGCCATGGGAAAAAAAGGCATCCTTTTTGGGTTGGTTGACTTTAAAGGGGAACCCTTCCCGCCAAAAAAAAAAGGGCACGACGGGCAACTGGGTCAATAATTCTCACCGACCGCTTGACGTTGGCAGGGGAGCAGAAACGATAAGCAAAAATGCAAAATGTTTCACAACAACGACCATGAAAGGACCTGGAAATGACAAGTTCACCTTTTGGGACCTTTACTCAAAATGGACCAAAGGAAAAACAAAAGGTCAGATCAAGTCGAGTCGCTTTGGGCAACCGACGGCTTCCGGTTTGCGGTTAGCCAACAAAACCCAAGGGATCAAATCCCAAAGCCACCAATCCAAACCACCAGCGGGGTACCTGACCTTTGTCAGACGGGTTCCCAAATGCACCCAAAGCTGATAAGGGGAGGGAACCCCTTTGGTGCTGGTCCATGTTCCTGGTATCTATCATCTTTCTATCTGTCTGTCTCTATCTGGCTGGCTGGCTGTTTGTCTGTCTGGCAATCTAATATGAGTTCTTCCTAAGGCTCCATTGATGACGACCAAATAAATCCAGTTGCTGTGCAACCCCTAGCGCAAACCCTGGGTTGAGTTCAGAAAAGCGTCAAAGGACCAGGGGCAAGGGTGACCTCTGCTTGAAATGAACGATGGTTGAAAGAATGGGACAGCTTGGGTTTTTGCGCAACCCCCCATGAAGAATCGAGTGTACTTCAAAAGGGGTCTATGAAAAGGGCCAGTCCACTCTTGGCGAAGAAAATAAAAATCCGGATCAGCTTCTCGACCCAAGTAGCCTTGTGGAATATACACATGAAAAATATAACAAGAGGAAATTCAGTAACTACGCCGTAAGAGTGATTGAACAGTCTCAGCGCAAAAGGACACAGAAGCTGAGTGCTGTCCCTTTCTCTGAGTCGTTAGAATCACCTTTTAGGCACATTTGAATGAACGTTCTTGGGGTGGCGTGATGGTTGAAAGGACACAAGGAAACCTAAAGGAACCTCAAAGGACCACCCCTCAAAGGGTATCCTTCCTTCCACACATGTAGCCTAGCAACTGTGTCAGGGTACCTGGAAAATGAATTTTCTCGTGGGACAGAGACCGTGGGGCTTCCACGAAATAAGCATGGGACCCATCAATGAAGTTTGCGACACGCCAGTGGGTTGGGTCACTCCGACATTACACGTTCCCTGAGCACAACCACAATACCACCAAAGGAGGCATGTCATTCAGACAGGTCAGGGTTCAAACATCATCCAAGTTCAAGAAATTGCCTTGGGGCACTCCAGGTGTTCCATACTGTGGTGCCCCTACAATTTGAGACACAAATATTAGGTGCAAATCAGCCACCTCTCTGCTGATGCTTCTCCCTTGTACCACCACCAGAATTGTTAATTGGCTTAGATTCGTATCCTTCTGGCTCAACCCTGTTCCAAACAAGTTCTCATTGTTTTGCGCTTTTGGACAAATCCATCATTTCTCAAACAGCTAAAGCCCAACTGGTTGGTGCACGATAACCTCACGTTTGCTCCCGTTCGATCCCCTGCGTGGTAAAATCGATCACTAGATGCCGGTCCAAAAGTCAGATTTACCAGATGTAGAGGATCCCCTAAACTTGCTGCTGCCAAAGGGGAATGACCCATGTCGGAAAAATGAACCGTTTCGGGGATTCCCTGAAACTGAAACCAAATCAGGCATGATGTTTCATTGGGGTCATTCCATTTCTCATTCCCCTATCGAACCAGCCAGAAAGTGGAACTTCCATTTGCTTCAATGCCACATCTGCCTATCCAACCAGCAAGTAAAGTAGCTAGGTCCTCCAGTAGAGAGGTTAGAATAAGGGTACCCCTCCAGTAGAGAGGTTAGAATTTTGTGTAGTCTATTTCAGTAGGGGAACACTCCCAACCAAAAGAGTGTGAGAATGGGCACTACTGGGGGACCTAGGTAAAGTAGAGGTGGCGTTTTTGGACATCTCCCAATCCCCTTGGGCCACGAGCGCTCCCGTCGCTCCCCCTCCCGGCGCTCTCCCGGCCGCGGGGCCCATCCATCGCTCCGGTGCTTTGAGGGCGCGGTGGAGGGCCTCCTGCGGATCCCGCGAAGGACCCCAAGTCTTGCTGGTTGCTGGTTCCGTAGGCAGGGATTTTGCTTGGGGCAAACCAACCCCAACAGCTGGCTAAAACACCCATGTTCCAACCCCTGACATCACACCCTAGGCGGGGAATGAGAAATGGAAATGAGCCCAAGATAAACCCTCCCCGATGAATGAGGGAATCCCTGAAATGGTTCATTCCCAACTGGGTCATTTCCTGTTGAGCATCAAGTCATGTTGCAACCCACAGACCCACACGTTCAAGATATGTTTATCAGGGTTCCAAACACCCTTGCGCAAGGGTACCAATGTTGACCTTAGGGTCACAAACCGGACTACAAAGGCCTGGAACGGGATGTCCTTACGTAACGGCATGACACATCCAAATCACGCTTCAAATGAACGCTCTCTCAAATCACGCGGAAGGAAGAGTGAAACTGGGTGTTTCACCTAAATTCGGGAGACCCGAAGACGTGAAACTGAGGGGCCGGTAAGTCCAAGTTTAGCTGTTCCAAGACACCAAATACTCGGCTATTCCTTCAGGAAGGAATGGAATCCGAGTGAAAGGGTCCCTTCAGAGATGAAGGCCAACAATTCCCCACACTCCACTGCCATCACAATTGCAGTCATGTTTCCTTTTGGAGGAAAACTCCTTAGCCAAAGAACATGAATTTGCTTTGTCGGAATTGCACGCACGCACACACACACACGTGTAGAAAGCTTGTCCCGGCAAAGCAATGAAATCTGATTTATAATCACTGTCTGGACATTGAATGAAATGGGCTCCTAGCTGCCAGAATTGAAGGCGCGCATGAGGTACGTATGCCTTTCATCCGTATTCACAAGAGCTTTGACCATGGCACAAATGCTAGGTCCTCCAGTAGAGAGGTTAGAGTAAGGGTGCCCGTTTTTCTGTTGTCTATTTTAGTAGGGGAACCCTCCCCTCCAAACCAGGGGTGAGAAAGGGCATAACGGGGACCTAGATGTCATTCAGACAGGTCAGGGATCAAACATCATCCAAGTTGAAGAAATTGCCTTGGGGCTCCCAGGTGCTCTATAATCTGGTGCCCCAATAATTTGAGACACAAATATTAGGGGCACCATAATCAGCGAAGGGTGGTGCCGGCGTTTTTCATTTGGGGCAGCTCCTGGCACGCTGCCAACGCAGAAGGCAGCAGCACACCCAGCGCCATGGCCGCCCGCATGGCTTTGGCGCGGAAAGCGCGCGGATCGCGCCAGGCGGTCGCGGGAACGAAGGAACGTGGGGCCCAGGAAAAGCTGCAGATATTGTGGATGGACGAAATCCTGCCAAAGAAACCGTGAAATGATGATTAAACTGCAAACACCAACAAACAGTGGTTTCTCATGGTTTCAAAGTGGAGCAGGGTGTCGTCCATCCACAGTAGGTTTCCTTTCGGGAAAATAGATGGCCCCGGTAGATGAGGAAAAATCCAGATCACCCAGATATGTGTATGTGTGTAGGTTGTTTGGCTGGTTAGCTGGCTGATTGGTGTGTGTCTGTGTGTGTGTGTGTTACTTGTTGCTGTGTGTTTGGTTGTTGGTAGGTAGGTAGGTAGGTAGGTATGTAGGTAGGCTGGCTGGCTGGCTGGCTGGCTGGCTGGCTGGCTGGCTGGCTTGTTGCTTGGTTGTTTGGCTGACTTCGGTGGCCAGCACAGGTAAACGAATGAATTCACCTTGGGCAACTCAGTTGAGCCCATCGAACCAAAAGAAGTACGCGGGCTGGCCAAGCCTTAAGTGCATTTGCACCCCACCTGCTGGCGTACTCCCTTGCAAGCCGACAGGCCTGCAGGTCCCTGAAAGCCAAGTGGCGGCGACCCGAGCATGTCGCAAGTCAAAACTAGGCTGCGGCATTCTTCGGCAACCCGGAGGAGCATGTCTCAAGTCAAAAGCTCTAGAAATTCTTCGGCAACCTCACCAACTCCTTGGCCTTTGCTTCTTGCTTGCCTTTCTCATGTTGAATGCTTGAAGTCATCCTACATCAACTTCTCAGAAGCCGAGCGGCCATCGCACAAAGGGGCGCCAGGTGTTCCCCAAGGAAAATGGCACCTCCTGGGCAACTGGAAGAGGGTGACGAAACCAAAGCCAGAAAATTCGCGCCATCTACTTTCGCCTACTGTAGGAAGCTGGGTTTGTGAAACTGAACCTGGTTTTGCCACGGGTTTCTCCTTAAAACCAAGCAAGCCGCTTGGTTTTGGTGTAAACAAATTCCACGCGCCCAGGCCCTCGCAGTTCATTGGTCCTCGCTCCAGGCGCATCAGCGCGTCGTCATCTGGCTCCAGCTGTAGCCCCGCCGCCAGCGCTGCCTCCAGGCCTGGGAACACCAACGTGCCCTAGCGTTCATGAGTGCTCTTTGAGTCACTTGCTCAAAACCCGGTAGAGATATGGTCGCTATCCCAGAACCATGTAAAGAATTAAGAAGGCGGCCGCAGCTATTTATAGCTGGGATTCTCCCTTACTAACCTTCATCTACCCGAGTTTTGAGTTTTGCTCATTTAAAAATTCAAAAGATCAGCTCAGAGAAAACCGCGGGGGTCAGCATCACTGCTCACTGCACTTGCATCTTGAGTTGCCATAGCCAAAGTTGACCCATGCCAAAGTCTCCCCCTATTAAAGCCATTTTAGTATCACTGAATCACACAAAGTGTGATTTTCCAAAACTATGATATTTTCCCAAGAAAAAGCTGCTGTAGAAAGGAACACCACAGGACCAAACCAAATCCTGTTCAGGATATCCTTTTAAGAGCGGGGGTTTTCAAAATGGTGGACCAGCGGAGCCCCTTTTGGTTGGGAAACCACCCCTTTTTGAGGGCACCACAATTTTACAACTTCGCTTGGCTACTTGCTTTGGCCAACCCACTTTGCCACAAGGTGAGTTTCGAAGGGGCAACCCTTGCGATCAGAACATATGCAGCCGTGTAAGATGGAGGGTTCTGGTTGGATGCTCTTAGTAAACATGGGAATCTGGTGTCTTGAAGCAAGATGCAACCCCAAGGAATCCCATCGGAACCTTCGGCCTTTTATAAAGGCGCCAAGCAAAGCAAGGGTTTACCGCTGTCATGCAGCAGGGGCTTGAATTTCGCAAATGCCGCCTGAGGGCTTCACACCGCCTGAGGGCTTCACAATGAGAAAAGCTATTGGCAATGTAGCACCCGTCCAATGGCTTACCCTCCCCACCATGGAAACTGACGACCTTGGAAGCTTTCCTGTTGGTGCCCCTGTTCCACTTCCATGATTGTTTCCCAGAGGGTCTCTGCGATTTACAAAACTGGATTTCCGTTTCGAACGTTGATCAATTTACTGGTGGTGTCCATTCAACCTGCGACTTGAGGTTCCAAACGGGGAATGGAGGAACTTCCAATTTCGCACGGGCGCATGCCGATACTTTTTTTCCGCCCAGCCTTGATCCACACGCTCCCAGGCGGCAGCGTCCACTGGCTCGGCCTCTCGAAGCCAAGGAAGCCGCCACTGGCGGATCCGAGGCTTGTTCCAACATGGGCTCTCGGACGAGTCGCCCCCTCAAACACACAAAAAAAACACAAAAAAACAGGAAACCAAGCAGCAAGTGGAAAGCCAATAACTCACTTCCTGAGTGGCAAAACAGTGCTTGATGTTGGCCAGCACCTCTTGTTTGTGCGGATTACTGTGGCCCAGCCCAGGGCGCGGCGTGACCACAGCAACCCCACGACCCACCAAACCACCAGACTGCGAAGAAAAGATCATCGACCGCCGCCCGGGAACGGAAGTGAGATACACATGGCGCTGGACACATGATAGGTAGCATCAACCCAAAGGGCCATCTATGTTTCAGCGAACTATCCCCAAACAGGACGCCTATGGGACATGGCACAGGACGAAGCACGCTGCGCCTGGCTTTCCTCGTCGCTGAACTCCGGATCCGCTGTCATCTAGCGCTTCGGATCCGGGGGTGGGCAACCCGCAGGCAGCAGCTTCTCGCTTCTTTTGCTTTTATTTGGAAGGGGTGGTCAAACATCGGGTAACCCCAATATGGCTTGCCCGGGCAAATGGAAAGGACTACAACCTGCCAGCCTGCGGTCCAATTCCTGGTGGTTTACTTTTGACCCATACCCAGTTCAATTTCCCTCTGGAGATTCTCTCCCTCCCGCGCTCTCGGAAGCCCCGCACTCTCGGAAGGTGGGTCCAAAGGATCTTGATTCGACAATGCCACTGAAAAAGCGCCATACTGTATATCTATTGAAGAGCCGTTCGCAGGCAATCCTGAATCCGTTCATGTCTCTGAATTGTTTGAAGGAATCGACTAAGAATTAGGATTGGTAAACTAGTGGTTTGGCTTCCTCTCAAGGATGGGCAAAAGGGAATGGATGCCAACTTTATCACACACACAAACAAGACAATGACCAAGGGGACTGTAAATTTCCAAAACACTTTGAAAGCAGCAACGAAATGCCAAGAAGAGTAAACATCCATTGTGCCTCATGACGGTAAATGCAGTGCACGTGAACACCCACTTCGCAAAATACACTCCACAAATCGAAAGGCAAGGTCTTCAGGTTTGGCTTACAGCCGCCCAAACCTAAAAACCCTACAATTCGGGAAGGGCCTAATTTACGGCGTTGAGTATCTACACTCCCAGTGAGTGCGAACCAAGGATTAGTACCCCATTGATTGTTGATTTGGGAAGTCCCATCTTAGACGAAAAAACAAAAAACTGTCTCGCCAAGAGGGCCACCCAATGCAACCTACTTCAACACAATGAAGAACATGGGGCCTTCCCCGGAAGGAACATGGTCTTCCAAACCCCTCCCTTCTGTGGTCACCCTTTCTGTGATAGCAACGTGGACCATCCCCATGACTAGTTTACTATGTTAACAGGGTGGCCTTGAGTATCGCAGAAAGTGGCACGAAAACCACATTTTCATACGTTATCCACAACCGCGGCTTGTATTGACCACAGCTACGACGCACCCGCACCCGCCTCGAGCATCGAGCGCCGGCTTTCCCTGACACACGAGACCGCGCAAGCAATGTGGGTATATTTGGATGGTGTGAAAACAGGTTGGTTGCAAAAGTGCGGTGCTAGATTGGCGTTGTGTCAAAATAGGCCAAAAGGTCGGCTTTGGGCAACTGAGACAACCAATCTAATTTACTGCAACACAATTTTCAACAGGAGGCTTGGCAACTGGCCACCAAGCCGACTTTTCCCACGACCTGGGGGATTGCAACGTGCGTAGGCCAAACCAAAATGGGGCTGTACAAATGACACCCTCAAAATCACCTTCTAAATAGTCTTGCAGGATTCCCCCCCCAAACAGAAAACAAACAAAACAAAAACAAGTAGTTTTGAAAACGCCTCGCAATACAACCACTTATATTAACAATAAAACATGGAACAAAGATGTTACAACACACATATGGCTGTGGGTCGAAACCAATGGTACCATTTTGGGGTGTGCACCACCCATCTTAGTCTATTTTAGTGGGGATTGGGATGTTCACTGGAGGTACGATTTGGCTCTTGACCCATGGCCTCATCTCAAAAAACCTTGAAATTTGGAGATACAACCCGGTGGACTCGCTTCTTGAAAGGGGAAGTCAAGGAAACAAGGACCCATGGCCATACGTCATTACACAAGTACACAGAAGGCGCCGATGGCTGTGGTGGGCGCCTTGTAAGTCGCACTCTCATCACGTCGGTGAGGCTCATGACGTTGATGCCGCCGCAGTAGTAGTGCAACAAGAAGCGCACCTCACGGGATTTGGATTCATTTGGGAGCACGCCCCCTGAAAGAAATTAAGCAAAAATCCAGCAAAAATCCGTGGATTGTCTGGGAATGTGAGCCTTCAGCACATAGGTGTCTTTTTAGGGGAATAGATGGCCCTGGTGGATGATTGAACCGCCAGGTAAACCAGGGCCATCTATTTTTCTACCAAAACAAGCGAAAAGGATACCTATGTTTGGGAGTACGTTCCCAACAAATTGAGCAAACATCCAGTGATAGATTCCCTTTAAAACCTGGGGAGGAATGACACATCCTGAGCAAACGGAAGGTTTGTTTCATGAGCCCACGACACAGGCCCAAAGTTCCTTTTGGCCCCTCAAACCCATACGGGGTTTAAGCTCGCCCCAACAAACACCTCAGACCTGTCTTTTTGCGGTCCGGCCTATCAAATGAGACAACAAACCCAAGTATGACCCGGGTTTGCCAGGGGAACCACTGAGGGCCACTAGAGAAAGGTGAGTGCTCTGAAACCCACCCCCGCGCCAAAAAAATAAGAAGAACACACGCACACCCATAGGCTGTGAGCAACCACTTGGTGGCCAAGTGGCCCACTTCAAGCAAATGCGGATGTCCTGCTCCTCTTGCTCCAGCCTCGGATGTTTTTTTGGGCCGGATGGTGATGACAAAAAATGGGACCATGTCTGTTTGGTCTGAGCCCGAGTTTCTTCCCTTGACACAAGTCTTCCGAAACAGCGCCAAGCCGAGAATCGTGCAAGTTGTGGAGTGGAACGCAAACTAGCCGCTAGCACAGTCAGCAGCAAAAAAGGGAGCATAGGATGCACTTGAAACACTGCAAATACATCAGTTGAATTCAACAAATGTCCACTGAACCCCACACTCTCGCACTCTCCCCGTAAAGACTATTGATTTCCATCCCAACACACGCACCTCTCAATATCAGCTCTGTTTGATTCGAGGGGCCTACAACCCGACCAAAGATCACAACATTGGGCTCTATATTTTTCGCTCAGCGGCATGCCTCAGAGATTCTTAGCTTTTGCTGCATCTTCTTACACTTCCCCTCACGATCATGAGCCTCTAGCTGCTAAGCAAGGAAGGAAATACGTACACGCTCACAAGCGGTCAGTGGGCCGGCGGGCGTGCGGTCGGCGGTCGGACGTCACTTAAAATCTAGCCGCAAAACCTGTCGGGTGAGGAACAAAAAACAAGACAGTACCCTCCCACCAGCGACTCCATGGAAGTGCACAAACCCCTGTAGAAAGGACTACTCGCCTCTTGGAAAAGGCCTTTTTGCACTTCCATGTTAGTTGGTGGGAGGGTACCCTATGTTCTCGGCTTCATTATCAACGCGCGCAAACGGGTGCAGCGCGCTGGCGACGGCGGATCATCCGAACAGCCAAACCATCAGCCGATCGATTCCACCTCACCTGCAAATGAGAATGATGCATTCATGCTTCATGAAAACAACTCGACTTCAATGACATAGTTCAAATAACATTTCTCCTTGAGACTGCAAGCGACTCCTCATCAACCCACCTCCCTTCGCCCCCCGGAGTTTCGCGAAACGCCGAGCAGCACATCCTTGTGGTTGGTCGTCCTGGCGAGTTGCAACCAATGGGCCGATTCGGCTCACGTCAAAGGGAGAAAGCTGAGCATTTTGATTACCAAGGGAACCCACCAACAAAACGGGCAACCGGGGGGGGAGGCGGGGGGGCCGGGGGATATTCGGCTCCTGGACCCTTGACCACCTTGGTATGTTTCCCTCAACTCTCCAACCACAATAGCCATGGGGTCAGTGTCCCAATTCCTGGAACTGCTGTTCCAACCCACACATGAGCAGTGCCCAACACCCAAAAAGGGTACCTACCCACAAACAAAACACATACCCTGAAATGAAAGTTGGACGCATCAACGTGCATCCAACAGCGTGAATAACCTACATATGACCGCGCACGAGCCCCTACAAAAAGACAGATCGCAATGTAAGTGTGCATGTTGGTCTGTATGATGCTATATATAGGCATATGATGTAGACATGTGTAAATTAGGTCAATTACATTTATACTCACATGTTGCAAATCATCCAACAACTTTGGGCTGTCCAAGAAATAAGACGGGTGAGCTCGTTTGATTCCAGGTGAACCCGCCTACATTCATAGTCGTCTTGCAAGTCTGCAACACATGAAAAGTATCCTCTCCGACTGGCTTGCCCGCCTCTCCACGATCTCGCTGGAGCTAATCTGCTCTCCTCACAGCAGCACATGAACACTTCCATTGTCTTAAGTCCCGAGGAAAACTCTAGCTATTTCCAGTGGTGATAGGCTCCCTTTAAGCAATAGGGAAGGTGGGTTTGCTCATGAAATCTGGTGTTCCCTATTTGTCCGTTCTAAATCATGCGAAAAGGCTAACCTTTCATATACTTGTCCAAAGCCCACCTTTCAAGCTTTTGGATTCCCAATTTCGTCTACTTTTGGTGAGGTTCCCAAAAGGTTAACCACTATTTCCCTTCGGGCAAGTTCCCCCCCTGCAAGTTAATACGAGGCCCTGAATCTGACGCTTACTCGAGCCAAGGGGCAAAAGGGATATAGTCACGAACTGGTGGTCTAACCTTAACATGTTGAGGAGAAGCCCCCCGTCTTATGAACCGTGCAAGTCTTAGAATGGTTCTCCAACCAGGATCTAATTGCCATACACAGCATTCGAGAGCCACACATAGAAGGTTGATCAAAAATAGCGGGAGAACTGCGGAAAGCCGTCAGAAAGCGCGCGTCAACTTGGCGCTCTCTGCGGTTGGCAAAGTCTGGCTGTCTTTATTTTTATGTATGCCCTTTTTGCTCTGACTGAGGCCCGACAACGAAACCAAACTCACAACTCAACTGCACCCCGGTGGCGGCCCTAAAATGATGACATGTTGCAAGCGTGCAGCAATGATGGCATGTTGCTGACATATCCAGGCTGGGGATTTGGCAACTCTCCGCGGAGTGTAGGGAAGAATTCATGTTTCTCATGTTCCCAAACTGATTTGCATGGATGGTTTTGTAGGAAGGTTTTGCTTCCATGTTATGTTCTTGGAGGCCTGGGCCACGGCGATGTCTGGAGCAAATCAAAGGGACGACGGCGCGAAGATTGGAACAAGAACACCCGGACCCCACAAACCCATCTTGAAACCTCCCTCCACCAGTAGAGAGGTTGGAATTTGGGTACCCACTTTTTTCTGTAGTCTATTTTAGTAGGGGAATCCTTCCAACCAAAAAAGGGGAGAGAAGGGCACCTAGCTGGGGGATGCTGGGGGGCCTAGCTGAGCATCGAAACCGAAATCGCGACATCGCCGCGCCCATGGGCACCTCTTTCCAAGCGAGTACCCGCCAGCAGATGCAACTCCTCGGGCCAAGTTTGGCATGGCAAAACCCCCCCGCCCCCTGTTCCAAGCACAGGGACCTTTGAACTGGGGCAAGAACGGACTTATGGATGTATGGTATATGGGTTGATTTGTTGGAGACCCTGCAAAAAATGGCTTGCCACTTGGTTTCCCTGCAAACCACCCAATCTCGAAGAAAGACACACCCAAATGTATGTAAGGGGCACGTGAGGGTATGCGTGAATAATATGATATCTGGCACCCCGCAACCCTAAAACAATTCACCTGGAAAAGGCCTCGACGAGTGCCCAAGAATCGGTGGAACGGAGTATCTAAACTTGCTCGTTCTCCGTAGGTCATGAAACTTGGGGTTCGGGAAAGAACCGGCAGGGGATCCCCTTGAAGGAAACCACAAATTATGCTTCAGTGGGTCATCCCTTTCCTCCTAAGAACAAGCCACTACCAGGAACTGAAAGAAAGCGGAATACATACCCAAGAACAACCACGAAACATCGGGTTGTGCCTCTTGAGGGAATCCTTTTTGGGTGTGGCTTAAAGAGAAACCACCACGAACCCACTTCTTTTGGGGACCCCTAGTTTAATACAAACCATCTAAGACTAAGAAAAATGGACCCCGAGCCATCCCCTGTGGCCTAGGCAGGGGGCATCCCTTACGCGGCACGCATCATACCATAAGAGCCATCTCTTGTTTCGGCTTAACCCCGTGTCGGGAGGCAGAAAGCCAAGAAAGGCCTAACATGGGACCAACAAAATAGATTAGTTTTGGGTTCCCATGGCAACTCCCTTCTGACCAACCAGGAAATGGGCGTGCCCCTTTTGAAACCCCAATGCTGGTTGTCCTTTTTGTCTTGTAAAACCAGCCGAACTATCAGGATTGGTGGTTCGGAAGTGTTCCGGGGTCACCAGGGGTTCAAACCCCTAGTTCTCACCAATCCAAACCGCTTCAGGGGCAACCGGAATCACTCCCCAGGTTCCGACTTTGACCGCCAACCACCACCAGACAACCCATCAGAACCTGTCAAAACCACACAGAAAACCGTCATAACATGACCCCTGGCCCCTAAGCTCCTTGTCCATGGCCTGGAACTCCTCGAACCAGGCGCGCTCAAAGTGGTCCAGCCTACGGAGGGTGGTCTAAACATGGCGGACAAAGCCCAAACCTTCCGTATACAATTAAAATGGGTCTAATGTCGGAACTTGGGTGAGCGAAAACGAGAATCTATTGGCCACCAAAAACGATAATGAGATCTTGCCTGACTCTGGCAATTGTTTTTAGTCCGCCCTAAAGGAGACACCAGAAAATGGTGTGTAAACATGGAAGGATCCCCTAAAAAGTTCCACTCAAACAATCAGCCCCAAAAAGGATAGCCTGAAAAACAAAAACACTCGCATATGGATGAAAGGCTTCGCCAATGCGACCAAGAGACGCCACAAGATACAAGGGTCCTGGTTAGACGCCACACTTGTTTTTGGGAAAATTAAGAGGTTCAAGAGTCCCCCATGTCCGCGCAGATTTTGACCATGTGGGCGGCGTGTTTGTTTTTTGGGGGAGGGGGACCCTCAAAACGGTTGTTGTCCCTGCGGTTTCCTTTAAACAATAAATAAATAAAACAGGGACACCCTCCGAAAAATCCACCCAATTGGATCAAACCCCAAAGGGGGAATTGGCTGAGTCGCCTCTCCTCACTGGGGGAACCCCATCGGGGGCCAGGCCAAAGACTCAGCTCCTGGGGCGGCGTGGTGCGCAGAGTGGCCAGCGCATCCTTCACCTCTTGCAAGGTGCAGCCCCTGGCGACTTCTGGTATACTTCCGCTGTCAGGACTAACTTGAGTTTTTGGTACCCCACTATCCCATTCGAATTTCCCCATCGCCCACAAACGTGGAACCCACTATCCCGGACCCCCTTTTGGAGGAAGCTCGCCTCCTCCCAGTCATGCCTTCGAGAGCAAGGAACGGCTTCCATCTTTCTAGGCTTTCCTCTTGAGTCTTGGCTTCTGATCGAATTTGGATCGGGGTCAGTCATGTTGAAACAGATGCTGTTTGAAAGTTTGATGAATGTGTTCCTTAATTGTGGGGGCCAGGCAGGGTTTCTGATTGCCTATCTGGCCGCAACCCGGCCCTCCCCCCAAACAAAAAACAGAAGGAAAAAAGAGAAAAGAACATAACATCAAACTCGTTATTTTGGCCTGGCAAAATAAATGATGTTTCAACAGCTATCATTTAAGAAGCCCTGAGAAGACAACCCCCAACAGTTGGTGTTGTGACAAGCAGTAGCTGGTAACCTCGGTTGCAACCCTCAAACAAATCGACAACCCCTCCCCCCTTCCTAAGCAACGATTCCGGTCGAAAAGGCTGGCCCCTGAAGGCACGCCAAGCCGCACCGCCCACTGGTTGTGCTCCACATTTGGCCCAGCCCACCCATGTTTGGGGGCGGGGTGGGGAGCTAGTCACGCATTCACATCAAGGCCCACACAAACTAACAGGGTCTCTCTCTCTCTCTCTCTCTTTCTCGCTCTCCATCTCTCTCTCTCTGTCCCTCTCTCCCTCCCCTCTCTCTCTCTCTCTCTCGCTCTCTCTCTCTCTCTCTCTCTCTCTCTCTCTCTCTCTCTCTCTCTCTCTCTCTCTCTCTCTCTGCTCTCTCTCTCTCTCTCTCTCTCTCTCTCTGCCTCTCTGTCTCTCTGTCTCTCTTTCTCTCTCTGTCTCTGTGTCTCTCTCTCTCTCTCTCTGTCTCTGTCTCTGTCTCTGTCTCTGTCTCTCTCTCTCAGACGCTGCGTCCAAAGGGTCTTAACTCAACAAGGCAACGGAAACTAACAGGGGCGCCTCCCTGAATTTCAACCGCAAAAGCCAACATTGCCTCAAACAAAGGCGCCTTTAGGTTTCCCGTTAATGGCGGCCAGCCCCGTTACAATATTTGGCCTAACCACTCCTCGCCTCCCGACCCAAACAAAAAACAAGGCCCCGGCCTCCGGAAGATCTTGGGCGAGTACATCCGATTCACCTTGTACTGCACCCGCAGCAATCCTCGGAAACGACGGAAACGGATGACACCCAGGAAGACCTGGTCATCACATTCTTGTCCTAAGGCGAATGACCCCGACTGACCCTCCAATGAAGAAACCGGACCCAGCAAGGGGCCCTTGAAAACAACCCATTTTGAATTCCAAGGCTGGTTTCAAACGGACCCCCCGTGGAAAACAAACACGTGGAAAGTTGCAGGGTGCACGTCGGCACCAATGGACAGATCATGGCATACATGTTGTTTGCTGTTTATGAGGGTCAACGTCTTCCCAAGGGGGGGTTAGGTAGGGTCAAACCATTCGACGTTCTCTCAGTACCCTGCCCCCAACAACAAAAAAACCGGGACATATGCCCTTCATACAGTGGCTATATAATGGTGGCCGCATACCCTTTCCTTGTAATCTGGTGGTAGTGGTTTTGGTAGTGAAACCATCGAGTTTCATGATCCGCACGAAAATCGGCACGCTTGAGGGACCTGGTCCTTCCTTCGGCCTTCGGACCTTCGGACCTAAAAGGCTACCCTCCCTCCCCGAAACCCAGTGAGGTCCCTCCAAAAGGGGATTCCTCCAACGGTTTTCAGATTCCGCTGTGTGCAGGAAAGCTGTCAGAAGGATCCTGACATGGTTTTAGGGCCTCCAGCTCCATGTATCTGGGTGGGTTAATCTGTTCAGGTGACGTGACCTGGACCAAAATGCGCCAACAAACACGAAGCATCACCAAAGGACCAGGCTTTTCAAACACATATCACCCAGGTTGCCTCAACAGAAAATGACGTCCAGCGAAGGCAACGGTCCACGGTAAGGTGGTCGATGTGTTCCTAGCAGCCTTTTGGAGGGGATGGGCGACCTCATGAAAGTGCCTGTGTTTTGGGGGGATGACTTATTTCAAGTTTGACCTACGACAAAAATGCCCTAGCCATGGAAAGCCAAAAGGTCAATGTCGATTCTTTTGGTCTGCAAGTGAGCACCCGCTGCGTCCCGATTTGCCGACCGAGATGCCGATGGAAGCGTCCTGCCGAACGAGGAACAACTCTCCATCGGGCAACATGGAAAATTGGAGGAAACCAGGAGGTAACGAGGCGGAAACTTGAAGGGGTGGGAGTTGTGGGCCCTAGATTCTTAGCCTTGCCGAACGTGTCAACGACATTCAACGACAAAAGAACAAATGTCATAATCATGGTGTACAAAAAGTACCGACTTCGCCCTTTGTTGGGTGATCAAGTTTGGCAAAGACAAGCACAAATATACCCAGAAAGCGATGTCCTTCAACATATCCTGGGCACAATAGCTGCAGGGGCGCTCGCCTGCTCACCGCAAATTGGACAACCAATGGTGCCCTGTACAAACACGGCATGCAAGCAGCGGCCGGCAATTCCGCTGCTCTCAATTGCAACCATGTTTGAAAATCATAAACAACATGGCCTTATTAAGGAGGTCCAGTGGGGGCTCAAAAAGCAATCTAACCTATATTTACACAGTACTGATGCTGCCGGCATAGAGGGGGGCACGGATCGGGTACCAAACTTGGTCGACGCTCAATCCCCAAAGGCCACAAACCGACCTTGCACTTGACAACGCTCAACTGCAACCATTGCAACTCAGACCCAACATCATAAGATGATTCAATGAATGGCTCCGTAAAAGTGGAGAGGAAACTTTTAGAAGGGAAACTACAACACTTTGTTGGGAAAACAACGTTCTTTGCTGCAACTTAGCTTGCTTCCGGGAAAGGTTGCCAAAAAACGAGTCCAAACTGTTTGTTTTCTTCAAGCATCAAGTCCGGGAACTCCGGAAGGGACAAACAAAAAAATAACTACATGCCATGAAAGTGAAGTGAAGGCACAAACCCAGGGATCCATTTTTGGGGTAAGTTATCCCCACAAGGACTGAAACCAGGGCACTTTTGAAATACATCTGGATTCAACTGGGTGGCTTGACATGGCAGGATCCCGCTGATGCGTTCACGATTTCTGGAGCCGTGCCTCCCTCTCGGTTTGCTCGCTCGCCTGAACCATCGGTGTGGCGCGTGGGGTGAATGCAGACGTGCCTGTATATATATATATATAACATGCTGAGTATAAACTTGTATACATAGTTCTATACATACGCATATCGGGTGGTGGTTGGGTACCCTTCTTGTGCTTGGTCTGAAGGGACATCAAAAGCAAAACCACAATGTTCCCCCTATCTTGACACGTCAAATTACAACAAGGAATCAACAAGGACCTGCCTCACTACAAGTCCAAAGATTCCCCAACGACCCATACCGAACCCCAACTGGGACAGCATTGCCTCCGGGCCAAAAAACCTCGGTACAGCATCCTCCCCTGCATCCACAAATCAATAACGCGTATGGGGAAACACCCCCCCTCCATGTTAGTATCACAACACTTCACGGTTTTTGGGCAAGTCAGCAAATGTTCGTGGCTAAACTACCCAGCTCCAAGAACGAACCAACAGCGGCGGAACGGTGGGGAACTGTTTGGCCGATTGGCTCACCCCCGACGCTTTGTTCGCGGCCGACCTCCCGCTGCACTTGCTAAACCTGGCAAACCACATGTCATTGCCTTTGTTCGTTGATTTAGGGGCGGGGGTCTGAATAGAATCCTTGGAATACCTTCCCACCAACTAACCTGGCCAGATTGAAAGGAAAGTTGCCTTAGAGCAATCCTCAGGTTGCACATCGGAAGTGTAAGTTTAGGCCCGAACGTCTCACATCGGCAACTTCTACAAGCAAAACCTGGCTTCAGGTCTCGCCCCCAAGAAAGGGCCCATCGTGGCATTGGCTCGTGTTACCCTCGAATTGAGCTCGCCCTTGTCATTGGCGTCTGGTGGTTGGGTTTTATGTTTTTCAAACAAGTACTCAGTTGCCCAAAGAACCCCCCCAAAAAAAAGTGGCCATGGCTCAAAACGAACACCAAAACGGGGAACCTAGGTCACAAGGTCGGGGCATGGATTGACGGAGCTTGGGGCACGTGAGATTCTCCACGGGTTCACGGATCTTTCCCGAGCCTCGTGCGGCTGGACCGTCAGCTGGAAGTCCTGTCAGCAAAAGCCACTAGACCCTGTGCTCATGGGCTGCCAAAATTGGATGCCCGCCAGAATTAGTTGGGCTGACAAAAGGGGTTTGGAAGACTGCTTTCTTTGTGGGGGCAGCCCTATATGCCCACTCACCCAAAAAAAACACACTCACACATGACTTAATCTGGTTGCAGTTGTGCTAACACCAGCAAACCCATTCAGGCAGTGCAGCTCTCCCCTCCTTGGCCATCCTGTGATTTCCCCTCTACTCATACGCTACCAGTATGGCTGGGCTTCCCACACATTAAGAGAAGCATGAAACTATCCACGTCCACTCGTGGCTTGATGTGAGGGAAATCTAGGAATTGTGGCTATAGGTGGGTGGGTGGCTGGGTGACACTCATGACTGGGCATGTGGTTTGATTGGGAACTTCTTGGTGGACATGTTTTAGGTGGGGGATTCGTGTCCACCGACCACATGGGTGTTCCAAATTGAAATCATCATTGATCAGAACCTTCTTTTACAAGTAACACCCTCACATGGAGGTTCCAAGCTAAATGACCACACCCACACGAATTGGTGGGGTGCGAAGAACTGAAAGACGGCGTGACGGGTCACATAGCCAAGGTCCATGACTTGGGTCAATGTCCTTCGATTCCATGTGGCCCAGGACTGCCAAAGTGTACTCTTCCAAGGCCTCGTTTTGCTCCTTCAAATTGTAGTCCTCCTCAGGGCGTTGCATCGCCACTTGGCCTCCCTGGCGGCTCCGCCATCGCGCGGTTCAGCTTGCGGCACTTCTCCACATATCATTTCTGCGTGTCACTGCCGTGCTTCTCCAGCCACCATTGCGCCACAAGCTTTGCAGAAGGCTGACGTTGAACAGGTGCCATGCTTCTGCTGTACTATAAGGGTGTCACTCTTTTTAGAGACCCCCAAAATGGATTGGTTTTCCTTTCGGTTTCCCCCTGCCAACTAAAACGGGGTTCCCCAACATAAAGACGAGCCGCACATTCTGCCTTCGGTTCTCTTCAAGCGTCGAGGGAAAAGGAATTACATTTTTCCGACTATATGCCCGGACTTGCACAGACCCACTCCAAAAGGACTTAGCATTCCATGCTTCTGTTCAACCTGCCCAATTTCATGGGTTTCTCTAGACATCCTATGCCTCTCATGTCTTGTGGATATGGCTCCAAAATCGAACCCCGGCAAATACAAAAGTACACCGACTAACACCTGTGGTCCCGTGGCTCTTAAATTTTGAGCCACAGCGTTTGAAGGGTCGATTTTGGAACCCTGCAACGCCCCCGATGTGTAAGCGAGTCTCTCTGCCAAACAGTGATTCATCAGGAGCCCCTGGCACCCCAAATTATGAGAGCCTTGACTATCTTGACTCAATGGGAGACACAAAGCAGAAGGGCCCGCGCACTCGTTCTTGGCGGTTCACTTTAGAGGGAAACACCCAAAACTAAGACGGGCACCTGGGGTTCGGAACACGTCTCCAGCCTCCGCCTGAGCCTTCTTTCGGGCGCCGTCTCCGAAGCCCGCCGTCTCCGCGGCTTGAGACTGGAGCTGCCAGCAGGGCCAGGAAGACAGCACCTCCTAAGGGCGAGTCTCGGTCAGTTACCTTCGAATTTGCGGAGTGGTGGATTGGTGGTTAAGCAATCCTTGTTGACTTTGAGAGCGCCAAATAAGAGCGGAAAAAAAGGAACTAAGAGCGGACCACTAGTCTCTAAGTTTCCGCTCTTAGTTAGAACACTTTGTTAACTTTTAAGCCCACTTTGCCAGGGGTTGGGCATGTCATGTGCAAAACACCTGTGTCCGAGCCCGGCGGTGGTTTGGTGGTCTGCAGGTTGGGTGGTTTCCCATTTATCCTCTGGAACCATCAAATCCAAATCCAGTTCCCAACAATTGCAAACCATCTAAGTCGTAATCAATACCTGGTATTCAAATGGTCAGACTCTAAACGGCCGCGCACCCATCTATGGCTGAGTCTTTTTCCTTGCTGACTTTTATCTCCCTGCGTTTTGATTGTGGCTCAACTAAGGATTGCCCGAGTGAGGGTCTCTACACCTGAATTCGGGAAGTCTTGGCTGGAATTAGGACCCCAGGAAAAAATATAAGATGTTCTCCTCTGAAAGAGACCCTATGGCACATCGGTCCTTCTCCCTGTGAAGCGCCTGCTGCATGGGGGAGCCTGCGCAGCAAGCTTTCGCTCGGCTGGCGAGCAACGCGCTCGCGGTTGACTCGCTGGCAAATGGCACCTGGGTAAATGGAACCAAAGTGTAAAACCTGCGTAACCCAAGCTCTTTAATTTGGAGCCACACCCAGGTCACAACTTGCAGTTGTCGCCCGCTGCCACCGTTCGCGCCTTGCCGTGGTTGCCCGGCCAGCACCTCACGCTGCGCCTCCTCCTGGCATGGCGTCTAACATATGGCCCCTTCTTGGACCCGGGTGCCACCAGGATCGCCGGGTCAAAACGGGACCCACAAAAAGGGACCGAAATTTGACAAGCAAAAAACGCGAGCGTCACCTGGCGGCTGTTGGGTTTAGAGTTACCCATCTTCCTATGACTTCCGCAGTGTGTGTTTTTTTTGCCCCCGAGATGAAAACTGTGTTTTTTTTTCGGGGGTCGTTTTTTTTGGTCGGGGGGCGGTTTTGTGCAACATGAGCACTCCGAGCCATTTGTGTGGCTCCACTTGGTTTCCGCGTACTCGGGCAGTGGATGGTCGTGTTTTTCCAGGCGCGCTCCACCTTGCACTGCCTGTATGCGTGGCTTGTGTGTTACTGGCAGCTTACGGTGTCGCGATTTTTTTGCTGCAGCCAGCTAGCTGATCAAATGGCCAGGTCAGAGGGTTGCCCCATCATGACATGCCAAGTGCTAGCCTGCTGCAGCCGTATGGCACTGCTGCAAATCGAAGATGCAGGCCTGTTATTTCTGGATTGCCTTTGTGATGGCAGTTGGTTCAAGTTGGCCCCCGAATCACACGCCCAGGCCTGGAAGATATGCCGAACTCATTCTGGCTAACTTCGATCCAGCTTATGTTCGGGGATGACGTACTGTTCACCCGCAAAGAGCCTTGCTTTAAGTTTGGGAGCCGGGGTCCCTTTTTGCAATGCCCACATGTGTCCCAGGATGAGGGCTTTTCTGTCGCCGACGATTGTGTCCAAAGTATCGTCTCCAACTACAAACACCACGGTGTTGTCTACATGCTGCACTTGATGCTGACACAGGAAGCTTAACCATCGAATCATGGGCCCTAGCCTCAACCCTGCACTTCGCAGCCTTTTTTCATTCTCGACACGCCAAGAATCGCCCCAGGCAACGTGCGCCATTGGGTGCTCCTGCCTGGCTCCGTGGGGCTCAGAGAGTGCAGTGCAATGAGCAAAAAGGCTCCATGTATGCACTTCTGTGCAACTTGCACGGCAATTCGCAATCATAGTTCTAAATCCGAGCAATTCTTCTGAAGGGTTTGAATAGCGCTTGTGCCCCGCAGGTGTCCCAGATGGCCCGCCTGACCGCGCTGGCTTTCAAGCCGCCCCACGTGCCCAGCCACAAGGCGGGCGCCCGTAGTCCTGCCTGCGCGCAGGGGGGATCGGATAGCACACAGTGCCGGACGCACGGCCGGGAAACCCTTGTCTTTTGTGCTTCAATAAAAACAGGAAACCATCCATCTTGGGGTCCCATTCTCAGACACACATGTAGCGCAGGCTCAAGTTTCCCAAGCGGGCTGGTTTCAGGAATTCCGCAATCTCAGCATGGCTGCCAAGGCACCAGCTGAGGTGAAACCGCTACACCTTTTATGGGAGGAAGACCCAGAGATCAGACAAAGGGTCCGCGATCAAAAGGCTTTGCTGGAGTGGACAAAGCCGGAGTTGATCGGGGTGCCTTGCATGGCCAATGTCGGTGTTAACTGGCGTCCGTTGGCAGTCTTGGCGAAGTTCCATTGCAACACGGGCGATGCCAAGCGCAAAGCTCCCAGTGTGAAGATGCTCAAAAAGCAGGCCATGTGATTTAAGCCGATTCTTGCGCACAGTCAAAACTTGTTTGAGTCGAATAGTGTAATCAACGGCATTCTCAAGTCAAAGCAAGGACCAGACGTTTGATTCCCTGTGGTAGGTCCAGGCATTGCGTGGCTACATGCAGCTCCCAGCCGACGCCATAAAAGTTCACGTTGATGCTTGGGGCATCAAGAAATTGTTCTCCTACAGCCTCCGCAAATCCGGGGCAAGCAGGGCAACTGGTCCAGTCAAGAGAAAGGTTCCCAAGCTCAAGCCAACAGATTTTCTATTTTTCTTTCATTCTCCCTCCCTCCAACTCTATTTCTCTCTCTCTCTCTCTCTCTGTCTCCCTCTCTCTCTCTCTCCCCTCTCCCTCTCTCCCTCTCTTTCTCTCTCTTTCTCTCTTTCTCTCTTTCTCTCTTTCTCTCTTTCTCTCTTTCTCTCTTTCTCTCTTTCTCTCTGTCTCTCTCTCTGTCTGTCTGTCTGTCTGTCTGTCTGTCTGTCTGTCTGTCTGTCTGTCTGTCTGTCTGTCTGTCTGTCTGTCTGTCTGTCTGTCTGTCTGTCTGTCTGTCTGTCTGTCTGTCTGTCTCTGTCTGTCTGTCTGTCTGTCTGTCTGTCTGTCTGTCTGTCTGTCTGTCTGTCTGTCTGTCTGTCTGTCTGTCTGTCTGTCTGTCTGTCTGTCTGTCTGTCTCTCTCTCTCTCTGTCCTCTGTTGATCTCTCTTTTTCTCTCTCACATACTATATATATATACCTAGCAGGTGTTCTCATTTGGTGTTTTGTTTGTCCCACTTTGAAGCTGAACGCCCACTTAAAAAGGCAGGCTAATTACTCCGCAAGTGACCAGTAGCGCTGGCTACACCCCCTGATGCATTGTGTGTTAGGTGGTCAACATTGGGCTTACGTAACAAAGTGGGTTATATATACATATATAAATTTAAGGGGCAACCATCGTGATCGACCGAGGATTCTGCCGTGGAACAGTTCTTTGACGTACTGTTCGACCGGTGGGGGCTGCGGCTCCACAAGAGTGAAGAGCCCAGTGCTGATTGCGTGGTGGTCGAGGATGATGATGAGGCCACGCTCCAGCAGATGGAAATGGACTCCTTGCGCAAGGCCCTGGCAGGGCTGCACGACACAGAGGATGACGAGGACGTCATCCCGGTGGATCCCCCAGCGGCAGTGAAGTCGGAGCCGGAGCCTCTAAGCCCCAGCAGCAAAGCCAAGCCGCCTGGTGAGATCCCAGCGCCCGCACGCACGCCTGTGGATGCGCAGGGCGAAGAGCCTGAGGATGATGATGGTCTGCTGGCGGAAGTGGAGCTCCGCATTCAGGCAATCCAGCCCCCTCGCCCAATTTCAAACCTTCTCATTATGCAATGGCAAGCGTTTCGTTTTTTGTGTCTACAAAAAACTTGTAGGCAGTGTTCTGTGCTTTGCGCAGAGCACACCATCCTTCTATAAGGAGAATGATGGCCGAGGCGCCCGTTCAGCGCACCGAAGTCACAGACAACATGGAAACTCTTCCATGGGAGCCGGGGGTCGGGGTGACGCCATCCCCGCGAGCTTTGCGATGCCCAAGCACAACCCCTACCCCTGCCAGCTTGCCGCGCGAGGACAGCTGCAGGACCTTGTTGCTGGGCGAATTCAACGAAGCTTCACCGACAGGCCTGGATGCCCACGACGCCGCGCCGGCCAAGGACTTGAGCATCGACCGCAACAAGCAAGCCGACTTCGACAAGGCCTCCAAGTTAGACAGCCAGCACTTAAAGGCGACCCTTCAAGCGGCCCTTGCCACGCTGGGCGGCGAGTTTGGGAGCGACGGTCTGCAGGCGGCCCTGAAGGCTGCCCTTTGTGAGCTGGACGGTGACAAAGCCATGGCGGATGAGGATGCGCAGCCGCCCCCCAATACCAACGTGACGGCGCAGGAGGTGGCCCCAGTGGACTCAGCGGACACGCCCACGAACGTGGAGCCCATGGACGATGTGTACCTCGACCCGCTCGACACCAGCGTGCTGAACAGCGACGGGGACGCAGCCCACGCGGATCCCTTGCCAGAGGTGACCCTCGTGGACATGGAGCCGGCGGACGCGGTCTACATCGACGGCGAGAGCAAGAACGTGGACAGCAAGGACGTGGACCTAACGGTGGACGGGGACTTGCAGGCGGTGACCCCTGCGGACGCCGAGGCCGAGCAAGGGGACAAGGGCAAGCCTGATGTCCACCTTGTGCCAGACTCACCGCGCCAGCCTTGCCTAATCGAAGCTGTCCTACAAGCAGACGAAGGGTGGCCAGTGGTTCAGCGCGTGGAGCAGTACAACATGAAGAAGGCTTCTGGGGATGGCCGCAAGCGCAAGAGGGGCTCCGCTACCAAGCGCAAAAGAGCTGCAGCTGAGCAGGCGCCAGCCAAGCGAGTACGGCGCGGTGTCTCGCGGTCACGCCTCTTGCTGCAGGAGCAGAACACGTTGCAGACGCCTCCTGCAAACACCAAGGGCCATGCGCCCAAGGCCCCGGCCAAGGCCAAGTCAGCGGGCAAGCCAGCGAAAGCCAAGGCTGCTGGCAAACCCAAAGACGCGAAAGGTCGCCAGACCAAGCCGAGCAAGACGGGCACCAGCGCAAAGCCTGACAAGCACGAGGCGTCCAATGACCCAACCCAGCAGACAGCCGCGCCAACCGATGTGGCCAGGCCCTTGAAGGCTGATGCCTCCCAAGCTCCTGCAGTGCTTTCCAACTCGAAGTCGTTCGCGCGGCGGCCTTGCCCGAAGTCCACCGCTTCCAAGGAACGGTGGCTTGCAATCCGCTCTTGCTTCGAAGAGAAGGTCCGCCCCAAATTGGCTGCTACGCGGTGCCGTGCGATTCAGAAACATGAGGACTGAAGGGGGGGGACAAAAAACACAACATGTTTCCACTTTCTGCACTGACCATTAAAAATCTAGAGGGGTCTGTCTTTTTTTGGGACCCCCCTTTTTGGTTGGTTTAAAAGGAAATCAAAAGGAAAACCGCCATTTTGGTGGGTCGACTATGTTTGCCCGCTAGCTTCAATCTCAACCCGCAGGAGCCCTACTGGAAGATGTGCCAGGAGCGTTTCGCCAAGGCGGGGCTCACGCACCAGGAGGAGTGCACCAAAGCGGCCGATCAGTGCGCCGTGGAGTACATCCAGAAGCTTGAGTCGGCTTAGTTTATATTTATTTCTTGGGGTCCATCGCGCCATGTGTACTGAACATGGCCTAATCTGCGTGACAACACGCTTGCAATTGGAACATGTCTGGCGAAATAAGGGGAAAATTGTGCATGTGCTTGAGTGGGTCAGGGGAAGGTGAGTCTCTGTTAAGCTTGGGGAACCCTTGGTTGCTTGAACCATAGCGATCTCCTCTTTCATTTTTCGAGGGGGGATAGTTTGCTGTTTCCAACCTCCCTTTGCCAAGCTCGGGACCCTTACACATTGCAGTCTTAGAAGATTTTTTTCTGTCCCACGGCCGTGCACTGACATCTATTTTTGAAATATACTGTGAACAAGTTTCTGGGGGGGGGGCTTCCCCAACTTTTGGGTCAAGAGTGCGTTGCAGATAGTGATCCGAAAGAAGCCACATGCCCACCTTCAACTATTGCAAATGTTTTTGAACGTGCTGACAGCCCCGGCCCCGAGCTGGGCCTCAAAGAGCCTCGCGAGGATCCATTGACCTAGCGAGGGGTTTGGCGTCGATTGCGGGATGCTATTTGATCTACCGAGGGACCGGCAACTTTTGAAGGAGTTTGTGTTTCCCCCAGAAACTGATAACATTTTATACAACTCTTCCACCGGAAGCCTCTCTACGGTTGAAATTGCGTTGCGTGACTGTTGTGGTTTTTTCCTCCCTCAGAAGCCACGTACAGTACGTCCGTCGATCTAGCGAGAGAGGGGGCGTTGCAACGTTTGAAGGAGTTTTTGCTCCCACTGAAATTTGCAACGCTTTAAACCATTTCCACCAAAAGCCCACTGGAATTGCAACTTCAACTACGTGCTGAGGGAACTGTTCGCTAACAAAAAGCACATTCCATTGATCTGCCTTGCATCTCTTCACGGAGAGTTGGTGCTGCCCCCTAAAACTTGCTCCCCGCAAATCTATTGATCCATGCTTGGCAACGCCTTTCAACTGTTGGGGGGGATTTCATTCAAAAAGCACTGTCGCGGGTTCCTTAGATCTAGCGCGGGACGAATTGGAACTCTTAAGGAGTTGGGACTGCCCCTTGAAATCTGCAAGTGAAACCACAAATTTCAGTCCTGCAGTGATCTAGCGAGGGACTTGGTCAATCGCGGGCATTGGTGATATATATATATATATAAATATATGAGGGGGTTGGTGCCCCCCCTGAACTTTGAAAGTGTCCCTTGTCTTTTAACTGCCGAGGGGATTTCGCTTTGCCCCCAAAAGCCCTTCCAGACATCTATTTCTTACATTAACTTATAAGTTCGGAGCGGGGAATTGCAAGTTTGGAGCGGGTCGACGCAGCCCTGAGCAGTCAAGGATTGAACACATTGTCCACGGAAGTCCTTCATTGTCGAGGGATCTTTGGCGTCGCAGCTTTTGAGGGAGTTGGCGCTGCCCCCTGAAAATTGCAAGTTTGAAAGTAGTCCCCGGAAAGCCATGCTACTGGTCCGTGCTTGGCGATAATGACTGTTGGGGGCATTTCGTATCACCCTTAAAAAAACAACCTTTCCACTGAAATATAGAGAGGTTTGGTGGTTGGCCCTTGGGCCTAGCGAGGGACGGGGCACGTGCAAGTTTTGAGGGGCTTTTTCAATAATCCACCCCCCTTCTATTGATCTATAGTTAACAACTATGTTTAACTGCCATTTGGTTTTGCATTACCCTCCCCCCCCCAGAATTCAGCATAGGGAAGTTGAAGCTGCCAATTAAACATCCATTCAAACCCGGCCTTCCCCGTCAGGTCGATGTCGGGGCTGCGCAGGGGCAGCATCAACCTCGCCAAGTTCGGTATTGGGCAGCCGGCGAGCAGTGCCCCAAACCGCCCGCGCTGGAAGCCAAATTTCCGTTGTTCTCGACAGGCTGCATTTGAATATATAATTACAGCTGTTTTGGACCAAGCCTCCTCCGCCATGAATAATGATCAGTTTGAGCTTTTGGTTCGGCGGATGTTGAGCCTACGAGTCCCGAAAGTCCCTTGGCAAAGCATTCTGCGCGTAGCCCATGGTTTTATTCCTTTTGCACGGCCTGGCTTAGGACGCAGTCTTCTTGGTTCTACTCGTCTGGTGGATGCAGGGTGAGGGCCAGCGCGATGGCATCCAAGTGATAGAATATTTTGCGGGTGTGGCAAGAATAGCTTCAATTGCCAAATGGGTGGGGTACCGTTCGGCAGCGTTCGACCGGGACTTTGGCAAGAAGAACAGATCCCGGAAAAATAAAAGCTCCCGACTGCCAATGGACCTGAATTCCAACGCTGGCCTTGCGTTTTTTGGCTGCAGCTTAGACATATAGAAAACTAACCCATGAATTGTTTCCTGGCTAGCCCTTGGTCCCCAGAGCAGGTTTTGCAAACGCGTGGCTAGGGTAACCAGCCCCCCTGCCCACGACCCCCAGGTTGGCTATCAGCCTGGTTCTGCAATCGGAGTTTGCCGCTGTAGCCGCCTTCCTGGCGGTGTGCTGCAGCAGCTGGATTCCAATGAATCGGGCCACAGGTTCACGAACTTTGCTAACACCGCTGGGGAATGAGGTGGTTCCAAGTGTGAGGCGATCGAACAAGCTGATGTCCAGGCTGCAGGGCTCAAACCGGTCATGCAATGATTCGATGTTGATTAAACGGCAATTGGAATGTGCTATGCAGTCACGTGCCACGTTCAAGGAGTTGCCTGGTCATCGCCCTAATTGTCTGTGCTGGCGGGGCTTATGTCATGGAGAACCCCCAGAATAGCCTCATTGCCTTGCATCCACGGTACGTCTGGCTGCTGAAGGCTTTACGTTCCCACCAGATTCCTGCGGCTTGGCCGCACTGGGAAAACAAAGAGATATTGCCAACTCAACTAAGCTCTGACCTCATGTGCTGAGGTCTTCAAAATAGCATTCTGGATGAGGAAGTTTTCATCACCAACGTGGAAACGGACATGGACTTGGAGCAATTCTAAGCTCATAGCTTGCCTTGATAAAGGCCCAATGACTGCCGAAGAAAGGGAGTGCGAAGTTCAAACGTGTCACCGTTGGGTGGACGTCAACGGGGTTCAAAAATACCAGGGCAATTCCAACCTTCGACCAACACAGTGCCCTAGTGGCACCGAAGTTTCGCAACACCACGGCCATTTCTGCTCTGGTTTCCTTGCTAAGGCAATATACATATAAGTTTGCCCGCTGCCTTGTCCAGCTCGTCCCGCAATTCCGGGAGGAAGTGCGGCCCCAGATTCCTGCGGCGGCCGCTTTGCATGCAGGCATGCTCGCACGTGTGTGTGTGTGTGTGTGTATGCTCTGTGTTTGTGCTGCGCTGTGTTTGTGCTGCGCTGCGCTGTGCTGCGCTGTGCTGTGCTACGCTGTGCTGCGCTGCGCTGTGCTGCGCTGTGCTGTGCTACGCTGTGCTGCGCTGTGCTGTGCTGCGCTGTGCTGTGCTACGCTGTGCTGCGCTGTGCTGTGCTGTGCTACGCTGTGCTGCGCTGTGCTGCGCTGCGCTGTGCTGCGCTGTGCTGCGCTGTGCTGTGCCACGCTGTGCTGCGCTGTGCTGCTGTGCTACGGTGCGCTGTGTGTGTGTGTGTGTGTGTGCGTGCACACATGTGCGAGCGCACGCGCTTGTGTGCACGCGCATCCCTCTACGCTCAGGACCCGGAAATGAGCCTCAAGAACTTGTTTGCAGCCCTGGCGCCTTCCAAGTGGGATGGCCATTCAGATTTGGAAGACTGCATCATTTACTGCCGCGGGTCGAAGCTCCTGCGCATTCCGAGCGAGTGGCGTGAAGTGCTGCCTACCGAGATTTGACCTGAGCGCAGGTCAGTGCTTTTAAAGGATCGAACCTCTTGATGCGCAGCATGTTGGGACGCGTGGGCGGTTGTGCGCAGCACGTGGATTGAACGGGCATGCGCATGAAGATCAGCGCGGTTTATACGCACTATATATATATATGACGGCTCGTCATGTTTTGTTGGGACTCGCGTGAAGGATTCAGATGCACGGCATGAAGATTCTTCACGTGTACGCATGCGTGCACGCATGTTAATTGACATGGGTCAACGCATGAAGATTCTTCATGCGCGTTACTCTTCATGCGCGTGAGGGTTCTGTGCTATTAAGCAGTTGCCTTGACGACTCTTCGTGCGTGCGCCTGCGTGCATTTATGAATGAAGGCTCGTCAACCAGCGCGTGGGTTTCAAACATGGTTCAGCGCAACATGAAGAGTTTTCATGAAAGTCGTCGTGCGCGCATGTGTTTTGCGCCATTTTCTGTAAAATGCGGGGGGCGGTTTTCGGCGGTCGGGGGGCGGTTTTGAGCGGTCGGGGGGCGGTTTTGGCCGGTGACCCATTTTCTGTAAAATTTGGGGAGCGGCTTTCGGCGGTCTGGGGGCGGTTTTGAGCGGTCGGGGGGCGGTTTTGGCCGGTGACAGGTTTCCTACTGCACCCAGAGTTTGGCTCATCCTCTGTCAAATGCCTACGGCTTTGCGTTCCCAAGTGTTTTCCTCGTCCACGCTCATGGAAGGGCGTGAGCTTGTCCAGAACATGGGTCTGGACCTGCCCAAAGACCAAGATGCCCTTGCTCGCGAGCTTCGTGAGTTGGAAGTGCTTCCCTTGGACACATCGCTGGATTGATTGTCACAATTGTCTCATTGTGCGCATGCTTGCTCAACCTGCTGCAGTAGTCACGTGAGGCTTTGAAGGGAAAGCTGAAAAAGCGGCACGCTGTTCCCTGGCTCCAAAAACACTTGCCAGCACACTGAACTTCTTTGCGTCCTAGGGGCACTCAGTGATGTATACCCCGTGCAAGGTGGGCGCCGAAGCAGCCAACCAGTTGGTCGTGAAAACGCCGCAGCCGAAGGCGTGTCAGTGGAGCATGTTGCGCAACGGGTCTATAGGTCACTCCAAGGAAAAAAGTGTGTTTTAAGACACACAGACACACACACAGACACACACACACAGACACACACAGACACACACACACGCACAGACACGCACACACAACCACACATGCAGACGCAGACGCAGACGCGCACACACACACACACACATAATTTTGAGGCAGTACAAGAACAAGGACAAGGACAAAGCACTCGCATTCAAAGGGATGTCCGTGGAGTTTCGGCATGCTTATCCTGAGACAATTTCGCTCGTGAGAGGCGTCCTCATCAGGGGTGCCATCGCCAATCTTGAGGTACTTTTGAATCAGCAATCCGCATGGTGGCACCCGACTACGCGCGACTTTGTGCACCGCGCTTGCGTTCTAGGCGCCGCGCTTGCGTTGTGTGTAGGGCTTGGATGCTTCGCGGGGCGCTGCGTCGCGCGTTTTAGGGAAGCACTGGGTGCTGGCGACGCAGGCTTTTTTCAATTGACCACGGGGGCGCCCCAAAGCGGTTGATAAAACGCATCTCCAGCATCGCCGGCCTCACCCCAGCGGTGATGCTGGTGATGCTTGCTTGCTTTTTTCTTGACCTGGGGGGGGGCAAAACAGTCAACAAAGCACATCGCCAGCATCGCTGGCATCACCAGCATCACTGGCTTGATGGTAATGCTGGTGCTTGCTTGAATTTGTCTTCACGGGGGGGGGGGGGAACGGTCAACAAAACACATCGCCAGCATCACTGGCATCACTGGCTTCACCTCAGCGCGGTGATGGTGATGCTGGTGACGCTTGCTTGCTTTTTCCTTGGCCGTGAGGGAGGGAACCCTAAATCGGTCAAGAAAAAGCACGTCGAGAAAATGTAGCCACCAGCATCAGAAGTGTCAGGTTCCAAAGGCCAAACTTCTTGCCATCACACTTTCCATGTACATTAGGACCCTGTTTGGGCAGTACTTTGACACATGAGAGGACCGGAAGCCCTTTTCACAAGAGATCTGCGATTTAGTCACACTGAAATTGTGACCAAAAGGCATGCCATTGCTGAGAGCTATGAAAAAACGTATTGAAACAACACGCATTAATTTCAAAGGTTTCACCACCAGACCCCTGGACCACACCCCTTAAGGTAAACCCATTGGGGGAATCCTTGGCCTTGTTCATAAGAAAAGGAAACCCTGCGCTTCCAGGTTGCGACGTGTTTCCCTTCCCCAGGTGCGCTGCAGGCCTTTGTTCTGGGGCATGAGCTTTGGACCCTTAGATCCCTGTGCGTTTTGTGGGTGGTTTGAGATTCCCTGCCGGAGCCCTGGACAACATATTACAATCTGTTAAGTACATATATATAGATATCTATATATTTATGTGTAGCATTTTAGCGTAAGCGCCTGAAGACAATGAGCGCGCGCCGCATTTATGCTCAAGTGCCTGCAGACAATTTTAGCGCGAGTGCCTGAGTACATTTTTGCGTGCGTGCATGCATACGACATTTTAGCGCAAGCATTCCTTAGCGCAAGTGCCTGCGCATTTCGCGCAAGAGACATTATAGCGCAAGTGCCTGAAGACAATTTTACGCAAGTGCTGGACATTGTGCCTAGCTATGGCTATAGGAAGACACTTTAGCGCACGCGCCTGAAGACATTTTTAGCCAAGCGCCTGATCAAGACATTTTACGCGAACATTTCACCGCAAGTGCGAAGACATTGTAGCGCAAGTGCTGAACTCGAGACACTTTATAGCCGAAGTGCCTGCAACTAATTTAATAGCGCAAGTGCATGAACATTTTAGTGCAAGTGCCTGCGTATATGTGCATGTATGATAAATATATGATACAAAAATATACATATAAATATATTATAATATATGATATACATATATGCATATATATACATATATTTATATATGGCTTACATATATGCATATATATATATATATACATACGGTTTGTTACCAGTTAGCGTCTTGGAATCGACTGCCGAAGCGCTAGCTAGGAGATGAAAGAAGCACATGTGCAAGATGCCGAGCGGAGCATTGTCTACGCTAATCGCGTGCCTTCCAACGCTACTTTGGAATCTTGATTTGATCTTACCTACGGCCGCGACCCGTTTCTTACACACGCATGCTCGGGTCACTCAGGAAGAGGCGGAAGAAGCTTGCCGACGTGTTGGCGTGCGCCCTACCTCCATGCAGTCGGAGCAGCCGACGCCGCCTGCTTCCGCACAGCTGGCGCAGCAGGCGCCCCCGTCCACACCGCTTTCCATCACCTCGGAGTGCCCTGCTACTCCGGTTGACCCAGGCAGCCCAAAAAAACCGGCCACCGCGCGCGCTGCTGGTGAAGACCCTTCCGATGTGAGCCGCGATGCGCTTCTAAAGCGCCTCCGGCGGATGTGTAAGGTCAAGGCGAGCGGCAAGTCTGATGCGCCAGCAGGACTGCTGGATGAGTTGAATGACACGGTCGGCGGAGGCCGTGACCGGGTTTTGGATCTCTTCCGTGACTGCGGGCTGGACAAGGCGTGACAGGGAGGGCGGCCAAAAGTGAGTTAGTTGTCTTCGGTTGAAGGTGCGAGATTCGCTAGTTCACGGCTAGGCTAATTTCCTGAAACGCGCGGCCAAGCGCATCAAGCAAAATATTTCCGAGCAAGATATGTGGGTGGACGGAGAATTCCTCTCGGAGCAGGACATGGTGGACAACAAATATAAAGAGTCTTGCGAATGCTTTGGCGCACTTACGGAAGCAGGTTGCTCAGTAAGTAAATAATGCCTATCTCCCCCCACAATATACCAAACCCGAAGCCACGGCCACTCATCGCTGACTACAGTAGCCTGCCTCCGTAAGAACGTTTTTCAGAACTCATCAGGGTTTCACACGCAACACGCGCATGGTGCTTACGCATGAGCCTAGGTCCCGCATAAAAGCGATCAAGGCTAAGTGTGCTCGGCAAAAGGGCTGGATCAGGCGCGGAGAGCATGTTCTTAGCGCACACTACATTTTAGGCCTGCGATGCTGTGAGGCGGGACAAATATGAGTCCAACGTGAAGGTCTTTTGGGTTGAAAGCAACGGATCCGGACGCCTTTTGCGCCCGGGCTTTGAGGGGCTATGTACATGTTACGCATATTTTTCGAATTGCTTAGAAATCGGCATGTGGCAGCGCCAGCCGAGGAAACGCAAGCGCGAGGTGCTTGAGGAAGAGGCCTCAACCGACGAAGAGGTGACAAAGGATGAGCCAGGCGACTTAGAAGTGGGCGAGTTCTCCCTACGCGAGCGCGATGCTGACAGTGCCCTATATCCAAACACACATTCTAGGACTCACATCTGCTGTTCAGTTTGCGTTTGGTATCTTTCGGCAAATGTTAACATCCCTTCCCTCTCCTCCAGCATCTCCCCAGCAAAGGCTTGGAGCAGGACGAAGAGGGCACGCCAAACCTGCCGGCCAAGACACTGAAGACAGTAAGCTGGCCGGAGATGGATGACGACGCAGTCCCAAGTGCCTACGCGCACAAGGTTATGGGCTGCGTTGCCAAATGGCAGATGAAAGTGATGGACTTGACCAACAGCTTTGAGGGGGCCAAGCATACCGATCCAGCCATCACCCAGTTCCCTGAATGAAAAGCGCCAGGTCTCGGTTTATATACAGTTTACAGCCTTTCGAAACCCATACAACAATGAATTTTCGGCGCGCCATGCGCGTTGTGAGGGGCCCGATGCACTTAGATTCCCCCCATGCTGAGGCTGAAAAAAAAGTGCGACTGTTTGAGCAGCAGCCTCGTGGCTATTTCCGACGAGCTTGCCGACTTCACAGCCAATGCGATGCTTGACCCGCTGACACGTGAGCACCTTGTCATAAAACGAGACCCATGGTACAGTTTCTCAGACCCCGGTGCTCAACCACAGCCTTCCTTTACCAATCATTTTTTGGGGACGCATGACTTAAAATGGAATTGTTTTCCAATCGCTAAGGCAGGAGAAGACGCTGGCTGCAAAATACCGCGCAGCTCGTGGAAGGCGGGCCCAGTGGCAACGCGTCAACTCGCCCGGCCTTTGTGTCGGGCAGGTGCTTGGAAGTGCTTGGCCTGCAGAGCCGAGCTCAGCCCGGAGCCTGGCGAAGAATGAAACCAACCATGCCCCATCAGCCATATGGGCACCGAGGCCTTTCCTAGCATTCCTGAAGAAGCAACGGAAAAGGGAGGACCCGCCACGCGTGAAGATTGAGCAGTGAGATTATGAGATCAATACAATATATGTGTTTGCCTTCTGCTGCCTCTCAGCAGCGCGGGGGTCGCGCGTTGAAGGGCTGCAAACATTGGATCGGTCAAAACAGCATGCTCGCACCGTGCTTGCCAGCTGCAAGTCACACCCAAGGGTTCCCAGATTCTGACGTTTTCGCAGGGCCCGTTCCTTTGAAAAAAGGCACCCTCATTGTTTTTTTGGGGAATGAGCTTGATCAGGCTACTTTTTGGGGACCCAAACCTTGTCGTGTTTGAGGGGTGCCTAAGCCCGAAAACCATTTCGTCTTCAGGGTGCATGACAATTGGCACGCGTGCTTGCGTGGCACCTTGTTTTGGGGGCCACACGTTGAAGATTCAACCGTTTGGGCTTTTAAAAGCATGCATGGGTGTTGCAGCAACCAGGGGTCCCCTTTTTTCAAGCGGGCCCACGCACGGGAAACAAATCCTTTTTTGGGGCACCGTCTTAGAACCATGCGTGCTTTCTGAGGGACCCGAGACCAATATCGCTTTTTGGGGTATGCTCCAAGCCTCCCTTTTTTAAACCCAGGAACTCATCATCCTTTCAATCATTTTCAGAAGACCCCAAGACATCTCGCTTTCCAAGCCCGGAAGATCACAACTTCGTAGAGCCACCTTGTTTGAGGGGCCCAAGCACTGCAGACAATATGGGCCGCGTGGTTTATTCGATAAAGTTTGTCAGCCCTCAGGCTGGACAAGGATTTGTACAGGCTAGCGATCCTTATGCTGGTAAAGGTCTACTCCAAAAGCGGGTTGCATGTAGGGCTTTGGGGAGCACAGCAAAGACCTGTACCCCTACAAGAAACAAATAAAATAGCTTGGGAACTAACCTTTTGCTTTTAGTCCTGCAGGGGCTATCTCAAATCCCACCGCGATTTGGTAGCTGCTTCGCCGTTGGTGAGGGGCGAGGCATTGCAGGGTCAAGTCCTAAACAAAAAGGTTGAATCAGGGATTCACATCGTGTTCCCCCATAGCCCTTCAATGCAGCTTATAGTTAGGGTTTCTGCAGGATTTCGGATTGCCCGCAAAAACTGCCCCAGAAGCCCTTCAATTGGTATTGTCAACTCGTTTGCTTGCGGGAGGGGGGGGTTAGTCCGTACACCTGATCCTTGAGGAGATACCCACTGGTAGCAGACTAGTCTCTGTTGGCCCTGGATCTGTTTCAGGTAAGAACCTGACGCAGATGGATTGATGGGATACTGGAAGTCCCTGGTTGTACTCTATATGTGGTAATACCTGTATAGCGAAGCCGCAAGTCCTTTCACAGCGAATGCTATGTGGTGAGACGGGGTTTGAGCCAAACCAGGGATTTCCAAGAGGTCCAGTGTCAGAAAAACAGAATGAACACAAAATCAAAAGCATTTCGTTTGGTATAGCGCTTGTTTTGCCGCTAACCTGGCGGGGGACAAGGCGTTGCAACCAAGATTCGACCAAGACCCCTGCCAAAAGTAATCTTGTGTCGCGAGGGTTTGCTGATCTACGAGGGACGGGGCGTTGCAACTTTTGGGGGAGTTGGCGTTAGGTGCCCCTAAGAATAGTGATCAGCAACATTGTCCCCCAAAATCTTGCTAGCACTTATGAAGGAATTTGTTTTAACGTTCCCGCTGGACCTGTCCACTTTCAAATGCGGAATCTGAACGATAGCCTATCGGTGAAGGGCCCTACCGGGGTGCCCAACAGCCCCGCGATTGGTCGAATGATTGGCCTCGAGGACGCCGCCGTTTGGCCTCGCAAGGTGCAGGGTGTTGCAATTTGCATTGTTCCCCAATTACCCTTTCATCAAGTATCCTGCGTTGGGAACACCTGCTGCTGATAGCACGCAGGTACACCTGAACCTGGGCCGTTGCTGGAGCACGTAATTGCGACTATTGCTGATGGGGCCAGCCTCCCAGTTGGACAAGGTATTTTTGTTTGACTGGGCCCTGTGCTTTTGATGGGGAACAAGGGTCCAAGTACACCCGCTATTGTTTTGATCTTGTGTGCTTTGAACGGCCCCATTCCTTTTCAGAACAAGGCAGAAACAACATGTCTTGGCCGGCCCCCCCTTGTCAATTTAATAGGGCCTGTGGAGTATATTCCGGGCCATATCTCCGAGGCCCCAGCAAAGGCGTTGGTGGATCACGGGAACGCCCTGGCCAGGGAGCTGCAAACGCGGTCTCTGAAGAGAGACCAAGGTGGCGCAATATGTGAAACGGCTGGAAGTGTCTCCAATGCGGCTCGGCAATACGAGCGGGTGGTCCGCCGGTACAAGTTTGCCTTGCAAATTCCCGTGTCAAACTTCACCTACGAGGAGAATGGGGAGTCTGTGGCGCTACCTTGGCTTCGGCCCCGAGATATTTTGGAGCATCTGCTAGGGGCGTTTCCGTGGCTCTTGCTTGGGGGTTGCGAAGTTGGGGAAGGCGCCCAGCAGTTATTGTCAACATTCTGGAAAACGTATCGGACACAGCATGCCTCGCATGAAGTGTTTCAAGGTAATGAAGATCGGCTGAGCCAGACCATCCCGTTATGTCTCCATGGAGATGGCGCAAGGACGCAGAAAAAACAACCCCTGGAAATCGTTTCGATTGAAGCAGTTCTTGGCCTTGACACACAACCCATGCTGGATCTATTCTGCAACTGCAAGCGCCAGCCGGATTCAAACACCTCTGGCTTTGCATGTGGCTTGGCGGACCCCCTTGTTCAGAAGCTGAACCACAAGCACCACACCTACCTCACTCGCTTTTTGGTGTTTGCTTTCCCCAGTAAGAAGTATGACGTCAAGCTGCCAGGCCTCCTTCGTGCGTTCTTGGAAGAAGCCAGCAAAGACCTGGGTGCTCTGTGCGAACATGGCATCCGATTGCCTACAGGAACTTTCTATTTTGCATTTTTGGGCTACAAAGGGGACATGGAGTACCACGCAAAAACAGGCCTGCTGGTGCGCAGTTACAAAAATGTGGGAACAAAGAACCACATTCCGTGCTGCCACGAGTGTGGCGCTGGCAGCATTCGCTTCCCATTTGAAGATTTCACGCCTCAACCTTCGTGGTCCACAACCCTTTATGAATCTGTGCCCTGGCGTGAGGAGCCGCCGTTTCGCGGCATCAAATTCGAGGCTAGTTGGGCCGCTGGCAAGGCGGCTTCCTGGTTTCGTCGCGATTCCTTTCATATCCTGCGACATGGGGTGGCCAGAAATTTCTTCGCTTCAGCATTGATATTATTGGCCCTGGAAGGCTTTTTTGATGACCCAGCCGACCCTTCTGAAGACCTTGGGCAGCGCTTGGCCTCTGCGTGGGCACACTTCCGGCTATGGTGTGAGACTATAGGAACATCGCCGGCCACGGTGCGGTCTTTTTCCAGGGAGAAGCTTCATTTCCAAACGCTCAGCAGCTTCCCATACATTGGTTGCAAGGGCTCGGACACGATTTTGTTTTTGAGGTGGCTGCAGCTCTTTCTCCGTACTCAGCTTGCTACAGAGACAACGCCTGCCATGTTTGTTATGTTGCAACAAATGCTTCGTTGCGCAAATGGCGCCATTGAGTTTCAGTGCATTCATCACCATGGCATTTGGCTTCGCCGCCAGTGTGCCCAACGGATTCACAAGGCCTGCCGAGATTTTTGCGGAGGCTATTGTTTGCTGGCCGATATGTGTTTGAACAGTCGACGGACACTATTTGGCATGGTCCCCAAAATCCATGCCTTGGACCATTTTCGATGGGAGCTTCAATGTGCATTGGAGGAGCAGCGCTGCGTCACGCTAAACCCATGTGTATTTGATTGCAGCATGAACGAGGATTTTGTTGGAAGATTGGCCCGCCAAAGTAGGCGCATTGGATTCAAGAAAGTAAACCACAACTTGATACTAGCTTACTTGGTGAAGGCCAAAACGGTCATCAAAAAGTTTAAACGTTCCGGACAGCACTTGCAAAGACAGTAAAATCGAATCGCAGCCGAGCAGCCGTGAGAAAGTCGCGATCTCGTCGCTGAAGCTGTTTGAGCCACAAAAGGCAGGGGGCAGTTTTTTCAGCGGGGGTCGGTTTTTGTGGTGGGGGTCGGAAATTGTTGATCATTGCCCCGGGGGCGAAAAAACGGCAACCCTAGAAGATCTAGGTTGGTGTCAGCAACCCGCTTCCCCAGATGCCAATGTCGAAGTGAATGGGGGAGGCGGGTTTGACTGATGTTTTTTTGTTTTTTTTGTTTCGGTTCCCTCCTACGTGCGCACCAAACAAGTTGAGCTTTTCCCTTCCCGCCGCTGAGCGGATTGGCCACCGATGAAAATTTGGCATCAAAAAAGGCCACGAGCTTGGAAGGGAAAAAATGGCAAAGGCCCATACTCACCTTGCCCAGTTTGGACCTGGAATTACAAAGTTAACCTTCTAGGACCACTGAATATGGACCAAAATGGGAAGCCATGGAAAAGGTCGGCTTTCGGCAGCTGAGCAAAAGTCAAGGCAAGCCAAGTTTGGCAGTATGGTTGATCCAAACTTGGTCTTGCGAACGAATCTCCACACTAAATACCCCCCAAGAAACATCTAAGAGATCTGAGCGCAGTGGCAACCGAACCCGTCCCAGCTTGCTGATATTCTCTAACAGTCTGCTTGCAAGCAAAGGTGAACCTCAGATTTCGGAGGCTGGAGGACCGTACTCAGAGGTTGTCCCGAAGTACTTTCGGAGTACTCCTTGGAATAGCATGGAACTCTTAGTCCAAAGGGGCCAACATTGATTATCCCTTGATCCGCAAAAGCATGTTGTAGATATTCGGCATTTGTGTACCGGAATGCGAAGGCTAGTTGCTCTCTGCTTGCCCCCCCCACCACCCCCAAGCTGCTTGCTACCAGTCTGCACGCGATCGCGCCTTGGCCATGTTTGCGATCACCAGCAAGTCCCGCTGGCGATTCGCCTGCTGGATTGCCTTGGGTGTGTTAAAGGGTAGCTGCAGAGCAAATCAGCAAAGGCACACGGAAGATAGCTTCCCATTGTCTTCATGTCTTCCAAGTGCTTTTTTTTTTGCAGGCGGGGGGGGGGGGGGTTCATGATAGGGGTGTATGCAAATACAGTTGGAAGACACAACTTGATGAGTACCGGGCACACCAGGCCAAGCCGACTTTCACAAGCCCGAGAGGGGTCACCAACCTGGACGTGACGTATACGACAGGGTATGATTTGAGGTTACTTTTTTGGGATAGTTTAAATGGGGCATCATAAATTGAGGCGTCCATCCAATTGAAGACGGACCACATAGGCGTTTTCACCGACGAAGAAGTTGGCCCCCTTCGCATTCCATCGACCCTGTTGACGACCAAGGAGAAAGAACCCTGGGCCATCGACATCGTCTACAAGAACATATGCATTCATCATCGTTGTTTGCAGAACCCCAGCAGTTTCCCCGTCTTCGAAAGAGACTCGGTCTGAGGCTACTTACGCCCTCTGGTGATGGAAAAGGCCGCGCCCCTCCAACATGGTGCTGCTGATGGTCAGGGACTTGGGCTCAGCTCGGCGTGCATCTCACCACTGCAACTTCTGGCCGTGCTCTCTCATTTTGATGGGTGCCTCTGCTTTGCTGTGTCTGTAGAACTTAAGCGGCACTATGTCCGCACTGACAATCCATAATCCTTATATAGGGAAGCCAATAGACAGGGGACCGGTTCCGTACGTAACTCAAGGGAAGGATCTTGCGGATTACCTTTGAACAGCCAGAAGGATCCCAAGTAAGCGGGCTACATCATTCAAAGTTTGTTTGGCCCCAGCAAAGATCTCCATAATAAACGATCTTATGAAATCACAAAAAAGCTCCGCGACGGGGGGCCCTTGAGTAGGGAGACATATGCATGTAAGGCTAAGCCCGAGTAAGCCTCATGAAAGACTACCAAGGCCTTCTGACGGGAAACCTTGAAAAAAGCAACCCCTGTATGGCCTCGTGATATCTGTTGGTTGAGTGGACGCCACAATTGGTGAAAAACCGCTAAGGTATCAACCACAACAAGTGCTAAATGCTGTCATTTGCAAAGACGACAAACAAATCCCCGGCCTCAAATTGGGAATCACAGCGAGCATGTTTTGGAGAAGAGCCCGTTGTGCGTTGATCACCCTAATAGTTTGGCCAAGGTCTGCAGCCAAAGGACGTACTTGTCCACCTCCTGCGGGCCATCCTCAGGAGATTCTCGGCTGTCATCAGCTAGCCTGGTGAGCGATGGAGGGGTTTCCTGCTGGTTCGGATCAATCCGGAGGCCGGTAAAAATTAGGGCTGGCTCCACGTTGAAGAAGGAGCTTGTCGGTTTTAGGTTCCTTTGGCATGTGGGAGACTCCGAGTTTTCAGTTCCTGAGTGGATTGGCCCAAACAAGCCTGGACTTTTTATGTACCACTAAAATGATTTTCCCAAAATGTTTGTAGTCCAGGAACTCAGGGAGTGAGTCCCGATTACCGTGTTCTAATGTTAGAGATTCAAGAGGGGTTTGAACTGTTTGGGCTACAAGGGGACCACAAGGGTTGTTTCAGTTTGCGGGTGATTTCACCATTTCCCCACCGAGCACCAGCAAGTTCGTCCTTCCAGTGTCAACAATTGCCTCACTTCCTGAGTAGACTGACCAACAAACGTAGCCAAACGGTTTGTTTACCGCTGAAAATTGTCCGAACCCAAAAAGCTTGAAGCGAGGAACTCAGCGAGCAAGTTGCAATCGCAAAGTGCAAGATCAGTCGGCCCATTGGGTCCTGAACCAAACTGCAGTGGTTCGAATGGCTAAGCCACCCACTTTTGGAGGCCCACCCCCCAAGAGGCTCTTCAGGGGTATGGTCCGCATTAGGTGTTCCTTGCCCTCATTAAAAGAACAGCCTTGGGACCCAGTTTGGATGATGACAAGAGGTAAACAATGGTGGTTATATAAACCCCCATCGTTTTCATGTTTGTTTGAACCCCAGGGCTACAACTGCCAGTTCTGCGTTGGCCAAGAAGTTTCCCGTGCTTCAATTACTACAGCAAGTCTTTGGCTGCCAAGAGTGGCCTGCCTGCAATCCACTGGCGTCGGATCGGCGTTGAGAATAGGCTTCTTCGGATAATTGCGTGTTGTCCGGCTTGGGCTCTGTTGGTCATGTTGCCGGAACCCGTCCAATGCAAACCCGTTCAGCTCCACAAAACAAATGGAGAGCCGGATTTTTTGGGCGACCTTAGATTATCCAAGTCGCCAAGAAACACTTCCCGAGGCAAGTAGAGCAGTCGAAAGCAACTTGAGAGCTGCACACGTTAGATGTATTTGTCTTTTTGAGGAGTACCAAGGGCGCTATATACAGCACAGCTACAACTACTGAAGGGAAACATACATCACTCCCTCCTTCCCCTGTCTTCTTGTTTATCTCTCTTAGTTCTTCCTGTTCTTTGCTCTTTCCTCGCTTTTCTATGGGGCAGAACACCTAAACCAAGAGCTTGAGCATGATAGGATTTGGAAGTTCCTTTTTGGCTGGCCATTCCAGTCGCCCCTGTGTCCATGCGTAGTAGATGACCTGCAAGTTCTGCACCATATTCCAAGACCTGAATTGAGGGCCCCCTGGTGAGCTGGCCAAAAGCGGTCTGGGCACATGAAGACGGCGCGCACCACAAAGTCCAGCAAAGAGCTGCTGAAGGTGCTGCCTCGAGCGAAACTGAACCTGGAACCAACCAAGTGCATGGGAGTCTTGTTGCCACCTTTTGCTAGGTCTCCCAGTCGTGCCCTACTCCCCTACTAAAGTAGACTACAGAGAAAAGGGTACCCTTGTTCTAACCTCTCTACTGGAGGACCTAGTTTGAGGCATTTGGCGACGACTGAAACGATTTCAACATGCCCTCCTTTCCATGTGACATCTCCTTTTGGGTGATTTCTGTTGAGGTAGGGTTCCCGATATTCCGCTAGTGCCCTTTGGCTGGTTATTCGCATCATTGTTGAGCCATGCTGAATAGTGTTTCCTCTTGGGGTGCTGCTTCAGGAGACATCGGTCATTTCAGTGGCACCCATGAGGTCCCTTTTTCTGGGCGGCGTCCGCTCCAAATCAACGTCAAGGGTTCTTCTGAACAACTGGGGTGCCACTTGTTTAGATTGACGCCTTTTTTGGGGTTGCTGGTAAAGGGGGATTACTGGTCGGGGGTCCCCCCCTTTAAAGAATTGCTGCTGGATGAGAGCTCACAATCCTGAGTTGCCCAAAGGACCCAGGAATACAAGGTTAACCTTTTGGGCCCTTGATTCCATTGTGGGCAAGGCCAAAGGTCGATTCTGAGAACAGGGTTCCACCTAGGGGAATGAACCACCGTATTCCTATTCCTGTACACCCTGGGATTACGCCGCGCCCGTTGAGGAATCATCCTATGCTAGCCTATTTCTAGATACAACCCAGTATTTATGTTTATTTGGGATTATGTTGGGCAATTTCCCTAGGGTGTACTCCCAGGGTGCAACAGGCAAATCCTTAGAGTTTAAGTCTGCCTTGGGGGATTCCAACAGAGACTAAATAAGCTACAAGAACCAGGGGTTCAACTCTCCCGCCAATTCAACCACCAATTGGCCAGGGGCCACTGGAATCCCGCATCAAAGCTTGATCAAATTACTGGTGGTGGTTTCAATTGAAATTGCCACTGTTGGAGCTTCCAATCCCCAGAAACCACCGACTACAAACACCAAGTACTTGGATGATCAGCCAACTTCGTAAGTAGCTTATGACAATGGTAAGGGGACCAACCCCAGTTACTCAAGTCATAACCATGGTAAAACTCAACTTACCTGACGTTGGTTGATTATCGAATTCGTGGAAAGCTGGAAAGAATTGCAGGGCGATTCGCGCGTCTTCGTCTTTCGCCGGGCCGCGCTTCTTGGCCACCCATCCCACCGTGAAGAGCAGGTGCCTCGCTCGCTTTTTTTTCCCAGGGTCTATCCCTAAAAGGGGTACATACCCCTTATAAAGTGGGATGGAAACCAGGAAAGCCAAGGGGTATGAACAAGGGATAGGTCATCCAAACGGACGGCCGGGATCTGGACTGGATATCCCATTCATCCGAGAACAACCCTTGGTTGCTGTAGCGCCCCCTCTGCAAAAAATGAACACTTGTTGTGGCCTGGTCTTTTGAAAATCCGAATTGCTTCAACCAAAAAGTTAAAGTCGAAAGATCCAACCAACTTGCCATACAGAACTGGAACTGAATCTTTACGTTGTCAACTAAACCGCACGGCTGTCGCGGCACGAGGGGCTCCGTTCACGAGAGGCTTTGATAAGGCATTCGCTTTCGTGTCGCGTACACGAATGCAAAGGTTTTAGTAGGGGGGTTCATGTGGCTGGTCTTCGCCTTTTCCTTGACAGCCTTGTGCGTAGCTGTCTTTGCTACCTAGGACTCCAGGTGTAGAGCTTGGCATCAAGCCATAAAGTGGAAACTTGAAAAAACAACCTCTGCAAAAGAGAGAACGACAAGTGCTATTGACAAGGACTCTTGAAAAACAAGTCCAACTCTCTTGAAACAAAAGGAAAAGGAGAGACAGGATCGAGCCGCTTTGTCTTCTTGTTAATGCTTGCTTTTGCATTGATTTGGTTGGTTGGCTGGACGAAGGTTGAGCCCAAAGGTGAGCCTAGGGGCCATGACGGAAAACTGTAGCCCCAGGCCGCTTTGTTTGAGAGCCTCGCTTGAAACACCAGAAAACGTCTCTATCGCATGAGCACAGACAGGTCTGGAACAAAGTAAGTCCAATGTCCGTCCCTTGCCTCGGCCTTCATGGAGGAACATAGGGCACACCCAGAAACAGCATTCCCTTGAGGTTAGCGACCACTTGCATGTTGCCGCAATCATGAACAGACCTCGGAATCAACTCATGTTTTGTGGGTTCTCACTGAATATCGTAAAGGGGGGTTCCACTTCCTTTCAACCAACTCACCTTTGGCTTTCTGGAAGGGAGTTCAACCACCAGGCTGGTGCCAACCCCCCCCATGTTGTTTCCCTGAAAAGAAGCAACAACGGAACAACTATTTATTTAGCCCCCTGGGCAGTTTGGCGTCTGATTCACGTGTTCACAGGGATTCCCAAAGTTGTTTATCTGCTGGTGGCCGCTTGGTCGCAGCCCTCTACTCAAACCAAAAAGCACCAAGAAAGCCGCCAAACAACAGAGGACAGCTGATGAAGGACAGTGGAATTCACCCAAACCACAAGCAAAGCACGCGGGAAAAGCAAAGACCCGAAACAACAAAGAACAATCAATCAATCAAACAAACAAACAACCAAACAAACAAGCAAGCAAGCCAGCATGCAAGCAATGCAAACGAACGAAACAACGAAAGCAAGCAAAACAAAAAAACAAGCACAGAAACAAACAAACAAGCAAGCAAGCAAGCAAGCAAGCAAGCAAGCAAGCAAGCAAGCAAGCAAGCAAGCAAGCAAGCAAGCAAGCAAGCAAGCAAGCAAGCAAGCAAGCAAGCAAGCAAGCAAGCAAGCAAGCAAGCAAGCAAGCAAGCACAAACACACAAACAAACAAACATATAACAAGAACCAAACAAACAACAAGAAGAACCAACACAATACCACGCACGGTGCAGGTCAACGGAGCAAACGTCGACCCCTTCGGTCCCTCTCGCAAACGAATCCCGGCCCCCCCCCCCCCCGCCTGGCCGCCTGGCGCCGCACCTGCAAAGGCACCGAGGTGGAGGCCTCTTGAAGCACCCGCTCCAGCTTCTCCTGTCAGAGGTGAGGTCACCAAGCCACCGCCCGGTGGCTTTTGATGTGCTTTGTGGTTGGGTGGAGGCCCGAAAAACTGCGCAAGTAAACTGACCACGGCCAACAAAACCATGGCAAGTTGCGGCAGATTAGACAAAAATCCTTTTTCCCGGACGTGCAATATTTAAGGCATCCACTGTAGCTCCACAATTGCTAGAAATTTGCATCCCTACCCCCTTGGCTCCTTCAATTTCCTATTTGGATGCTACCCCGAAAAGACACAACCCCCCCCCCACCCCGGCTGATCCTGCGCATTGGAGCAGGGCGTCATAGGATTCCGGAGCTCAAAATCTGCATCCAGACAGTGAGGTCAGTGCAAAGACCCTGACTAGACATTAGTCATTTTCTCCTGCGACCTTGTTTGTCGCATGCATGCGGTAGCACGAAGTTGCATTGGGCATGTTGTCTACTGATTTCTGCCGATCCAACCCCTTGGTGGGAACTATCATGACACGGGAGGACTACACCAGCCAAATTGTTCTGGGGACAAACTGAGGGATCTCAGTCCTGGGTTCGCATTAACTTGTGCAATTTGACAAGGGCAGGAATTGTGATCCCCTTTAGCCCGTCATAGATGCAACTGACCTGCTTCCGAGCCCCTCATTTCAGGTTCCTTGTTCCCGAATTTTCCGAGGCCTGCCAACAAACTAAAGCATGGCTGTGTTTTTTGGGCACGCCCCCTTTTGGTTGGTGTTAGCACGGAAACAAAAAGGATAACCGCCTTTTTTTTATTTTTGGTTGGGCCTTTTTGGGCGAACCCCTTTTTGGTTGGTGTCAACAGGGGGGCCAAAAGGAAAATCACATTTTTGGGGGCCCAAGCCTTGACAAAAAGACGAGCGCCCGCACGGGCCCTGGACGCGTCTCTCCTGCTGACTCCCCCTCCGCTTCAAGGTGCCCCTCGCGGGCTTGGCCTCACGCAGGCTGAGGCCAATGGGTTGGATTGAATGTTGGTCCCTTTAACACGATCATTAAAATCATTAAAACTAGGCTGGAAAAAAGGGACCCCAGCAACAAAATATATGTTGGAAACAAAGGGACCCCAAAAAATGCAAAAAAGCAAAAAGGGGAGCTAATTCTGGGGAAGTAAAGGCAACCCTGAGATGATTACTGCAACTCCTTTACAATAGGCAACGTGCAGCTCAATTCGAGCGATCAGCTTCACTGATTTGCAAGGGCCGCGTGGTATGTACAACACCAACTTGTTGACCAACAAGCCTCCTTCTGCCCTCAAAGTGGAGCCCAAATGAGGCTTCCTTCAACAACCGGTGGTCTCAGCAGCCAACAAGCCCGCAGATAGCGGCAAGCTGTTCTGGTTCTAACTTCAATCACAGACGGGGGGAGGTGCCACTGTGCAGCAGCAGGGTGCTGTGCTGCAGGCCGAGACATGCAGAGTTATGCAGGGTGCCGTTGCAGGGTGCTGCTGCAGGGTGCTGTTACAGGGTTGTGCAGCAGGCCGAGACTCAGAGTTGCGCAGAGTGCCGTTGCAGGCGTCTTCCGGTCGTAGTCCGGGTCTTCTGGCCATCATCTCGAATTGGCGAAGCCCTCTGTGAGGCGGCGCGTTAAGCAAATCCACAAAACATCCGGCAAGCGAGTGCGAATGTCGCAATATTGTCTTTGCAGATTTGGGCGGAGCACTCTGTTGTAAGAGCTACTTTGGCCGCTCTGCCCGGCACGTTAAGCGAATCCGCCAAAACATCGACTCTGAAAGGCAGCGGGGTTGGGATTGGTACCCTTTTTGATGCTTGCCTCAGTTCCCCCCCCCCCCCCAAAACAAGAAAGCATTGGCACCCTGTTTCTGGTTGCTTCATTTCCCCGTCCCCCCCCCCCCTCAAACAGAAAAACAAGAGAAAGTATTGGTACCCTTTTTATGGTTGCTTCATTTCCCCGTCCCCCCTCAAAAGAAGAAACAGCATCGGTACCCTTTTTATGGTTGATTCATGTGCCCGTCCCAAGAATAGTTATTGAAAGAAAGGGGGCTTTCAAGGCACCCTCTTTAAAAGCAACAAAGTGAGTAGCCCCAGCTCCGGAACGGCTCCCTTCCAACAACTTACTTCCTAAGTTGAAGTAATAAGTAACAGAAACAAACCTCCTCTTCACCACTAAAATCGTCCAACCCCCCAAAAATATTGAGTTCGTGAACTCAGGAAGTGCGACTAGCCATGGTCAGTTGGATGGTTTGCCCCGCGCCTTCAGCATCGCCGGCACCTCAGAGAGCTTGCAGCGCACGTTGTCGTAGCCCGCCTGGCGGTCTATGTCTTAACAGGGATCCTTACATTATACACCTGAACATTGCCGTGTAAATTGTGGTTTCCCCTTATTTTGGTGGAAAAAGCCATGTTTCAAATGGGCAAAACGTATCTTTTAAGGAGCCCTGCTTAAGAGAAACCCATGGCACAAACTTGGGGTGTCCGAGCCGTGTCCATGTTTGGAAGCTCCCAAAGTGGCAGTTCTTAACCGAAGATTCCCGGTAATTTGATCAACTGTTGCAGGGGAATTCCAGTAACCCCAAACTGGGCTGCTCAAAGGAGACTGAGGAAACGCAAAGGCAACAGGGTGGGAGTTTGGATCATAGCAATGGGTTGCTCCAATTCTAACCTGGAACTTTTGGGTAGCAACTTGGCCCCAGAAAAAACAACTCAGGGAAACTGCTGCAAAACTTGACGTTGTAGGGAAGCAGTGATCCAAAGGTTCTGTTAGAAACAGTAGTCTTCCAGGAGGTTGTCCAAAAGGCTGAACTTATGTGTATCCATCGTGCTTTTGTGTGAAGGAATCCCATTTCACGAGTTCGAAACGGTTGGCTTGATAGCCTGGTCAAACCAAAGCGCAAGCCAGGCTTCCCCTCCTGATTGTTTGGGGTGCCCTGGTGGCAAAACTATCCAGCAGGACAGAAGGAATATGTTTGGCACGGGTCCATCAAACATGACCTTTGATTTCCAGTCCACCCCCTTTTCCCCAAACCACAAACGAACGGCGAAGCCAGCCGGTTGAAAACCAAAGCCCTCGCGGTGATACACTACGACATGCTGGGAGGCTTCCATGCTAGCTCAAAGGTATCCTTCTGCAAAAATGACACGAATCTAAAACCTGACATTAGGAATCCGCAAGCAAAGGGCCTGCACCACGGTGTGCTGGTCTTAATAATCACCAGCAAACCCAATTCGATTCCGGCGTGAAAACTGGGTGGGCCATCCCCAAGATGCTGTGGCCACCTTACTGATTGGGTCATCATGGCAATGTTGACCCCGGATTAATAAACTCGTCCCATTATTAGAGGGGTGTTCCCTCCAAAAGTGGTCTGAATCCCCACTAAAAGAATTGAGACACACCCCGATCAAAATCAACCAGGCAGTTATTAACCCGGGGTTTCACTTACCATGATGTCTTTCTATGGGGTGTCCTCTTTTAGTGGCGATTCAGACCACTTTTGGAGGGAACACCCCACCCTTCTTCTGGGACAGTTTATTTATCCGGGCTTAACATTAACAAGAAACAAAGTTTAACGTTCAGTGGGTTAAATGGAAACTACCATTCTAAACACTAAAAGGCTAAAAAGCTAAGGAACCGGATGGCTGGGAGCCACCAAGATAAGCGGACGAACGGCTGAACCGCCGCTCCGATGGCGGAGCGCCGCGCGCCGCGCGCCCGCAGGAGCTCGCTGCCGGAGGTCAAGTGGGGCACCGCCGCCACGTTGCCGCCCTTCCCCAGCACCGAGACGAAGCGATGCACCTGGGACACCGCCATCTATATGTTTCACGGATATATGGGTGGCTCGTATCTTTAAAGTTGATATGTACCCCTATTTTTGGGGTGGTTTTGATTGGAGACCTAAATGAAAATACATGTTCGATCTTACATCGAATTGGCAGTGACTGTATCGTGGTTGTGTTTGTGGCAGAATTGAATTTCTGAACCGTGGCACACTAAGAGGACTACAGGAAGCCCTGATTTGGCTATATTGGGTGCTTTGTCTGGCATACATCACCGCTTTTGTTTTCTCGCAGATTTATGACGATCCTGAGCCACTCCTGAGGTGAGAAACATGTGCAAGACAGATGCTTGTCCCAAATGAAGGATCCTTAAAGAGAATGGGGCAGGTACACTTAGAACCGCGATAAGGACGGCAGGAACATCTCTCGGATGTCACATCTCCATCTGGGTATGCAAGAAGAGGTGAGTACGTCTTCACAACCCTTGGTACAGTTGGAACAAAGGTTGCTTTTTGCAGCCCCCGCTCCGTACTAAAAGTAAACAGAAACAAGAAAACAACCTTGCCAAGAACCGTGAATAACCGGTTGAACATGAGGAGATACCAGGGGTTGGGTGCCTTGTTGTGCAAACAATGCCAAAAAGAGGACCAAACATCAAAACAAATGGGAGTGCCTTTTTGTCAAGGGTAGTCCCTTGTTGTGGTTTTAAAAGGGAAACCAAAAGCACACCCAAATGCCATGCAAATGGAGTACTTCCCCCAACCATCCTCAATACGCCCTTCAAGCATCCTGCGGGAGAGGCCGTTAAGGGGCCATAACTCTTCCGTGGCTCCATCGGTATTGAAGCGGGTTTCTGTTCTTGAGGGTACACCTGTGTGGGGTGGTGTGAAAGAAAAATCAAGAGGAAACCGATGCCATTTCAGTTTTGTTCTTTAGTGCCCGATTGGGTGGTGACGTTACACAAAAACAAAGGAGCAAGCTCAGCAAACCTGTTCCGCCATGTTGGGGGGGTCCAACCCAAAATAAGACATGGTATGAGAATGGTCCAAGCCCAGAACCATGTATGGAATTACACAAACCGCGAAAGGCACCGCCTGGCAGGGGGATTCTGGGTTCTGACTGCTCTCGAGGATGAGGCGCGTTGTCGTAGGCGATGTATGGCTGGGCGCACTCTTGCCGCTTCTTAAAGCCGATGAGCCACCGCACCAGGCGGCCTCGGTAGCCTGCCAGCTGCGTCTCGATTTTTTTTTGGCCCAGCGGAAACACAAACCCAGTAGTGAAATTGGTTCCCTTTAAAACCAAGAAGGGACAATATCTAAGTATTCATTTCAGCAAATGGAAGTAGATGTTAGCCCTTACGCTTCACAACAAGTAACCAAACTTTTAATTCAGCATTGGAATGAGTCGTCCCAAAAAGCCTAAAGTCCAGGAACTCAGGAAGTGAGCTATCTCAAAAGTGGCTCCAAAAAATGATCAAACCGGCTGAGGGAAGAAGAGAGATCCTCACTTCGCGAGAGGAGTGGCAAAAACGGTAACCCAACTTCTTTCTTTAACACCAAAATGGTTAAGACCCAAACAATTCGAAACGGAGCTCGAGTGAGGATCCACCGGCTGACGGGAAACACTTGGCAATCCCTTGTTCAATCCCTCCATGTGCTTAAGCCCCCCTGGAAAAAAAAAAAAAAACAAGTATTTCCGGTAGTGATAGATTCCCTTTACCACCAACAGGGGCAAATAACAAACATTCATTTCAGCGAATGGAAGAATCCCTGCCCCTAAGGCGCTAAGTGCAAACAACTCATGGGCCTGGCTTGGGGTCATCGAGCTTGGGGTGCTCGATATGCATATCCAGCACGGCGGCGCGGCAGAAGCAGAAGGCCAGCTGTGCCAGGTAGGCCCCCTGCAGATCGATCGGTGCCGAGCCGCGCCGGGCAAAACCCATTCGCCCCCAACCGCCATTTTGCAGATTTGGGGGATATACGTTGCCACTACTTATGTATGAAATAACTGGTCGGGGATGCGTCCTTGTTGAAGCAACTTTCCAGGATATGCGATCTACCCAAAGATGTGATGAGCTTTGCTTCTGAATGTTTCGAGCCGACCCTGTGCCGAGAAGACGTGGCTGACTCAAAGACTTGTTGAGTGTCTTGTAATTGGGCCGATCCTATGTCATCCGCCCAGGGGGTACATAGCTGTCACCTTTGCTTGTTAGCAGGCCCAGGTTCCCTGAGACATGGCTGGCGCTATGTCAAAATATCGCTGTGTATTTGTGCACTCTCCTGACTTACGCAAGATCAACCCATTCATTGTTCTCCCTGCCTCCCTTCGCCACGGCTCTGATTCACTACCAATTACAATTAAACGCGATGTGAGCTTAGCACCGGATCAAGCAGGCAAACACCTAGGTCTTACCTTGGCTGGAATTAGGACCCCAGCAAAAAACATATTGTTGCCTGGTTAGATCAAAACAAAGGGGGACCCCAAAAAAGCAAAAAATACCAAGAGCCCACAAGCCTTTGGTCAGAGTCCGGGATCCGAAAATCGCCACCCGACAAAACGCTCCGGTTGGGCGTCTGGCGTGCAGCAGCACTGACAAGATCACCTCAGACGCAAGCCGATCCAGAAGCCCAAAGGCCATGGGAAGAAAGGGCACCGCTTGTATTTGAAAGGGAAACCCTTCCCCCAACAAAAGGAAAACAAGTGCCACTGGGCAGCTGGACCAGCTTCCAAGTCGTAAAAAGTAGATGTCAAAATTGCTTTCTAGGTAAGTGAGGGATGAATTTCATCAAAATTGTAGAATTGCGCCAGCTACTCATGAGGCCCGCCCACCGCCCAACCTGAGCACCTATAGGAGTCAATCCCTTGTTTTGCACCCGTTATTCTAGAAAACGGTTTGGAGTCGCTTTTCGCGGGTTTCACCAGTTCTTCCCCCTGTAGGTTCATTTTTAGTACTCTTTTTATATACAGGGGTGGTTTCACAGATTCGCCACATCCAAGCCGTCTGGAGTCGTGCTTCCTCTTGCCGTGGTTCCGCAGTTGTTCCTTTATCCTCCAAGGGACGCCTTGGGAACCCCATGAGGCCCTGAAGCGACTCCGAGGTTGGGAGCTTGGGGTATGCGCAGGTATGTGGGCGGCCTCCTGGAAGGTACGGCGCGGTCTCCGTTGTGCGTTTCGGATTTTCACGGGTGGTTCCCGCTTTGGTGAGGATATGAACTATTTTACGTGGTTCTACCGACCAGTGGGGATGAAACCAAAGTTAACATTACATTTGTTAGGAACAGCTGGCGCATGGAATGCTAAGGCTGGCTTTAGTGACGCCAAAGTCCCCGCCCCAAAACCTGCCGCTCTTGGTGGCCTGGTATTGAAGAGAACCGCAAGCGCAAATACAAAGGAAGATCCCACAGATCGGGTTGTTGGTGCTGTTTATGATAAACAAATAAAAAAAACAAGTATAGTGTATATACATATATATATATAAAGACATACATATATATATATACAGAACCAAACAAATAATAATAACACACAAGATGAGCTGATGGATTGGAGCAGGTGTTGTGATTGAACCAATAAACAGCAAGTCCCAACTGTGGGGCTTCAAGCAATGACACTGGCGGGGGGGGGGGGTCTCCATTGAATTACTCGCCCAGTCCGTCTTGAATCACTATACAACTCACTTGAGTGGATTGGCCCATTAGAAAACGCCCAAGCACGACATGATCGTGATGAAAGGTGATAAGCTCAGTTGTCTTGCCCCAATAAAATCGCTCAAACGCGACTGACATGAGGGTGATGAAAGGTGATAAACTCAGTTGCACAAAGGACACACAAGGTGACTCAGTGTTTTGGAGCGTTAACGCAAAATTGCAACCCGAAATAGGCAGACCAAAAGGTCAAGCGATCGATTCGCTTTGCAAACCCCCCCTGCTTTGGCCTGAGGGTTTTTGTAATACACCCTGGGATTCACTATACTGGGTATTGACCCCATTTCGGCAAAACCGTGCTATATTGAACCATTCTGGGTCATTTCCCAAGGGTGTAATCCCGGGTTGTAATACAAAAACGCTCAGATTTGGGGGAGCAATGAAACTATGAAAGGACAGCATAAAGCTATAAATGAAGCTCTTCAGGGGTTGTAATACCCTCCGAAATTCAGGGGCAAAAAGTTGGCAAACGAGTGTGTGTGTGTGTGGGTGTGTGTGTGTGTTCTTGTCTTGCTGGTTCTCACAATGCAAGAAAACAACCAGGGAAAATGGCCCAGCTAGAAGCCCGAGGCGCCACCAGCACGGTGCTCAGCCAAAGCTCGAGCGCCATGACATAGAGGAAGCTGAGCAGCAAGAGTACCAGGAGCTGGCAGATCTCCAAGTTGTTCCTGGGAGTTGAGGCTTGATCGTCAAGTTGCTGGTACTCGACTCGAGTTGACCGGTTAGAAAAAAAGTGACTCAACTACTGGGCTACATGAAGAAGAGATCCGACGAAAAGCTTGCTCTTGATTTGAATCTGGCGATTCCTTTCTGAGCTCTGACCGGTCCCCTACCCGTGTTTCTCATGAACCCCTATGGCATTCCAAGAACCACCCCAATACATCAGCTTGGCAAAGTTTGAACCCTGAGCTTAGCCCACCAAAGCGGAGTTCGGTCCAGGTGGCGGCCCATTCGCACGAGTGACATGCTTCCCTCTCGTTTGGTTTGGGCTGGTGTAACAGTGATCCGGTAGCGGACAATTCCATCTCCAAGCCAATCCCCATACCACCGATCGAATTCGCCTGCAAGTTACTTTGGATGGTCTCAAAGTTGAGGACCCTCAAAACGGTTGGCTTCCTTTAGGCGTCCGCTTAAAACCAACCCAAAGCGGACCCCTCATCAAAAACACACCACTTGACCAGTGATTCAAGGCCAGGGGGCTTTTGCAGATTGCTCCGACTCTAGTATCACCCAGTAAGGCTACAAAACATGTTCAGCCTCTGTATCCCTAAAGTTACTAAAGGCCCTAAAGTCTAAAGAATGCATAATTTTGGAGGCAGAAAAGCGGCACGGAGGTTCCTCCTGCTGCTTTCCGTTTAAGTCAGACCTGAAAAGGGCTTCCCAAGCTCCCTGCAGCAGCCTACGTGGCAGGGGTTCCATGCGACCTTTCAGGATGGGGATTCAAAATAGAGTAGCATGCGAATAAGGGTACCCTCAAAAAAGACCACGCAGCAGCGCAAACTGTTCAACCATCGTGCATTTCAAAATCAGCAGTTTCCCTCAACATTTCGGGTAGCTTTCTGGAATCAATCGGATCCCTGGAATGAATTGGCTGCCTGCGCAAAGAGGTAGGGTTCGTGGAAAATATACAGGTTTCCAAAAAGAAGAGAAGAGAAAAGACCCGACCAAGTAGCACCTCGGGGCTGAACCCGACTCCAAGGTTTCGAGGTCAAGGGGCAGGAGGCCATACCAGCGCCGGTCTGAGGGCTTCAGCACCACGTGGCCCAGCAGCGACAGGATCAAAACCTAAGGCAACTGAGCAAAACGTTTCTTGCGATCGGCGCGCTAGGTAGGGACTGAGAGATAATGAACCCGGCTTTGGTCCCCTTAAAGGAAACCACCAGTTGGATGGTTATAGGGGTGATTCCCTCATTCCCTGCTGAGCACCAGCAAGCTGTCCTGTTCGCTTGTAAATGGCGGCTGGCTACTGAAGCGGTAAGTAACCCTGTTGCAACTAGTAACCCTAGCAAAGGAACGGAACTATTTGGTTACCTTTTCTGCATTTGCAGGGGGAGAACCAAACATAAACGGGCTGAGGGTGGAATCCGGAATCTACAGAATGAGCGGGTCAAACATCTGGGCTAACAGGGAACATTCCGAAAACATTCGGACGAGAATAGATAAGCAACAATGGATGCCTGGAGAATAGCGCAATCACTTTGCGTCGTGTGGTCACATGCCGGCATGCGTGTGCGGCCTGAAGCTCAGGGAAGGCGTTGCAAGCCTAAACGGCATTTAGTTTCAGAACCAAAAGAGTAAGTTGTTGAAACGCACATATGCAGAGTTTATTGAGCATGGCACCAAGCATCTGACAGGGCCCTTAAGCCCCCAGGAAAAACAAACATATGTCCAGCAGTGATATATCCCCCTTCAAACCAACAAAGCATATGATATGTACTTAAGCAAATGGAGGATAGTGATCCCACGGGGTCTTCATCGGTGGAATCTTTCTGCCTCTGCGCTTCCCAGAAACTAAGCATATGGTAGGCGATGTGATCCCACCAGTCGATCGACCAACTGGATCCAGAGCGATATCCTCAAACCTACCAAGTGGTAGCTCACTTGCCCAGTGTTCCTGAAAATCCAAGATGAACATGGACATGGACCAAATCGAGAAAGCCAAAAGGTTAAAAGGTCGATTCGTTTTCGGCAAGTGCAGTATCGGAACACACATTTCTTCGAATCAACGTGCAGCCACTTCAAGGGCGGCATGTTGAATTCTATGGAGCCAACTCTGGGGTACACCAAAAACCACTTCTTCAGATTCGGCTTCATCAGAGTGTTTCTCAAAATGGGGACCCCGGGAAATGGTCGGTGTTGCGCTTTCATTCCCTTGAAACCAGCTAACACTGGGGGGGTCCCCTATTTTGAGAAACCCCCGTATCCAGTCTACCCTCCTTCCAACAACCCTGGAAGTGGAAAAGAAGCTTCCCCAAAAGGAACGGCGTCTTCCAAGAACCTCCTGTCAACTTCCATGATGGTTGGGGGGCTGGTACCCTAAATTATCTCATAACCTATTTTGACCAAGCACGGGTCGAATCAGTCGAGCGGCGCAGGCGATTAGCAAGAAGCGCTGGTAATGCTCAAGCGGCACCACCTGTGGCGGACGGACTCCGACAAACATGTATATCCCTCAAACATCCCTCGACTTCAATCAGCTGGTGTTAAGTTGGGCAGGTGGAACATGCTTCAAACCAACAAACAAATGAATACTCCCCTGAATGTGAACATGGAACCCAAAACGAAATCCTTCAAAAAAAGGCTCTTAGGGTTCTCGGGTTCTGCGACCACACGGAACCCAAATTCCAGAAGTTCCCAACTGGTTTTGGAGCCCATAGGCCGGGGTCTTTTGTGGAGCGTACCTGGTCCACTTTCAGCTTCCCTGACGCAGGAGAGGGTCAAAATGTCATTTTCGGAGGGCGCCCTTCTTGTCTTGTTTCTGTTTTCTTCTCTTTTTACTTTCTAGATCTTCAACCTGTAAGTTTCTTGGGACAACGGTGATGCTCCTAGCAACCTGCAGGAACAAAAGCGCCTTCGTGGGGTCCCTACCTGGCTTCGTGAGGTCCCTATGTCCATCCTTCGAGCGCCTCGTTTCAACGGCAAGCCCGACGCCCGGAGAAAGGAGTTCCGCTGCGGCCTCTGCCGAGATCAGCAGGAGCTTGCGGGCCGAGATCATCGCCTACGGACGCATGGCAGCCAGGAACTGCTTAGGTTGACGGGCAAGACGACTTGAAGGCTAGGTCCTCCAGAAGAGAGGATAGAATAAGGGTACCAACTCTTTGCTGTAGTCGATTTTACTAGGGGAACCCTCCCCCCAAAAAGGGGTAAAAGGGCACTTCCCCGAGACCTAGAAGGGGTGATCAGGCACTTAGTAAGTGGTTAGTAAGCCTGTCGATAACATTTTATGACCCACTGAACAGAGACTTATAACCCTGGTGAGTGGGTTGACGGTCATTACCCACTTACCTGACGAACCATTCCCCGGCCCCTTTTTGGACCCAGGTGCCGCCGAGACTGCCGCGACTGCCGCCTTTCAAAGGAGATACCAAAAAAGGGCCCCTAACTTTGACAGGGCGGAAGGCTTCCTTGGAACAATGGAACGACCCGTAAGCAAGTCGAAGACTTCCTGTTCGCCAAGATGTCTACTCACGTGGCCTCCCCTCCCCATGACTAAGTTTTAACTCCCCTGCCCCTTTGCCGGGTATAAGAGCCAAACTACCTAGAATGCGGGAGATCTACAAATTTTCTGCACCGAAGCTAGGGTCGTTTTTCTTTTCTTTTTCGCGGGGCAGGAGGGCTGATGGGGTTGGGATCCCGTGGTTAGGAGCATGGTCCGGCATGCCCCGTAAACGTGGATGTCTTGGCTGTGGGACGTAGGGTCCGTCTCAGAATAGGGGACCCCTGTTTTGGATGGTTCAAAGAGAAAACACCTAGAGGACGCAACAAAAACATGAGGCACGTCCAATTGGCCAAGGCAATCCCCTGTACGGCGGGTGAAGTTGGAACAACTGCGCCGTTCAGCTCTCAACTCTGGGCCCATCCGGAAGCCCGCCTCCCACCACCAGCGGGTGTAGTTGTAGCCCAGCAGCATGACTGCATAGCGCCTGCGGGCGCCACCGGCTTCAACGCCACAAACTCGGAGCAAGGACCGGAGCCTTTGGCCCGTATGCTCACGTCCTTAAGCGATTGGCCAGAAACAACTCAGCTTAAAAGATTCCTTAGGGCCTTTGAAGCCCGAAGACCTCAAAACCCAAAGACCTCAAGAAGGGACTATGGTTCCTGCTCCCGTTTTGTTGTGGGAATGCGTGGATCATCACTCCCTTTTATAACTGACCATAGATGTGACGGATATCCCTGGTTGCAGGACCTGCTAGCTTCGTTGCGCTGAAGGGGCTAAACCACGACCTCCAGGGACGCTTCTCCAAGCTCAGGTTGGGAGTTGCTGCGTCACAACCCCTCTGCGTGTTCAACGGTTTCGCTTCTTTGCTGCTTTTAAACATCACCCCAGTCAAGGGACACGAACAAAGGTGATGTGCCACTTACCAGAAGCCTAGCTGGCCCAGGGAAAACCGGCTGCCTCTATTGCATCCGCTGGACAATTGGAAAGCTAATGACCCCGCGCAAATCGCGGGAACGCAAAAACGACAAAAACACATGCGCAGATTCTGGTCCATATTTAGCCTACCCCGAAAATATAACATCTTCTGTTTTGGGGAGACCCCCAGCTTATGATAGGCAAGCGGCGAACAAATCATGATGTAAAATCTGTAAGCCCAGGGCATATTGACCAACAAACACATCCTTAAAACCCAACCCCCTCCGCCAACCCAGGAGACTTCGCCCACATCTGGTGTATTCACATTTACACATGTTATGCTTCTGTTCTATACTCAGTCTACCTATATATAAATATAATACATATACATATAGAAATATATATTTAAATGCAATAGGTGTGACTCAAAATAGGGAGCCCCTTTTAGCTGGTGGTTTAAAAGGCAACTCCCCTATTTCAAGACACCACCTTTTTCGTGTACCCTTTTGGAGTTAGGTTTGCCTGGGCAAAGGGACACCCACCCGTTTCTTGAGGGCTGCCCTTGAAAACAACACAATAAAATCAAAAACATACACAAAACAAAAAAACATAGAGGTTATGAGAAGTAAAAAACACACAAAACACATGGAGGTTTAAACAAATTATAGGTTCCAGTCTCGGAGGCCCCAATCAGGGTCTCCACCCCCTTTGCTTCTGGAGGGCCTGGCGAAGGCCTCGCGCTCCATGCGGGGGCGCTGGTACCACATCACGCACCTGGCCGCCCGTTGTTTTTGTTGGTTGGTGCGTGTTTTTCTTTGTTTTGTGACTTTGGCGCGAGAAGGGTCGAGCAGTAGCCAAAAAGGTGCGATTTCTGATCTACATATTTTTGTGGACGGCTCCAATTTGGTCGAGAAGCAGCCCAAAAGCTGGGAGTATGTTGTCAGCTGTTCCATTGCCCTAAGGTGCACATTTATGGGCAAAGGTGGCTTGGACGCCTTTGAGGAGCAACCCAGGCTGGGGTCCTATGCATTCCTTCAGATTTGTCAAGTGAGGGCCAAAGTTGGCCCAGATTTCAGGGTACACCAAAATAATGCTTTCAGATTCTGATTAATGCGCAGCGAACCTTGAAATGAAACATAGTGTCTGAGAAGACTCCAGCTTTGCACAGTTGCAACCGTTGACGCAGAAAGACGGAGACAAAACTGGTGGGTTTGACCTTTCTAGCAGGGATCTCAAAAGAAAAGGAACCTCTTGCTTGGAAACTGATCAGCCAACAGTGCGTTTCTAAGGCCCTGGCGGATCAAGGCACCGTTTTCGCATACCCCAACCCGCCCGAGGACTCTGTTAGGTACCATTCTGCCAAACATGAACATGCTCAAGCCCCTTTTCCGGAAAACAACTTATGCCAAAGTCCAGGATCTGTGCTTCAAGCCATGTTGTTGGGCAACCCCTCGTGCTTTCCGGACTCCCCGTGCAGCGCTGTTGTTTGCAACTCATGTGTGTTCTTGGCATCGCCCCCGCAACAAATACAAAGCACCAAACCGGAAAGATGCACATGAGTGGCTATTGCCCTTCACTTGTTGTTCCCTACAGGCAAACAACAAAGTCATGCCTGAGTCACTCCTTTGTCTCTGTGACCATGTGTTCCCCCATGTAAACGCCGATTCCAAGAAGTCACTCCTAAGTCACACCTCACTACTGGGAAAGCACAACCCTTGGGCGACTGAGACATGGCGAAATCAGAGCAAAGGCGCGAGCAGGCCAGCGGCCAAAGCACCCAGGTCAAGCCCCCAGCCAGCGCCAAGTAGTGCAAAGGACGCCTCAGTGCCGGGAATAGGGGGGGGGTGGCTCTGTCTGCTTAACTCAGCCATTTCCGTTGGCTCCCATTTTTTGACAAGGGTCCCCCCCAATTTCAGTGCTTGAAAAGGGTCAATGGCCACTTGATAGTGCCTTTTTGAGGTCCCCTCACCGGGTGGCTCTGACAACCATGGATCAAAAGCAAGAGCATGGTTGAGTTTGGTCCATAACTCAGCTGCCCAAAGGACCCGAAAACACAAGGCGGACTTTTTGGGGGCATCTCCAAAAGAAAAGGGTCAAGAGGTGGATTCGCTTTGGTTGCCGCTGAGTTTTATATGGGTCCTTGAAATGCGTAAGGTCCGGGGACATATTGCCTTTGTACCGTTAGGACCCTTCAAAAGCACGGTCGAACCTCCTTTTCCGAGGGTGAGAGGACTACGGGCCACTGTGGGCCACTGGGCTCAGGAACCAAAGGACCTGGACATTGAAGGTCAGGCGAATTTAGGCTATGGTCGAACCAAACCTGGAGCAAACCGGAAAACGCCGAAGCTGCGCAAAAGTTGGCGAACGTCGCCCGCTTCGAATCCCAGCGAGGCCCGCGCTGGGCGGTGCACTGCACCGCACCGCTGTGGTAGAGCACCTCGAGCTTCACATTTCGAGCGAGGCTCGGAATCAGTGGAGCCAACCCCATGGCCAGTTTCCCTTCAACAGAAACCGCAAGAGATGGATCAGCTATCTCGTTGGAATGTATGCCTATCTTGGCTCATAGAGGCTTAGTGGCGCAAGTTTCGCGGCCGTCTTGTCATATAGAAATGCTTCAAAAGCCAATGTGTCATGTCTCCGCAGCATGGTGTCGCCTTTTCTGCTCTTCTCTCCAAAGGACGGCGTTCTCCCAGATACTGTTCTTCTAGAATCCCAGTAAAAAAGGAGGGGTTATTGGCCCAACATGAAAATCATGGGGAATCAACCCCCACAACAGGGTTGCTCCCCGTCGATCCTCTTCGCTTCAAGGGTAGAACTTTGGCACCTGGAAAAGGATCTGGTCGCAGGAACCGGGTCTGACAGGGGGCTTGGGCTACTGCGTTCTTCGAAGTCGAGGCGTTTTGGTGTTCTTCCGGTTGATCCCTTCTCACATAACCAAGAGGCCTGGAAGCCTATGGGTTAATCTGGCCTGGCTGTTGAGTGAGACCAAAAGGTCAGCTCGATTCGCTTGGGGCAAGTGAGTCAATAATAGCCAGCAAAACCAGGTAGGGGAAGCCTATGGAAGCAAACGTCCCTCGCTTCAACGCTGACCTTCGGAGGGTTGTGCAAGACTGCCGTGGTTTTGGTGCAGCCCGATAACAACTTCCATGCCTGTTGGGAAAACGATACTTGCTGTTTTGTCCCCGTCCCTATCAGCAAACATGGCAAAGACCGCATATTTTTGGGGTTGGCTGAAACAGCAGATTTCGAAGGCCCCTCTCCTGACCCCCCTCCCCTGTTTCCCCGAAGTAAGACTCTAATCCTAATTTTGGGAAGCAAGGCCATTTCAAATTGTTCAGACTACAGCTTGTGGCCACAGTTTTACAATTCCAAAACCCGAACTATAGGTAACCTGCCACCAATTCACGTGGAACCTGCCGTTTGGGGGTTCCTGGTTTGGACCATGTTCCTTTTAAAGGGGCCGGGTCCCTGCCAGGTTCCATGCAAGAACGGTAATGCAGCTAGGTCCTCCAGTAGAAATGTTATAAATATGCTGGGTACCCTTTTTTCTGTACTTTATTTTAGTAGGGCAACCCTCCCCCCAAAAAAACAAGCTAAAAGGGCACTACTACTGGGGGACCTAGTTAAATTACGGTGAGCCGGTTTTACCCCCCGAAATCCGTGCCATTGCTCGCGCCGGCCAAGACACCCACGTGGAGCCCGACTGCACGCAAATGATCCCCCGGGCGCAGCGCCGTGCCGCCGCGAACCCGAGGCAGTACCTCAGCTGCGAAGAGAACGTGGGACTGGCGGGTCCCATGGTCCCATCTGACGCGGGAGGGGTGGGGCGGGGGGGGGGGGGGGCGAAAACTATTTTATAGTCTTTCAACCAAAGGGAGATGGAAGTCTAAATGGAGATCTCCAGGAGTCGCAATCCCCCCTCCCCCAATTCCATTCTTTTACGAGGTGGGGATGTCCATTTGTGTGTGTGTGTGTTTGGTTGGTTGGTTGGTTGGTTGGTTGGTTGCTGATTGGTTGATTGGTTGGTTGGTTGGTTGGTTGGTTTTGATTGCTTGTCTTGCGTTGCTTCTTGTTCTTGAGGGGACCCTTTCTTCAAAGCTGGCTTGAAGGGAAAGCACAGGAATGTCCCATTCTTCTTTAAACACCACAATACAAAAATGAACCGACTTTTACACGGGTCCAATCAGTGATGTTTAGAATCGCCCTGTGACCAGCCCCACAAATTTGCAAGGCAGTGAGTATAGAGAGTTGCCTTTGGGTGCGTTTGCAGGGAAATAAAAGGGAGCCCGGGAAACGCCAGTTCAGGGCCAGTACCAAATAATTAGACATGATGTTCGTAAGGTGTTAATGATGGTTTTTAGTGCAACCAAGCCCAAAAGGGGAAACCGCCCTTAGCTTGTTTCTTGGTTCTGACAGGAGTCTACTTGTGTCTGTGTGCGTGTTGTGTGTGTGTGTGTTGTGTGTGTGTGTGTGTTGTGTGTCTTGGCGGGTGCCCTTCTCCGCATGGGTTAAAGCTGTTCCCCCGTAATTCTTTCACACGCCCATGCCCTCCCCTTACAGACATCTGAACATGGAACTCAAGAAACCAGCATTTTAAGATGAATCTCCTTGCTGGGCTGCCCTCAAAGCCCGCTAAAAGTCTAACTCTTAGTGGGTTAAATGGAAAGTACCACTAACCACTAAAAAGACTAAAAAGCTGAAAGGCTGAGGAACCGGATGGCTGGGAGCCACCACGCTTTGGGGGACGCCCTCTTGGGGCTCCCTGCGAATTGGTAGGGGGGTGTTTCACCCAAATGCCCCGCTCGCGTCAACTTCAGCCGCGGGGCAGCATCGCCGAGCGCAGCGGCGCGGTCTCCGTGAGGAAGCGGCGCCGGTGAAGCTGCAGCAGCCATTTGATCAGTAGCCAGGGCAGCGACAAAGGCGCCAGCAGGAAGCAGCCTGGGAGGGAGTCAGCACCCCAAATCGCCGGCCTTCTTCTTTTAGGGTGTCATGTCGACCCTCTACTACAAAAGGAGGTAGTTACCTTGAAAAACCAGGCTTCCCAAAAAATGCCCTAGAAAAAAGTGGGTATTTGGAGTAGGGGGCATTTCTTTCTCCAAAATTCCTCCAACTGACGTTTTTGAAGGGCTCCCTAACTTATAATTGAAGGGGGCCAGCTGGCAGCCCGGGGTTCGGGGAGCCATCTTCGGAAATCGCCAGGGACTAACATCGCTTTTGATCCACCAGGACCTGGACTCGCTGGTCGTAACATCCACTTGTACAGAGATTCGCCTGATAATGAGGTGGGGCTGTGTTTCGGGCCCCTAGGGCTGGTTTACTAACCAAAAGAAACAGGAGACTCAAAACTGCGGTCCAAATAAAGGAGAGCACAGGAGCAGTTGCGGTATGGGCAAGGGCTTGCATTCTCAAGCTGACTCATGTTGCAGAAACATTCTGTCGTGGTCCGTCCTATGTTTTGTTTGTGTCTTGCGTGTGTTCTGTGCGTGTTTCTCTGCGTACACCCGAACACAGAAACCAAATCTGGAAACCCCAAGGCTGTCAAAATGCTCCAAAGGCGGCAAAACCAACAAATGCCCCCGAAACGGTCATAGTCTAAAGCTTCATGGTGAAAATTATGCTTGCAGATTCTCGCCAAAGTCAAATTGAAAGCGCATGCCTTGTCATGCCGATATTCTTCCTGTTTGGCTTGATTAAAAAGCAATGCCTGTGCAATCCGGGTGACTTGGGGGACGCCCTGCCCTTTAAGCAGTCCAAGGTGCCGCAACTCATCAAGCAGCCGCGCGGATTCCTAAACCGCACGCGAGCAAATAAACTGAAGGGGGATCGACGTGCTCTTTTTATTTGGCCTTGTGGTTAAAGGATCGTATGCTTCGAACGATCCCTTCAATTTCCTCAACTTGCTGCAAGCAACTTAAAATCAGTACTGGGGGCCTCTGTTATTGTTTCCTTCCGAAGATGTGCAGCGAGCTGTCCTCGGATCCGCTAACACTAAACCAGCTAACAAGCTGGGAAAACCAATGGAACCGGACGGATGGTACCGAACTGCCAGATTCCCAAACCCGATAGGCACAGGACAGAGTCAAAGGCCCGCAAAATCCAAGCTGGTGACAAGCGCTGGGCCAACGGGGGCCGTTGGATTGCTTTAACTAGAAGCTAGTGAGTCAATTTTCCGGGTTCCAACTGATCTGCCCAGCCGCACCCAAGGGGGTCAAAACAGGACATGGGGCTGGGCAAAATACTCACCCACACACCTGAGATATGGAATGAACTCATCGTCGAAACAAAATATTCAGAACCAGAACTCCACGACGACTGCCTTTTGGACAGCGCTTGGGCACTTGGGGATCGGAGCAAAACAGCTGGAGTCGTAGATTAAAAAGCATGTGCGTAGAAGAATCTGCTGTTGTGTCCTTCTTTGGGGTTCTATTCCATGTTGATTTGCAGGCGGGGTATCCCGTGAATTTGTCGTTGGCAAATGGCGACCGGGAAACGGGCTGCCTTGGCCTGAGTGTACCTCAGCTTTGCCCCTCCCCCTTAAATTGCAATGCTGTTTGGATCCTGGTTCATAGTTGGCAAACTTGGCATGCAACATCATGTCATTCGAGAGAGGCTCGACATGCTGCATGATGGTCACCAACTCATGGTGTTCGGAAAGAAACAAAAAAACAAAAACATTCAGGCAACCCCTACGGCCACTCACCTTTTTGTCGCGCCGAGGCACTTCTTCCGCGCTCTGGCTCCCATGGATTCCGCGTGCATCAATGGCCAGCAAAAGCCCCAGATCCTCGCGCGGACCGCGCGGCTGAGGTGCCGACGGCGAACAAACGGGAAGAAGCAGGGTCTGATGGTAAAATTGGCTCGCCCTGTCTCTTCTTCACTTGGAAAAGGTGCCAGCTTGCTGGTCGACGGGGGAAATAACTGAAAGCCGGTGGTGCAGCAAGTTTGGTCAGATCTGGGCCAAAAATGCGATGGGGTCAGACGAGGTTCCCTATAAAAAGCATCCGCAGCCCAAGGAAACTCTCTGCAAGGCTAGGGGGCTTGGGATCTTAGGGCAAATTTTCATGTCCAACATCCCATGCTTCTTCATGCTTGGGTTTCTCCCTGGACAGAACCTAGGTCCTCCAGTAGAGAGGTTAGAATAAGGGTACCAACTTTTTTTTCTGTCGTCTATTTTAGTAGAACCCCCCAACCCCCAAAAAAAAGGGAGAGAAAGGGCACCTGGCTGGGGGAACCCTTTTTTCTGTAGTCTATTTTACTACGTAGGAGCCCTCCCAACCAAAAAAGAAAAGGGCACCTAGCTGGGGTACCTAGGAACACAAATCTGTTGACTCGGGAAAGCCCACCGGCGATCCGTCCTCTCATTGAAGATCTCCGTCATCTCCGCCTGCCGTGGGTCCAGTGAGTCCTCCCACCCGAAGAAGTAGACCTCCGCGCGGCACGCGGCACCGCCATGGAGCGCGTGGCACGGGGGGGCCACTGGTGGAAGTCTTCCAAGGGAAGCTCCCATGGAATCGCTGGAGGGAACATCGCCCATGTGTATTTGATGCAGAAAGGACAAGGGAATCTCTCCTTGGCAGTATTTTAAGAATCGGTTGGCAACAGTGGAATCAGCCAGCCTAGATTGGAAGAACCAGCAAGCAAGACAAGACAAGCCAAGCCAAGCCAAGCCAAGCCAAGCAAAGCAAAGCAAAGCAAAGCAACGCAAGCAAAGCAACCAAAGCATGCAAGCAAAGCGAAGCGAAGCGAAGCGAAGCAAAGCAAGCAAAGCATGCAAGCAAGGAAGCAAAGCAAAGCAAAGCAAGCAAAGCAAAGCAAAGCAATCCAAAGCAATCCAAAGCAAGCAGCCGGCCCATCAACAGGAATCAATGAACCCGACCAACCACAAATCTGCAGCATCATCCCAACTAAAAAAGTTGGACGCACCGAACGTCGCCTTGGTGAAGAACTCCATGGCCGAAGCCCATTGACGACATCTGGCCAGGCGCCAGCCTCAGGTGGGAGGGGCTGGAGGGTTGGGTGGGTGGGGGGGGGGGGCACCTTGGCACCAAAAGCACAAAGCAAACAGTTCCGACCGGACATATGACAAATGGCTGTAGGTCAAAAGGGGGTACCCAACATGGAACCCTGGTAAATGGAAACAAAGACTAAAACCTGCGTATCCCTACCTGTTTAAAATTGAGCCAGACCCAAATACCAATGGCTCCATACGAGAGTTCGGCTCGAGTTCTTGTCAATATTCTGCTGGCTCACTTCAGATTGGTAGAGCTTCGAGTGGCACGTGCTTGATCCCAAGCCAGGTTCCCGCAGTGCGCTCTGGTGGTGCCCCACTTTCCGCATCCCCAGCCATCCCCTCTTACCTCGCCAAAGGCGATCGCAAAAAGAAGAAGGCGAGCCACCAGGATTGGACACAATGTTGTTCAAAAGCGGGATACGACGCTCCGACGTCGCTAAAAAAAAAAAAAACGCCGCCCATACGCCCTCAAGGAGTCAACCCAACAAAAACCGGGGCAGTGATTTACACCAGCTTGTTTGAACAATAGCTGCTTGGGTGTGTGTGTGTGTTTTTAGGGGACGCCCCCAAATGGTGGTATTCCTTTTGGTCTCCCTTTTCAAACAAACACACACGCATACACCATTTGAACGTCTGAAAGCCAGGCCCACCCTGGCCACCCAAACGCATCAACGCTTGGATCCCTTCTTGGGATCCATCAAAACCATGAGCCCTTGCATAGCTCGGTCTCAGCAGTTTAAATAAAGGGGCACCAGCCTTTTGGCGGGTTTCATCCTGTCCGCATAGGTGTCCTTTTAGGGGACATAGATGGGTATCCCTGGCAGATGATTAAACCAGGCAACCCAGGCCAGGAATCCATCTGTTGTTCTAGCAACACGGCCATATCTCCGGTTCCATGGCCTGCCGTGAACGGGAGGCTAGCTTTGGGACCCACAACCTCCATTTGCGTCAGAACAAAAAACCCAGCACGTTTCGGGTAGTGATAGATTCTCTTTGACTTCAGAAAGGGGGAAAAAGCAATCTATTTTTTATGAGCAAATGGACAAGGACAAATCTTTTGGAGCCACAAGTCCCCACTCCGAGCGGCGCAGCTTGAGCAGCAGCACGAGACAGGGCAGCCATGCGCCCAGCAGCGGCACCAAAAACCAGCAGAGCAGCAAGCGAAGCTCCGCGCTCTCTTGGTACCCTGCCTGAGCTCGTGAGACATTTTGCAGGTGGCGACTCGAAAGGCAGAAAAGTTCAGCTGGAGCCCTTTTTTGGTAGGTTTGGTGGTAACCAACCAAAAAGTCTGCCAAACCGCTACTTGCCCACGCCCCTCGAGCGCCTCTCAGCCCTATTGAATTGGACTCTTGCCCCCCCCACCCCCGAGGTTACACATGAAGCCCTTGCTCACGGCAACCAGCCCAACACACGTGTTGGAGTTACCAACTGAAATGTCTGCGCTTCCTTTTGCTTAAGCCCGTAGAGAAAACAAAAAACAAATTGATAATAATAATACCTGCTTCCCCTGGAAAGAATGACATATTTCGTGAAATGCATTCCCTTTAAGACCAAACATGGAAAATAACATAATCTTCATTTCGGCAAAAGCCGGAATGGCAGACATCGCTGCGCCCCCAGCAAAGGACTGGAAACAAGGACACTGACTTACCCACCACCCTATGCCAAAGGCCGGGCAGCTTTCGGCCTCTGTGATCACCCGGAAAAAGGCACAGAGCAGCTTGCACCATTACAAGGGTTGCAGGGAGTCAGCCCATAGCTCCCATGCAAAAAGACTAGACCAGGTGAGGAAACCACATGTGGTTGTGGGTCAAAACCTTGTGCCCTCGGTCAACATCAAAATAGGTGGGAAATGGATGTTCATCCACCCCAAACTGGAGCCATAGGTTGTGCCCCACGGCCATGTCACACCTGGTGACCGAGATGCATCCAGAAAGAGCATCGCTAGTATAACAACTACTTTTCGGGGGACCTGCCGGTGACCTGCCGCCTCTTGGGTTGCATGTTAATCTGCAGGGCAGTAAAATGAAACATGCCGCGGCGTTTTAATTCTGTTCCCACCTGAAACAAACACAAAGGAACAACTCAAGCAAACTGACCATGCAAAAAAAGAGACCCTATTCATACCCCCTATGCTTTCGCCGGTAGCTGGCATGCAGAGAAGGCGGTATGCTTTTTGCCTCCTGGCTGGAGAACACCGATGTACTCTTATCTAGGCTGGAATTAGGACCCCAGCAAAAATTATCCTTTTGATCCGAATCTTTTCAAGGAACCATCCAAAAACCCAGGGAAAACGGATTCGGTTTTTGAAAAGAACGATGGTTGAAAAGAATGGGGAATCAACCCCTAGAGTTATGCTGGATACGAGTCTGTGGGTGGCTCGTCTCTTTTCGGAATCGGACCCCCGAAAGAAGCAAAACAACAAAAAGGAGAACTACTTCTGGGGAAGTTATGCCGTGGGGCCAGCAGCGCGCGATCCTCTGCCAAAGCAAGGGACTGGTACTCCTGAGGCAGAACCGAAGCGCCCTACTTCCAGGCCCCTCCGATCCCCTGAAACCCTTCCCCTCATGTTCTCCAAATCTCGGTTGGTGAATGGAACACCCAGGAGTTGGCAAACTATTAAAGTCCTAACATCCAAGTAAAATGCTCCAAAGACATAAGGCTTCAATTAGGCTATTCTCAGGCACTGTTTGAGGAAAACTTAGGAACATGGGTAGGGGATTGCTGAAAAATAGGCCCACAAAGACGCAGGTTCAGGTGTTGCAGCCACGCAGGGTCGAAGGCCACTTTCGGGTTTGTGTGTTGTGATTCGTTCCATATCTAACCTACCCTCACATACAAAATGTGGACAAAATTTAGGGTGGGTTGCAAGTTCCTTGAAGAAACGTGCAAGACAGGCTGGGGCAAAGCAGCCAGCCGCTTCTCCGCTCCGGGTCCTTGTGAGAGGCGGCGGCCAAACGCGCAAAAGCGGCGGCTGTCTCCTGGGCGAGGGAGGCCTGCCTCCAAGGGGGCTGGAGGTGGGGGGCCCTTGCAGTTCCAATGTCTTCACACAAGGAAACACAAAGCAATGAATTGAATTCCAGGGGTTCCGCCCCCCCCCCAGCGCAGTTCCATCTACGCAGGCTCCCCCACAAAATCCGCCGACCCCTTTGCAAAAGCAAAGTTAGTCTCTGCAAAGGGGCGAGGCGTGTTCTAAGTGGTGGTTAGGGGGAGTCTGAGGGGGGGAGGGGGGGTCCCGCAGCGGATTTTTGACACGCCTAACCTCTAACCCTAACCTCTAACCCTAACCTCTAACCCTAACCTCTAACCCTAACCTCTAACCTCTAACTCTAACCTCTAACCCTAACCTTTAACCCTAACCTCTAACCCTAACCTCTAACCCTAACCTCTAACCCTAACCTCTAACCCTAACCTCTAACTTTAACCTTTAACCGTGAGGATGGATGATGATGATGAAAGACTAGGAAGATGACGGAAGACTACGGGAAGATGACGAGAAGCTGACAGAAGACTACGGGAAGATGACGGAAGACTGCGGGAGACGACGGAAGACAAGGAGAAGATAACGGAAGACTAGAAGAGTGCGGGAATGTGCGGGACTGCACGAAGATGGCGGAAGACTGCGGGAAGACGACGGAAGCTGACGGAAGACTACGGGAAGATGACGGAAGACTACGAGAAGATGACGGAAGACTACGGGAAGATGACGGAAGACTACGGGAAGATGACGGGAAGATGACGGAAGACTACCGGAAGAAGATGACCCTACTCTAACCCTAACCTCTAACCCTAACCTCTAACCCTAGCCTCTAACCCTAACCTCTAACCCTAACCTCTAACCCTAACCTTTAACCCTAACCTCTAACCTTAACCTCTAACCCTAACCTCTGACCTTAACCTCTAACCCTAACCTCTAACCCTAACCTCTAACCCTAACCTCTAACTTTCACCTCTAAGCGTGAGGATGGATGATGATGATGAAAGACTAGGAAGATGACGGAAGACTACGAAAAAGATGACGGGAAGTTGACAGAAGACTACGGGAAGATGGCGGAAGAGTACGGGAAGCTGACGGGAAGATGCCGGAAGACTACGGGAACATGACGGAAGAGTACGGGAAGATGACGGGAAGCTGACGGAAGACTGCGGGAAGATGACGGAGGACTACGGGAAGATGACGGAAGACTACCGGAAGATGACGGAAGACTACGTGAAGATGACGGGAAGCTGACAGAAGACTGCGGGAAGATGACGGAAGACTACGGGACTGCGGGAAGATGACGGAAGACTGCGGGAAGATGACGGAAGACTACGGGAGATGATGGGAAGATGACGGAAGACTACGGGAAGATGACGGAAGACTGCGGGAAGACTACGGGAAGAGGACGGAAGACTATGGGAAGCTGACGGAAGACTACGGGAAGCTGATGGGAAGATGACGGAAGACTGCGGGAAGATGACGGAAGACTACGGGGAGATGACGGAAGAATACACGAAGATGACGGAAGACTACGGGAAGATGACGATGATGATGATGATGATGATGCTGATGATTTTGATGATGATGCTGATGATGATGATGGTGATGCCGATGATGATGATGACGCCGCTGATGATGATGACGATGATGATGATGATGGTGACGAGGATGATGATGATGATCAGGAGGATGATGAGGATGATGATCTGACGATGGTGCTGATGCTGGATGACGAGGCTGAGGATGATGATGCTACTGAGGCTGAGGATGATGATGGATGATGATGACGACATGGTGGATGATGACGATGATGATGATGCATCGTCCTCATTCATCAGGTTGAGCAGCATCATCGTCATCCTCCTCATCATCAGCGGCGCCATCATCGGCCTCGTCATCCAGCATCATCATCAGCCTCATCATCCCCGCATGAAGCCAGACGTTGGAGAAAAATCCGGCCCTTGTTATCGCTGAGAGAAAGCCCGGCTCTTCTCCGTCCCAGACCAAAAAGCAGCTTCCGCATCCCCAGCATGCCAGGCATCACCCCAGACACCTGCAGGATGATGCCGGTGAAGCGGGGAATGCAAAAGCTGCCTTTTTTCCCGACATTCGAAGACCAAAAAGGCAGTTCCTGCATCCCCTGCAAGCAAAGCATCACCCCGGGCACCTGCAGGATGATGCTGGTGAAGCGGGGGATGCAAAAGCTGCCTTTTTTCCCAACATTCGAAGACCAAAAAGGCAGCTCCTGCATCCCCAGCATGCAAAGCATCACCCCGGGCACGTGCAAATGATGCTGGTGAAGCTGGGGATGCAAAAGCTGCCTTTTTCTACAACGATGGAAGACCAAAAAGGCAGCCCCCGCATCCCCAGCATGCGAGACCTTGGCGCCAATCCTGCTGAGAGACGGAGAAGGGCCAGAGTTTCTCCAACGTGTGTGATGCTGTTACGGGGGTCGGCGGCATCAGGCGTCAGCCTGCTAAATAAAACCAGAGAGACGTGTGAGTGGACATCCAGGTTTCACCTGTGTCCCGCATTGGATTGTTTGTGAAGGGCGCGGGCAACCAGTCACAGCTGTACATCATTCGGAAAACATGTGCTACACTTGGCAGGGGTCGATTAACATGAAGCCCAAGACGCCAAGGACAGCATACGGAAACCGAACCAGCTCATGCCAAGAACAGCACGAGCCACACTGACATGCCAACAGCTTGAAGGTAAAGACACCTGCATCCACTCAATGCACCATTTGTCCTGCGTGCGGGACGGCTGAAATAAGCACGGCAATGAGAGGAACCAGTTCTCCGATGGAGGCGTCCCATCCTTGGCGAGCGCGGGTGCTTTGGTGCCGGCGTTTGTTGGAAGAAAAACGCGGTGGATGAATTAAGGGTTGGGCCTTTTCAAAAGCCTGACTGTTGTTGGGCCAAAACGGAGCAACAGCAAGTTGCTACATGCCTCTTGCAAGTCCATGACCGTGAAATTGTCGTACAGCCACCAGGCGAATACAGTCACACTGACTGAATTGGCTCATTGAGCTTGTGCTACGTTGCGGAAGCGGATGACACACCCCAGGTAGATGCTATCTGATATCTGACATATTTCACGTATGGCGCCAGGATTGCGGGTTGTTCTTCACCATGGGTTGCACAAAGCCCCACTTATCCAAACCAAAATGGTGACCGCCTTGGGGTGCCAAGACTGAAACGTCGGACTAACACAGGGGAAACCAATAGCAAGGAAACCAACTGGTCGATGCCTTCCTCACAAATACCGCAAAAGTCACACATGGAGAGCAATATCTACATATTAGCGTGTGGCGTTTGGGAGGTTGTGAACCAAGGTTCCCGACTTTCCTATGGCCCCTTGAACTTGCGACTTTGCAACTCAGGCACGGTGACCATCAGGTAGCTCACCACCCTGGCAGATTGGGAACGTCAACCGGGGCTGCTCCAACAAACCTTTCACAATGGCTAGAACTGCACCTAAGCCGACCCCTGCCTCACTTCCAGTGTGGATTTGCCAATAAAGTTCAAATTGCTAATTTACCATGGTCTTCCGGAAAATTCTAAAGCCGTACGAATCTTCGAGCCTTGTGGTTTCGTCCTAGGTTGAGATTCGGAGCCATCCTGCCAACCTTAGTCCACCTCAACTGGCTATCTTGGACAAAAGCACCAGCAGGTCTTTATAGGAAGCCGACAGGAATTTTGTCAGCTAAATAACCTGTGCAACATGCGTGCGATGGTTTTCAACGTGTGTTGTTTTTCAAGGTATCCAGCATCCCTTTTGGTAGTCTGCAAAGAATATTTTGGGGAAGCCGCCCAGTTTGGGGCTCCATCTCCTGTTTCGAGACCAAGCATCCTCTTTTGGCCCCGTTTGCAAGGGAACCAGTGACCGGAAAGGTCGCGAAGGACATCCCTTTTCCAGCATGACCATTCCAGTGAAACCCGCCTAGCAAAAAGAGAAGAGTGCACCTGAACAAGTGGGTGAAGCAAACGAGCCATTCTGATGTTGGCCGGCGTGGAGACCAAAAGCACTCCCAAAGCCATGGAAGCAGCAGCCTAAAGCACAGGAATTAGCTACCTGACCTTTTTGCAATCCACACCTCCTGATTTGAACAATATTTCCAAAGCAAGACTTCACCCGCCCATCAAACAGAACCAACAACAGAAGACCAGACAGGCCCCTCTTTGCAAATGCACCCTTCATGGGCCACTGGCCCAGTAGGTTTGCCTCTACGCAACGAAGCACCAGCCCCCAGGGGTTCAATAGAAGGTGTAGTACAGTCCTGTATTCATCTTGCCCTCAGTGGAACACCATTTCCCCAGGGAGTCGTGGCCTGGGGGATGGTGGAAACCATCCTTTTTAGAGCTGGAGAGCTGGACACCGGGCACCCCCCCCCCACCCATTTCCCGGCCACTGCAGCGTTGGCTCAGTCTTGCCCTTTGCGGCCACTGCGCGGAAGAAGCAAGACCTGGGCGTAAAGCCACTGGGGTTGTCTCAGGGTACCTTTTGACAGGCTCAAGCAGCTGCTTTCCGTTTGGTTCTTCTCACTTTTTCAGTGGGGGCGGCCCAAAAGAATAGATTGCACGAGCAACAAAGAACCACAGTTCTAGCTCGACTCTACCCATTCCTTCATTTTGGAAAGTAAGTATCGTAAATACAAGGCTCCTTCCAAAGTAGTCTTCCTAGTTAAAATGCAACTCATTGGCCGGATAGTTGTGATACAAGAGTGACGTTGGCAAAGGGAGCACTTTATCCCTTGTCACAAAACCAATGTTAGACCCAGAGGGTGCCCAAAGGGCCTAACCCCTAAACCCAATCCATGCGTTCCGCCCCACAGGATCTGTTGGGCTTTGAGTTTAAGCTTAGATTTTAGGTTTAGGGTTTCATGTTGTTTTGCTTGCGCTCTCTCCTGCCTCGCAGCCAAGGGGTCAGTCCAGCGCGGGTTTAGGAACAACGGATTGTTTTAGGCTATTTTAGGTTTAGGAGGGTTTAAGTTTGGCCCCCACAACACCCCAAAAACCCTGGCCCTGCACAGCAATTGGGGTTTAGCTTTCGGGTTCTCGGGGTTTTGGGGGTTTAGGTTTGGGGGTCTTAGGGTTTAGGTGTCGGGTTCTTTGGGGCGACTTTCCGCAGCCAAGTTTGCAAGTTGGGCCTCCGGGACCCCAGTCGGAGCTTAGCCCTCGAAAGTCCCAAACCACTCCCCAGGGGCGTTGGGGCAGATCACATGGATTGGCCGTAAATATAGGGGTTCCTCACTTCCTGAGCAGATGGGTCATGACAAGCCCAGTGTGTGTGTGTGTGTTGCCACCTAATGATTTGCTCCCTTAAGCCCACTACCTGCATATGTGAGATTCCTTTGAAGGCCCCATCCAACAAGGGCTCAAATGCGCAGTGGCCCATGGGAAAACGGGGCGCCGATGTTTCGGTTGCTTGAATTGAAGGAAAGCCCCAGCCCAAAAAAGCAAAACTTCCATTTTTGCTTAAGCCCCCTGAAAAAAATACTTCCAGTAGTGATAGGCTCCCTTTAAAACCAGCAAGGGAAAACAAAAATGTTCTTAAGCAAATGGATGAAAAGCGCAGTCCTTTTGGGCGTCGAGGGGGTCTTTGGTTCCGCTCCTGTCGCCAGGGCACAGGAGCACGCTGGCGGCGGCGCAGTGGTTCAGCAGCAACTTCCTGGGGTCCGAAGGGGAACTGGCGTGACAAACAGGTCACACCTAGGCTTAGGACCCCAGCAAAAAAAATGATATCTTTTTTGCCTGGTTAGTGGAAAAGAAAAAGGGGACCCAAAAAAGCCAAAAAAAAAAAAGGGGAGCTAATTCTGGGGAAGACACATGGGTATCTCAGTTGCCCCAAGGACCTGGAACTAAACGAACTAAAAGGTTAGCCTTTTGGGGCCATGACTAAATATGGATCAAAACGGGAAAATTAAAAGGTCAAAAGGTCGGCTTTGAACAACTGAGGTATGGGTCAAAATTGAACCGCCAGAAAAACCGCAGGCTGTTTCCATTAGGGTTCCTCTGGGGGTACCTAGTTTTGACCCACAGCCACATGTTGACACCTGAGCGGGTGAGAACTAAACCAAAACGCAGGTACTACCAGTGACCCATTTCGTACAAAAGAATTGGGAACCATAGCATTTACCAGCCATCACAATTTCCCATTGAGACCAAGAGAAACACGAAAGTCTGATCCAGAACCTGCAAGTTGCTGCCTCACAGCCCCGACGCTCCGCAAGCAACTGCGCTTGCAGCTGGAGGCGCGTGGAAGCGCAACTGTGCCGAAAAGGGGGAGCCATTGCGGCCCAAGAGTTTTGCATGTATCGGATGAGCCAGCGAGATCCCCAACAGGGACTACCGGAATTGTCGGCACGTGGTCTAAGAGGCCCGCTCTGATTAAGACGCCCGATTCTTCAAGTCGACTGGCAGACAATGCTTACTCCAAAAGCACCCACAAAGTTTGGCCAAAAGACCCCTCTGATATATGTGTTTTGGCACTTCTTAGAACCCCCTCTGATCAAAGACGTCCCTTTCCGGCCCAACATCCCAAAATACCCAACATCGTAATTTTAAATTACCAATTTCAAAGCTATTGCCAATACTTTTGACAATACTAACTCCGAGCCTACCGGAAAACCGTTTCTTTGCAATGGAAAGCACTGTGAACTGACAACCAAATTGGCGGGAACCTCCAGTTCCTGGTGCTACTGACAACATGGAACCCTAACAACACGTCATTTTGAGAGGCATGGGCCTGGAAATGAATGATTTAGCCATAAGACCTTAAACATTCATCATCGCAAACTACCCACGCTGGAACTGGTGTTGTGCGTGTTGTGCCTATGGGGGAACATCACAGCGGCCCCGTCAGGGTCCCTGCAGTCAGCCGAAGCCCATTGACTTGCAACGCGTCAGCAAGTAAAAACAAGGTAGTGAGGCAGCAACAAAGACAGCCAAGGCAGCAGAAAGGCAGGGAACAAGGCCCACCATACTCCAACACTTCTTCCCGAACGAAAAGCCAACGATGTTGGGGAACAGGCTGCGAAAAAGAAACAAACAAAAAACAAAGCAAACTTGGCTTTGGGGAGCCCAGAAACGAGGCCCTAAACTAGGCCCAAACGAGGTTCAAACGAGGTCCAAAACCAGCCAAAAGCTCCAGTGGCCCAAAGGTCAGGTCCCTAGGCACGTTCACTCAACTGGGCAATTAAACAATACAAATGCACGCGAAACAATGCAAACGCATCTGTCAAGCTGCTCTGAAACAAACTGTTCGAAGAATGGGTGTGTTCTGCTTATAAATTTGATTGTGGGCATGGTTTCGGCTTGCTGGTTGTTGTTTTGGTTGTTGCTGCTGCTGCTGCTGTTGTGGGCTAGCTCTGAAAGGACTCGAGGAAAAAAACAGCGAACCGCAACCTAAGTTCAATCTGTGCATTTGCAGGGGGGAATCATGTCGACCCCTGAATTTCATCAACCTGGTAGATTCTTCGGGAGGTATCCTTAAAGAGCCAAAGGATACCCTCTTAAGGGACTTAATCCCCATCATTCAACCAGCTCCGTGCTAATGCATTTGAAGATTCAGGAGCTCCATGTGGGGCTGCTGTGCAGAAGCTGCCTGGCATCGGAGAGTGAAAGCCGGGCCACATGCGGGGCAACCCAAAGGAGTCAGAAAGCCCACACTTGACTTCGGGCCGGGTGAAAAACATGTTTTTGGGGATTTGGTTTTTGAAACCAGCACATCCAAAAACCTTGAAATTTGGAGACCCAACGGTGGACTCGCTTCTTGGAAGGGAAAATCAAGGAAACAAGTCTGAACAGTATGGTAGAGATCTCAGAAGGCCGGCATGGAAACCTGACCCAGCGATTTCTTGGTCCGGTGCAATGTGCACAGTTGGCGATTAGAGAGGGCTATCGCCATGAAAGATTGGAGGACTACACAGAATGTACGTCCGTTCAATCAACTCCAAGCCATTGCATGGCAAACGGGCCGCAACTGGATGCTTCTGCTTACCACTGCCGCTTTTATTCCCTGACCTCAACTCTGGGCCGAAAGTTGGTTTCCTTTGGCTTGCGGGCTGAAAGTTGGTTTCCCCGTTGGATCCTACGCAAGCCACTATGGTAGGTAGCCGGGCATTTGTCATGTGTTCTCTGGGTGGTTCCCTGGGTTCCAGCCAAAAGATGGTCCATGGAATCAATGGCTTGATTTGACGGCAAGCAACCGGCGGCCCACACCACAGGCGGCTTGCATGCGGGGTGAAGAATTTGATGTACACTCCCTTTGGGTCCAAACACCAGTCGAAACTCCAAATGAAGGGCAACAAAAGGACCACTTTCTATTATGGCTTACCCTCTCACCAATTAACATGGAGCCTGACAGGGGGGCTCCTGGGAGACGCACCCAACGCAGCCCCGGCCGTCAGTGTCAGGACCGCGGCCAAAGCGGTGTAGAACGCCTCAGAAGTGGCAAATCCCGTTGAAGGGGAAGCTGGCTGGGCTGTAGGGTACCCTAATTCCACTGGTCGATTCTGTCCAACCCTTGCCATGGTAGCAACAAAAACGTGCTTAGTTGGCAGCCCCCTACTAAACAATGGACAACCCAAAAAAACAAAAAAACTCAACAAAGACCTAATCACATGCTCACAGCAATGAAGTATTCTACCCCCGCAAGCCCTAACTTATAGCCGTATTGAAGGAAACCAGGGTTGAGATCCTACGACATATCTGGGCTATCTGGGGCAAAGGAACCACCCTGCCAAGAGGTCAGGCACCAGCCTATGCCTCGCTTGTTTGTAGTGACCTCCCAGAAATGTTGTCTGCCGAGTGGCCACACACAGCAGGGCCACCAGCAATCCGATGATCACATACACCGATCGGTCCTGACACCTCGATCGGCGAACCCTTCATTCAAGCAGCCTGCCGAGTTGACTCGCATAACAAAGTGTCGACCTCCTTTTTCAAGGCGGCCACGGTGCGGTTGTGAACATAATGTTTGGGCAACCACTGGTTGCTAGAAACAAGTTCAAGCTTTCTGGCCCTAAACTTACAAAGAAAGCTGGCAAGAAACAGCCTGAAGTTTGGAATCTGAACTGGTGAGAACAGGTCTGGATCGGCTTGAGAAGGATTGAAAGCCTTCTAAAACTAAGCAACAGTAGAAACAACTCGTGGGGTGAACCGGTAGCGCGGCCACCGTTAACAAAAGGGATAAAGGGGTGCCACTGAACAACTTCAGGATCAAAAGCGATGAGAAACCCGAAGGCTCCTTCGTGGCGAGGATATTTCTCCTTCGAGCACCAGCCAAGTGAAGGTTGGGCCTGAAAATGCCCAGCTCAACAAATTAAGTACAGGAACTTTCCGCATGGGTCGCAAAACAAAAAAAGAAGCCGTTGCACAAAGTGTGGGGGGGGGGCTTCATCAAGCTTGGGCCATGTCTTTGAAGTCCCACTCACTCTTAACCGGGAAAAAGCGGCCCACTATCGACGAGTTCCTTTTTCCCGCACAGGTCATCAGAGGTTGCGGCAGGGAGGGGTGGAGAATACATACAATATAAACAGGATTCCCTACATGTTCCCCAGATTCAACGCTACCCCGCCAGCAGGATACTACTGCTTCTTTGTGCTACATAAAGACTAAGTCGTATTCAAATATCGATTCATGTAAAGGGCACGCAATTTGCAAGTTCAATCAGGGATATTTTAGACATCTGGAGCCCTGCAACATAGCAGGGTGCAACACTCTTGGGCGTTGTTAGCTCAGTGGCTTGATCCAACCCCCAGATCTGATTGTTGCCTCCACCTTCTGGCTATGGCAACGAATGGGTTGGGGTGGGTCGAAAAACAAATGGAGACCGGCCTGACCCGCAGATTGAAACCAAGAAGCTGGTAGCAGGACGTACTGCTGCTACCTGGGCACAACAAAGCTTTTGTCGGCATCATGTTGCCTGCACGGACTAGGCCGGGGCCGGCAAAAGCCCAAAGGCATTCCGCAAAGGAATCTGCTCCAAGGTGGAGCTCAATTGGACTTGCCAGTTCACATGCGTTGCATGGGGGTCCGTCCTCAGGGAACCTGCTTCTGTTTTCCTTTTTTTGTTTGGGGGGGGAAATGGGTGTCGTCCCTGGATTTTTCACTCCTTAAGTGAAACACTTATCCCAGGCTTTGCCAGGGGCTACCCTGGGATGGAGTCCACCCCCACAAACCCGCCCTGGTCAGTGCGGTCTCAAGCTGCGATTAACCATGCAGCAATAGGTGCAGGATTGTAGCATTAAGCTTACACCTTCTCCCACTGGCATAGCAGCTGTGAGCGGGACGAATTTCCTCTTGAAGGGATCGCTTGCCAGGTGGCATGTTGCTGGGAGCTGAATACAGGATCTGGCAGGGAATTACAACAAAGACAATCATCCACCTTTTTGGAACGTTTGCTTCCGCCAGAAGATGTGTTTTAAACAAGAAGCATCCGAACTATTCAGCGCCCATGTTGGGTGAAGGGAGGCTAAAGCCTAAATTGGTTTGTTGAAAAATGGGGAAATCCCCCCGAATGGGGATGGGTATTCCTATGTATTCCTTTTGTTCCCCTGGCAAACGCTTAAAACCACCAAAAATACCCTCAAACAAAGATTCACCCAAAAAATTACTAAAAATCACTAAAAATATCTTAATTAAAACCACACAAAAAAAACGGGGTACCCCTCAACCAAAGACACGCCCGTTGCTCGTTTCGTGCCGCGGTGCCCTCGAGGCAGGCGAAACAGTGCCGCCTGGGCACGGGTCTCTGACGGAAGCGCTGGCCTCCCAACGCCCATGGCGTGCCCAACGAAACTTTTCATCGAGTGGAATGGCCAAATCAAGCCCAAAGGATTTTAGCATATAGAATGGTCCAAGCCCAAAAAGTAACTCAAGTCCAGGACCTCAGAGAGTGAGCCACATGCTTTCTGGACTATGCTCTTATGGGAAAAATCGGAAAGGCTCCTCTGGCAAGGTTTGTTGGCTCCAAAGCAAAACAGAATCCCGACATTGTCCAAAGGCCTGAAACGTCAAGGGTAGAACCACAGAGTTCCAAACCTCCAGTGACACAAAGGACACCTTGGTTTTGGTTGGGTGACCCAAAGCGAAAACACCCCACAAAAAGGCTCCACTGGAGGTCTGGGGGGCAAACTCATCCCCCGGGTGAGCTTGTTGTTCGGATGCTATGAAGACTCCTTAGAGTGAATGAGAGACGTTTCACCCTTTTGGTGGACAATTTATCCGTTCTACGGAGCTTTCTGTGCACAGCCAGTTCTAAACCCCAACAATTAGGTTCCTTTGGGGCAGCCCTCCCGCTGTCCCGCTGTTGATTGAATTCGGGGAATGTTGTGAAGACGTCCCAATCTGCCAGACCTCCAGTGGTGACCCCGCTTTTCCCTTCTCTGGTGTAGGCTTCCCGAGGCAACCAGCAAGGTGGCCTGGTAATTAACTGGAGGTCTTTGGTTTCCATGTCTACTGGACAAAAAGAACAACTCGCTAGTATAGGCCCGCGCACGAAGAGCGAAAGATGAAACGCCTCAAGTTGGGCGTTGTCTTTGTCTTCAGGAATGCGACTTAGCTTCCGTTTCTAGCGATTTACCCTTCCGCCTAACATGGAAGTCACCGGGAATTTTGAACAACATGGCCCAGGAGTTTGTAGATACGTTCGCTGGCTTCTCATTCTCTGGGTAATTATGGTTCAACCCCCCCCGTCGGAAACATCTTCCTCCACACCCTGCAGACATGGAGCCCGAAAAGAGGTCCCCCAGGAGGAGATTCCTCTACAACCGCCTTTCTTGTGGTTCCATGTAGATCTGCAGCAGCGAAAAGTAATATATAGGCGCAAGCGGGAAATGGGAAGCTCAGTTTGAAGTTCTTGCTCCCTGGATGGCGCCCACCCCAGGCCGAGCCGAGGCGCCCTGAAGCGCCCTCCGCGCAGCGGCCCTGCGCCAAGCACGCCTGGCCGAGCCAACGTGGAACCTACTGCGGACGCTGGCGCAATCCGGCACCGCACCACGAAATGCCTGTGGGTCAAAAATATGTGCTCTAAATGGAACCCTGGTAAATGGAATCATGGACTGAAACCTGCGGTACCCTGGTAGCTTCATATTGGCCCATCCCAAATGAAACCATGGTCGAAACGATGGGTTTGTTGGTATTTTGCGTTGGGGAATCAACATTTCTGGACGTCTGACATGGTGCATGCACTGAACCATCCCCCTCTCAACACACATGGAAGTGCTCAGGCCCTTTTGGAAAACGACTTTTGCTTTGTTGTGAGGGTAGAGGTACGAACCAACTAGCATTCAATTCAGGCAGGATTGGTGGTCTGGGCATTTAACCCCGTGGTTTGCGCACGACGGAAAATTGGAAACCAGCCCGGGACACCTCCAAACCACTGATTCGGCACAAAACCACCAACCAGGAACCAGGGGGAAGCTGAAACATGGCACTTCCCGGGTTTGGCTGTTGCTTCAAAGATCTGCACGCGTTGGTGGAAAGTTGGTGGGGGAAACTACAGCAAGCAGTTTAGCATGCTTCTAGTCTTGTGCAGATTCGATCATGTTCCAGAGGCTCGGAGAAATTCTGACCTAACTTGGGCCACCAAGAAGGTTGATTCAAACCAAACAAGTGGGGCCTCAATACGCTCACCTGCAGCTAATGTGCCTTGAATAAAAAGCAAGCATACTCTTCAATGAACCAATCGGTCTGGCCGGGCAAACGCAATGCAGCATGGCCGATCTATGAACAGAAAAATACTTGCAACCACAGGACCTTGAAATCGAAGGTGCTCAGCTTTAGGAGCCGTCAGCCGGCAAGTACCCTCCTGTCCACTTTGCCATGGAACACCAGAGAAAAGGAAAATGGTCTTGGACCCCTCAGTCAGGTTCGACGTGGACAACAGCGTAAGAGTCATAATGACCGAAGTGAGCAATGGCTTTCGATACAGGCCTTGCAACTGAATGCGCATGGGATATCTCAAGGGATAAACAATAAGCACAGTTGATTACAACAAGTTGTGATCCTCACATGTCTGACATGTGATTCCAGTTGCCACTGGGCCACCATGGTGGTTACCCAGCAGAAAAAAAGTCCACTAACGACGGGGTCCCCCTAGATTTCCCCATTTAAACATCAGCCCACCATAAGCAAATTCACTTTATATAAATGGCATACAAAGCGCAAATGTAAGGACCCCTGAACAACTTAGAGACAAAACGCATCCCATCCCGTCCGGCCGCTGGACGAAGGCTGCAAGCTTCCATGCCCTCAGCATAAGCGTTTAGCTTCATGCCGAGTGGGCGCCCCCGGGAACAAAGCGATCCGATTTGCCATACCTCTGAAGTCTTTTACCACTTTTAGGAAGCCAAAGCAAACAATGTTCGAACAAGGCAGTTCTAAGAGAAAAGCGGTTGGGGTCATAACGGAAAGCCAACATGACACCAACCATGACCCGAACTGCCTTGGCTACCATTTGGCAGCCTTGAAAGGGAGCTAGCAGGTGCTGGACAAAACACGCGACACATGCCAAGAAGAGCATACTCCCCTGCAAACTCCCATGAAACCCGACAAACTATCATGTCTACAGGCATCCCCAAGTCCGAAAGGACAGCAGGTGTTCAAACAAGGAGGATCCAGACCGCCTGGCTCCATGAGACTCGAGGGTGCTGCAAATTAAGAAACCCTCTTCCGAACGTTGCATTGCGTTTCGTAGGCTCACCTGCGCACGGGTTTCTTTTGGCGGCCATGACTGCATACAAAGGACCAAAAGGCGGACGCACCAACAGGTTAAGAAGTCGATTTTAGGCAAGCAAGCGAAACAATCGTGCAATCTAAAATTTAAACAAGAAGCCCCAATCCAATTGTTAGTCTGGCATGGTTGATGGACAGCATGATGATTCAGCGGACCCTTGGTTTGCAAGGAGACCCTTTTGAAGAGCTGAAGCGATCATCACAATCATGAACAACAATGTGGCTCCCCCCCTCGCCAGCAGCAAACACCGTGCATCCCGAGGCTCGATGAAGTCATCTTCGTCCTCACGCACGGGAAAGGCACAGGCAAGCCATTGAACGACGTTGAAACCACCTGCATGTGTCCGTTTTAGGGTACCCTAGCAAACACCCTCTGTGTTGTTGTTTGAAGATAAGGCAACCATGGGAACATTCCCCGTGGATAGAGGTTCCCCTGGTTCGAAACAAACCCACCTTGGCTTCAGCTTGAGTTGCAAACAGGGGATGTGGAAATCACTGGGTGCTTTCCATCCCGTTGTGGTTCCCTGTCCAGAATTGCAGTCCATGAGTTGCGTCACAGACCCTTTACAGGCGCGGCAGAATACAACTAGACTCGCACTCTGTTTACACATTTTTTCTGTCCGAGAATGAACTTGTTTGACGCGACATGTGATTTCCCCACCAATCCACAAGGAACCTAAGAAACGCACGAGTGTCTTTTGAAGCCATTATTGATTTGTAAGGTGTTTTAGGCCGAGGCAGCCCTGTGGCGGGCTGCGCTATTTCAACAAGCTTTGTTCCGTAGCCCCATTTAGAATGGACAGGACCGAAGAAACAAACAACTATAGCGAGCTACTATCACTTGACATACCACAACAACAAAGGGGACAGGTTGTACAAAGTTGGAGATTTGCCGGGGTATGGGCTCACTCTGAAAATAAACATGCCAAGAACCACGCAGCAAACCTCGGATAGGTTCAAGCCATGCGGCCCACACTGCGTAGTAGCCCGGCGCCTCAGCAACCGAATCAGCGCCCTCGAAAGCCAGCGAGAGACATCCCAAGAACACCTTGTTTTACGTAGGGGTTCATTTGCCACCAGTAAACAATGGTTGGGTTCATAGTGCCACACATTGTTTGCCAAACGTTTGTCATCATCCAATTTGGGACAACCATTCTTTTAATGGGGGTTGAACCCTGGGAGTAGTGTCAGGGCAGGCCATTCCCGAATCAACTCTTCAAGGGGTAAGGGGAGGTTGAGTTCTCCTTTTGGCATTTCGCATGCGGTGCACATCCGGAGGTGAACGGGCGAGTTGTGAAGCCACATCCACCCATACCGGGTCAGCATCTGTGCCATGGTCAAACTTCCTTATGTGGGTCATGGCGATGGTTCCCTCAACAGAAACTGTACATCATTCTCCTGAAGCTTCCTTTCAGAGGTTGATGACTGTCCTAAGGACAGTATTCAGTTGCAAACTGTTTTGTCAAGGACATGTCTTGGCCAAACGTAGACCGCGCCCAAAAAATCAACCGGCTGCTGATCCAGCGGTAAAACAGAAAACACTGAGGGGAAGAAAGTCATGTGCAAGTCTGGTATGGATTTCAGCATCAAAGATCTGCCCCGCAACATCCCGCAACACTTCAGTGCCAAAACCGTGAAAACTACAAACAGCTTCCATACAGAGGGGCGGACAAACATCGCAAAGCAAGGGAGAATATCAAGTTTCACACTAGCTTAGCCCCCTGAACATCTCCAAGCCCGCAGGGTTAACAACCTGTCACTAGTTTTCCGCGAAAATTGTTCCCCACCCTGAAAAGGAAAAGGGGTGAACTCAATTCAGAAAACCAGGTTTCTTGGCGGGGAAACAAAAGGCTGCCTGTTCGGCGGCGAGAAAATGATGCCCCAAGCCCTGGCATTCTAAGGCATACTAAACCAATGCTAACCAATACGAAGCCAATACGAACTGATACTAAGCCAATGGTTCAAAACCAACTCGGTCCGGAGGCCAGCAAAACCCACTGAATCCCGCAAGACTGCCACGCAAGCAACATTTCCGGGGAGTGGCACAGGGAAGTCCAGGAAAGGCCCTTACTATTCACTAGATCTGACCCTTTGTCGCCGGTCATATCCCTTGACCTCTGGGTGTCCTGAAGCCTCTCTTAGAACCCCATGGGATGACTGGATGGCCGATCTGGTTGATTCGCTTTGGCTTCCGGTGAGCTTTCCATGCCAAGAGCAGCAGCACCCCACCCAGAATACGTGAATTGGGAGAGTGGCGCGTCCTAAGGAACTCAGTGTCCCACCAGAAACTGGAAAATGGACAGGAGAAAAGACGTCAAATGGAATCCTAGAGAGGTACCCCAATTCCACTTCAACACCACCCAATCTCCCGCCATCTCGCCCATTCTGCCCCGGCACATTCTCAGGCTGCGCCGTGCCGGCAAGAAGGCTCTGCTGTCCTACGCCATCCTGAGCAGAAACACATCCAGCCCTAGGTGTCCGTTTGGACGAAACCTGGTACTCTTAAATGCGCAGAACATAGAAGCACCAACCAAACCGACCTTAAAAAAGACATCTATGCTTCCATGAAGGTTTCTCCCTCCCCTGGGAGCATGGGCGCCGGCCCTGGTTCTGGGGAGGCGAGCTGACTATGGGTTGTTCCCCCTTTTCAAACCTTTCATTCGCTTGATAGTTTTGGTTCTTGTTGGTGTTCTGTACCTCCCTGACTCGGTGGTGCCCTCGGCCTCGATTGGCCACGACTTAGACTTTGAACAAACCTGCCGTGGGCTTATGCATGAGTATGTAAGACCAGCCGTTGCACCGCGCGTGGTTTGACCAGCTCAAAAGCTCTTCTCGGATTTTGGGTACCCTGGACAAGCCGGCCCTTACAGTGGGCGTGTCAGGGGCTACCTCAAAAATCCATCGGCTCATCCAGCTAGAATGGTTGCCGCAAGAAACGCAGGGCCGCAGGGGGTCCCCTAAAACAAGATTCCTCTCCAACAAGCTTGGAGGATCCATACCAAGGGATAGGCAAGTAAGAAATATGCCTTCGATTTGCCTTCAAATCCCTGTGCCTCCGCCCCTCATCAAACTTGGGCTGGCCCTGTTTCTGTCCAAGTTGGCCAAGTTGGCAGTCCCTGGGTTACAAACACGCTGGCCGAGCATTAACATCTCGAACTGACTCTTGTCCACCGCTAATGAAATTGTTCAAGCAACCCCCCAAAGGGAGAGGACCCCCTGGCCCAGCAAGCCAAAATGAACTTGAACCGCCTTACCAAAGCAACATGCTTGATGCTAGTCCGTATCTTATAAACCTTGAAAAGCAACATCGATTTCAAAAGAGATCCCACTTAAATGGCTGATTCCCATCGCTATGGCTACTGAATCTCACTTTGAACAGGGCTCCAGGGTGTCCATGTTTCATCTTAGCCCAAAATGTAATAAACCTCAGATGGGGCAACAGGTAACATGATTTCCAAGAAGATCCACCAAACCAAGCCAATGACATAACTTCCACTAGAAGACCCCCGCCCCGCAGCAAACAGAACAAGGGGGCATCGAACCCATCGAGGCGAGCCGCCTGCAAGCACTTGGACTGGCCCCAGGCAGCTTGGGAGGAGCCCACCGGGCAGTCCTCCGTTGTTTTTGCTCGGCCCAGGCGGACAACCGCCACAGAAAAGGAGATGAAAAGGCGACCAAAAAGTCAAACTCCACAACATGAGCCAACAAAAGGCTTGAAACCGAAGCTGGCTCAAAGAAAGGAACCCAACACACAAAGACCAAACAACACAAATCGGCCCAAACAATGAGCCAGCAAGAACCCCAAACAAAAGCTGGCCCGAAAATATAGATGGTTGAGGTCCGGCACAATGTTCAGCGCGCTACGGACAATGTCCTCCGGAAGGTACGATGACATGACCAGCCAGGATTGAAACAGGATTGTTGGATCCCTTTTGTTTTTTTTCCCTTTTGTTCCCTTTTGTTTTTGTTTGTTTTGTTCGACATGACCAGAAACAACCAGGATTGTTTCATGCTTTTTTCCCTTTTGTTTTTGGGGGGTGGGGGGGCCGAGGGTGGAACATGGGGCACCTCCAACCTGTAGGGTGCACACTATGAGAGGGCCACAGCTGGCTTCCCCGCAATTGGGTCGCTTGCTTTCCTCAGCCATGGCCTGGTTCTGAACCATGCCGCATGCAATGGAAAGGAACAAGTAGCACTTTTGGGCCCATGGCTAAAACAGTGTCAACACCTGAAAGCCAAGAGAGCTTGTATGCAGGTGATTTTTATCTCCACCCTCTGGTTGGGGCCGCTGGCTAATGGTGCTCAGCAAATCCTGGCATGCTTCAATGATGCTCCTTGGTGATACCTGCCAAAATAGTTCCCCTGCCACGGATCGTTGAGTTCCTGACTTCCAAATGGGGCAAAGTGCAAAGGGTTGGCTCTACTCGCAGGCCGTTTGGACCACATTGGGATATCTCTTCATTGGGGTAGGGTTGCTTTCAGAATCTTTCGGAAGACCAGCGGTAACCACCTATTTATTTTTCGACTGCACAGTAAACCCTGAAAAAATAGGCCGGTCTCCCTGTAGTTTCCCCTTGAAGCAACGGGTTCCAATAGAGACAAATTCACTGCTTCGACCTCCGAATTCGTCCACCACGCCTGGCACTCCAGGCTAAACGCGCTGCTGAACCGCCCCGGCGGGCAGAAAGAGCAGTTGCTCCTGGCGGGTCCGGGGCCGGAGAGCTGAGCCACCAATGGGAAGATTTTGCTTTTGAAGAATTGGGTGGGGAAATGAAACAAAAAGGCGACCAACAGGTGTGTCGGTTCCTCCAGTGAACACGTCATTGAAGGGGTTCGGACCTCATTGGAAGTCTTTGGACCAAAAACATGGCCTTTTTCAGGATGCTGAGAGTTGTGAAGCATGGCAATTCCCAAACCCCAACTGCGACCAGTGACCCGAGAGGTAGAAATTGATTGAAGCCATTATGTTTGGTTTGACATGTTTGCTTTGGCTTACCTTATTAACTTGTGGCCGCTTTTGTTTCCCCTCAGTCTCACAGATTGCATGGGACTTATTCCAGTCTGGCCCAGATATGAGGGATACTGAATTAAGGGACTGGGATATCTGAAGCCCAGTTTCTCAATGGATTGCACGCTGCAATTCCTTACTGTACTTTTTTCTTAGAGGTGGGGACGCCTTAGATCTAAGCGGTGATTCACTTGCATGTGCTTAAAGCCCAATGAACAAATAAACATATTTCCAGTAGTGATAAATTCTCTTTGGGGAAAAACACATATTCTCAAGCAAATTAAAGTTCAGCAGCGCCCCTTGCTTTTGTCGCCGCGGCTCCTGCCAAGCGCCGCCGCCCGGCCCACCGGGCAGTGAAGGCACTCGTTGCTGCCCGCCTTGCGGTGTCAGCAAAACACCAAGCCTTCAGAATACGTTGCTTTTTTTTTGCACATTCCAAAAAGGCCAACCCGGACTAATGATTTACACATGGTTGCCAAAAAGCGAACCCCAAAAAGTTCCAAATTCAAAGGCAAACTCGCTGTGGCCAACCGCCCAACCGCCACCGCCCGGCGCCCCACGACACGGCGCACGACGCCTCTGCGAAGCGGCCGCCGGGGCACAGCTGGCAAACCTGGCTGCCGGCCACTGAGGTGGAGCCTGCGACGAGGCGCGTCGAAGTTTGCGCTTGCACCGTAAACCGCCTGGAGCGGTTTTGTAGGAATCGGACCCCATTTTCCCTTTAGGGTCCAATTAAACTCACGACTCACCAAAAAAAAGGTACCTTCAAAGAAAACCAACCCCACAATGCGAACTCTGCGTCTCTCTTTAGATCAAAATTGCCCAACCCTGATGCCGAGCGCTTCAAAAGCCGACGATGGCAACCAGCCAAGCAAGAAAGTTGAGAAGGTCAGGGCTGCAATCCGTTCAAAATGGCTTGAGCTGCTACAGTTGAAGCGACCTCGTTTGCTTTTTCTTCGAGACTGCGTAGTAGTCGTTTCAACAAATGTTGCAAAGTATAGTCTGCCAACCTCGCTTGCTTGATGGATCACCGGACCGGCCTGCTGGGCAGGGAGTACAGGCCGACCTTTGCCGCGCTCGCGGGCACAAAATGTTGCGCTGGCGTTTGGTCAAATCGGAGGACCACGTGTGCGTGACCCAAACACCAATACTGAATGCTATCCACACTGACCACTGATGAGAATCCTTCACACTTGGGCAACCATCCTGGTAGTCATCCGCAAGGTTGATTGATCTGGGGTCAAGAGCATCTGCTCTCTAATCACTGTACAATTCACTAGTCATAACTAAGGGACTTTCACCATGCGCTCGCTAGCAAAGGGATACAGCGGAGAGGTTTGGCCACCCATCCTTTACTTTACGATAGCAATTATTCGATTTCATAAAGGGTCATACAAAAAGGTCCAACAAGACACACCTCTTGTCTGGAAAACCAAGTTCCAAGCTGCTGCTACATGCAAAACACTCAGGCCGCCGCAGGCCCGCCACGTGGGCGAAGCGGCCTGAACAGGCCGCGGTGCTTGAGCCTGTTGTATTTTTTTATTGTAGGTGTCTTGGGAACGTGTCTACACCTCACATTGCGTCCATGCTGTATTGATTCCAAGGAAATAGTGAGGTGCCCCTGGAGAACGCCTCAATCCCATATATGTCCTAGAAACATATTCGTAGACTCTGTGAGACCCACATAGACTGCTGGAAGTAACATGCATATTCCATAAGGTTCATTTGGGGCACACATCCACGTGCGAAAGTGAGTTCCTCTGATGTTTGGACATGGGCTGCGTGGACACCCCGTGCTTGCCAAGCTTCTGCGCTACATCCGAAAATGTGCAAAAGCCACGGGGTCTGCTTCGCTTACTTTCACCCCGTGTGTCAAGCGTGCAAGCCCCAAGGGCCCAAGAGCACCGCCAATGCATGGAGGTGTGGGGAGCCCCTGCCTGCAGCACAGGGCAGGCAGCTTGAGGCGTTGCCTCGAGGGCGGGCAGAGCCAAGACGCTTCTTCATTAGTTTGAATGGTGTCCCAGGCAAGCGGCCCAAAATGGAAGTGGCTGAGGTGGGGTTGTTGCTCCTTTCACAATGTTCACCGCTCGGTATGCACAGAACCATCACATCCAGCCGACAGCTAGAAGACTCAAAACAGTGCTAAGGTCAATCTCATAAATCCCCCGGAAGGAACACGGAACGCCTTGATGGAATTCATGGGGAGGCCTCCTGCACCACCGCATGTGTCCTTCATAACCTTCCGTAGTCGAGAACGCAAACATGTATGGGGAGCCTCCGGGGAGCCTTCAAACAAGTTCCGTGACATACTGGTCTCCTTATATGTCCTACTCGCCATTCAGCCCGAATTCTGGCAGCCACCCAACAAGGGAATGATGTTAATATAAAGACCCACCCATTGTTGTTCCTTCCCTATCGACCCCGGATAAATCAACCAGGTGGATTGTTTGGGGCGGCGCTGCCCAAAAAATCTTTGGGAGAACCCCCTGGTTAAACCCAAGTGAAGTGGACGGCACCACTGCAAGGCCCCTGCTGGAAGTGCCGGCTGGACACTTGGAGCATCCCTGGCGGTACTTTGCACAGGACTGGTTTGGGTGTCTTAGACATCCGGCTCGGTTGTTGTTTCTGTGGTGTCCCTTGGAACCCACCCAAAAAAGGTGCCAACTCAAAAAGCAAAGTCCAAACATGTTGAGAACCATCAGCCACTGGCTTGTTTCGCACTGACTACCCGTGGCGCCATAGCTAACTTGATCACCGCCCGACTTGGGTCTTGGCCGAAACTAGGCATACAACAAAAGCTGGCAGCGGGGTTGCTTCTCGACAACGCTCTGGAGGAGATTCTGCTACAACTGACCTGTCAACTTGAAAGTAAACAAGGGCGTAGCACTTGTATCAAGTGGCTAGAACGTGAACATGCTTTGAAAGCTAGTAGTTGTAAAATCTAGATGCTCTCGTGGAGATAATGGTTTGGGGGTAGTGGAAACAACTTTCCTGCTGGCCAAACCCACACACTGTCTTCACCGCCACTTTCTGGGGCGATCACATCGAAGGCTAACTGACACCAGCGCCACTTTGCAAAGGCGTTCGGTACACCTCAGAAATGCGGAACCAGCGCAGCAATGACAGGAGGAGAAAATTATCTTGTCGCGAATGAAATATGGGACCACCGAGCGGCGCACGCCAAAGCTCTTGCATAGCTGAATCTTCCGTGCGCCTCTCTCGCGCTGTTTGGAAAATCGGTCAGGCTCCAACGAGTTGAAGCAATCGTCAGGATCAGCTGGCCATGATATTCGAAAGCAAAATTCAAAGTGACCGTCCAACTGCAGCCCGGCCAGAAATGTGGGAAAGCTCGACGGAAATGTGTGGAGTAAAAAATATATTCAAAGAGCTGTCTTACCTCAGATTGTGTCCGCATGTTGCGTACCTCTGTGAAGAACATTGTCTGGGGTAGCTTCCCATGTATGTCCAAACTTGCACTGCCGCAGTACCTTGCTCTTGAGACTTTTGTAATATGTCGCCAAGCACTTGCCGCCCAAACTGTAAGCGTGTTGCTGCAAGCGGCGCAAGCCAACCGGGGCCTTGCTAGCACAGTGTGGGCACCAAGTTCCACAGCTCAAAATAGACGCTGCCGATGCCATCCATGTGTGGCCCTGCAGGCATTTCCATGGCAGCTTTGTGTGGGCGTTTTTGTAAGTTTTCGCCAGGGATTCACCACCCTTTCCTACAGCATACTCCTTCACGCGGCCAGGGCCGACAGGCGCATTACCGGCACATGTTGGGCACCACGAGCGATTGTGCATAATGGAGGTGGCGATGGCGCGCCAAGTGTGTGCCTCGGCTGCAGCGCCAGAGCAGCTTCGTCGTGCTGTTCTCATATTGGTCAGAAAGGCACTCACCCCGCATCCTGCTAGCATGTTCCTGCAGCTGCTTCAAACAAGCTGGACCTCGCGTTGCTATCGAGAAGGCACGTGGCGTCAGTGCCAGGCTTACTGCCCCATTAAGACCTGCAGGGCACAAGACCGGTTGGAGAAGCACTCTCCAAATCAGCTACGAGCACTCATCGGAATTGTACAATCTGTGATGCGAGGCTGCTGGTTAATCGTGGTCCCATCTCTGCAGCACAGCTTGAGAGCAAAAAGGAGATTCAACGCTGAGCAATGACCATCCAACTGCAGCCCAGCAAAAAATGCTGGAAAGCTCGACGGAAATTGTGTGGGCAAAATACGTCTTCAAAAAGCTGTCTCACCTCAGACTCTGTCCGCCACTTGCTGCGGGAACAACACGGACACCAGGTACTTTTGTAAAGAACACTGTCTGAGGTAGCTTCCCATGTATGTCCAAACTTGCACTGCCACAGCACCTTGCTCTTGACACGTTTGTAGGCTGTCGCCAAGCACTTATCACCCAACTTGTTTGCATGTTCCTGCAAGCGACGCAAGCCAACCGGGGCTTTTCCAGCACAGTGGGGGCACCAACTTCCAGCATACAACACATTTGAAGCTGGAGCCATCCATGTGTGGCCCTGCTGGCATTTCCAAGGCAGCCTTTTTTGTTGTTCTTGTAAGCTTCCGCCAGGCATTCACCACCCTTTGCTATTGCATACTCCTTCAAGCGCTCAAGGCCAACAGGTGCTTTGCCAGCACACGTTGGGCACCACGAGCCTGCGTTCAGAATCGAATCCGCGGAGGCAGTCCAAGTGCAACCGCGGCTGCAGCGCCAAAGCATTTTCTTCCTATTATTCTCATATTGGTCAGAAAGGCACTCACCCTGCATCCTGCTTGCATGCTCCTTCAACTGCTTCAAGCGAACTCTTTGCCACTCCTCTCGCTGCGGACCTCGGTTTGCTTTCGAGAAGGTGCGTGATGTCGCTGCCGCATCTACGCCCACAGTCCACCTGACTGGTTGGAACAGCACTCTCCACATCAGCCGTGACACTTCCCGATGTCACCTCTCAGTTGTGCAGTCTGGGAGGCGAGGCTGCTGGCTTTGGCACCCATGCCTGGCATTCCCTCACAGCTTGAAAAACGTCTTCGGAACCACCCATTCAAGGCACACACAATCAGCAGGTTCAAGTGCGCTAACACCAAGACAAATGCCCAAAGCGATTCCACAGATCACCCCCCACACTATCGGGCTGAATGGGAACAGTTCATTTGGCACACGCAGCACGCCGTGGTCAAGCCTCATCAAAGATGGACAAGCCTGCTAAGGCCAAATTGCTTGGGGCTGGTCTTTTGACGGTCGTTGGAGAGATATACGTTGGACGGAACATGGAGGCTCCCAAAGATGTTGGCATCCGCCCTCCACAAAAATCAGACCAGTCATAGCAAGTTGGCCTTCAGGGTTGCAACGTTCAAGCACGCTTGAAAATATGTGGGACCACAAGAGACTCACTAGCTGATGCCACATGAGAACTCACTTGCCTTTGCGTCAACTCGTCGTCCAAGTAAGCCTCGTTAAGTGTCTTACATCTTCCTTGGCTCTCCACTTGGGAAGAGGCCCGCATAGAAAGCTAATATGACTCCAAAGCACGCTATGCCTCACAGTGTCCATGGGTCATGCAGCAAAAGGAGACCCCTCCAAACCATCAGCAAAGAGCATAACACCTGCACCTAGCTAGATTGTGAATATTACATACCCGTTTCCCCTCCTCCAAGGTAGCAGTCTGAGGGCTTGAAAACCCCTTTGCCAAAGCAACCAGCACAATCTCCTCCCTTGGTGGTGTGTGAGGTCAATGCTGGGGTTCATGGCTCTAGGGAAAACTTAAAACCTAACATGCATCTGCTCCTGATTCAGAGCCATGGCAAAAGGACGCCAACCTAAGCGCTATCTTCCACTGCCGCTCGCTGAAGATGACACCACATCAAAAGGTTGACAAACACCAGCGCCGCTTTGCAAGGCGTTGCGATTCACCTCAGAAATACGGAACCAGCGCAGCAATGACAGGAGAACAAAGTTCCTCTTGTCGCGAATGAAATATGGAACCACCAAAAGACGCACGCCAAAGCTCTCGCACAAGCGAAGCTTTCTTGCATCTCTCTGCTGCTGCATCAGAAACTGGTCAGGGCCGAATGAGTTGAAGAAGTTGTCAGGATGAAAGTGCTGCTCGCCATGGTATTCGAAAGCAAGATTCAACGCCACACAGTGACCATCCAACTGCAGCCCGGACAGAAAAGTGGGAAAGCTGGACGGGAATGTGTGGGGCCAAAATATGTCTTCGAAAAGCAGTCTCACCTCAGATTCCGTCCGCCACTTGCTGCGAGCACAACAGGGACACCAGGCACCTCCGTGGAGAATATTGTCTGGGGTAGATTCCCATGTATGTCCAAACTTGCACTGCCACAGCACCTTGCTCTTGACACGTTTGTAGGCTGTCGCCAAGCACTTACCACCCAACTTGTTTGCATGTTCCTGCAAGCGGCGCAAGCCAATCGGGGCTTTTCCAGCACAGTGGGGGCACCAACTTCCAGCATACAACACATTTGATGCTGAAGCCATCCATGTGTGGCCCTGCTGGCATTTCCATGGCAGCTTTGTTTTGTTGTTCTTGTAAGCTTCCGCCAGGCATTCACCACCCTTTGCTATTGCATACTCCTTCAAGCGCTCAAGGCCAACAGGTGCTTTGCCAGCACACGTTGGGCACCACGAGCCTGCGTTCAGAATCGAATCCGCGGAGGCAGTCCAAGTGCAACCGCGGCTGCAGCGCCAAAGCATTTTCTTCCTATTATTCTCATATTGGTCAGAAAGGCACTCACCCTGCATCCTGCTTGCATGCTCCTTCAACTGCTTCAAGCGAACTCTTTGCCACTCCTCTCGCTGCGGACCTCGGTTTGCTTTCGAGAAGGTGCGTGATGTCGCTGCCGCATCTACGCCCACAGTCCACCTGACTGGTTGGAGCAGCACTCTCCACATCAGCCGTGACACTTCCCGATGTCACCTCTCAGTTGTGCAGTCTGGGAGGCGAGGCTGCTGGCTTTAGCACCCATGCCTGGCATTCCCTCACAGCTTGAAAAACGTCTTCGGAACCACCCATTCAAGGCACACACAATCAGCAGGTTCAAGTGCGCTAACACCAAGACAAATGCCCAAAGCGATTCCACAGATCACCCCCCACACTATCGGGCTGAATGGGAACAGTTCATTTGGCACACGCAGCACGCCGTTGTCAAGCCTCATCAAAGATGGACAAGCCTGCTAAGGCCAAATTGCTTGGGGCTGGTCTTTTGACGGTCGTTGGAGAGATATACGTTCGACGGAACATGGAGGCTCCCAAAGATACACCCTGGGTGGGGGGCTAACAGGGTTGGCATCCGCCCTCCACAAAAATCAGACCAGTCATAGCAAGTTGGCCTTCAGGGTTGCAACGTTCAAGCACGCTTGAAAATATGTGGGACCACAAGAGACTCACTAGCTGATGCCACATGAGAACTCACTTGCCTTTGTGTCAACTCGTCGTCCAAGTAAGCCTCGTTAGTGTCTTTCATCTTCCTTGGCTCCCCACTTGGGAAGAGGCCCGCGTAGAAAGCTAATATGACACCAAAGCACGCTTTGCCGCACAGTGTCCATGGATCATGCAGCAAAAGGAGACCCCTCCAAACCATCAGCAAAGAGCATAACACCTGCACCTAGCTAGATTGTGAATATTACATACCCCGTTTCCCCTCCTCCAAGGTAGTAGTCTGAGGGATTGAAAACCCCTTTGCCAAAGCAACCGGCACAATCTCCTCCCTTGGTGGTGTGTGAGGTCAATGCTGGGGTTCATGGCTTTAGGGAAAACTTAAAACCCTAACATGCATCTCCTGATTCAGAGCCATGGCAAAAGGACGCCAACCCAAGCGCTATCTTCCACTGATGCTCGCTGAAGATGACACCACATCAAAAGGTTGACAGACACCAGCGCCGCTTTGCAAAGGCGTTCGGTTCACCTCAGAAATACGGAACCAGCGCAGCAATGACAGGAGAACAAAGTTCCTCTTGTCGCGAATGAAATATGGAATCACCAAAAGGCGCACGGCAAAGCTCTCGCACAACCGCAGCTTGCGTGCATCTCTCTCGCGCTGTTTGGAAAATGAGTCAGGGCCGAATGAGTTAAAGTAGTTGTCAGGATTAAAGTGCTGCTCGCCATGGTATTCGAAGGCAAGATTCAACGCTGAGCAATGACCATCCAACTGCAGCCCGGCCAAAAATGCTGGAAAGCTCGACGGAAATTTGTGTGGGCAAAATATGTCTTCGAAGAGCTGTTTCACCGCAGATTCTGTCCGCCACTTGCTGCGTGCACAAAAGGGACACCAGGTACCTCTGTGAAGAACGCTGTCTGGGGTAGCTTCCCATGTGTGGCCAAGTTGGCACTGCCACAGTACCTTGCTCTTGACACGTTTGTAGGCTGTCGCCAAGCACTTACCACCCAACTTGTTTGCATGCTCCTGCAAGCGACGCAAGCCAACCGGGGCTTTTCCAGCACAGTGCGGGCACCAAGTTCCACCATTCAAAATAGATGCTGCTGAAGCCATCCATTTGTGACCCTTTTGGCATTTCCATGGAAGCTTTGTCTGGGCGTTCTTGCAAGTTTCCGCCAAGCATTCACCGTCCTTTCTTGCTGCGTGTTCTTTCAGGCGGCCAAGGCCAATAGGTGCAACACCAGCACACGTTGGGCACCACGAGCCCGCGTTTAGAACCGAGTCAGCTCTGGCACGCCAGGTGTGCCTGTGATTGCAGCGCCAAAGCAATTTCGTCCTACTATTCTCATATTGGTCAGAAAGGCACTCACCCTGCAACCTGCTGGCATGTTCCTTCAACTGCTTCAATCGAATCCTCTGCCACTCCTCTCGCTGCGGACCTCGTGGGGCTGTCGAGAAGGCGTGTGATGTCAGTGCCAAGCTTGTTGCCGTGTCTAGGCCCACATTCCACCTGACTGGTTGGAGTAGCACTCTCCACATAAGCTCTCCCTCCAACAGCTGTGACCGCTGGATTCCTGAACTATCACCACTCAGTTGTGCAGTCTGGGAGGCGAGGCTGCTGACTTTGGCACCATCTTTGGCATCCCCTCACAGCTTGAGCACCAACACAGCCGGTCCGTACGGACAAACGTATGTGCACAGGAAACTAGTTACTTCCAGGGCGTCAGGAACACGTACAGGAGGGCAAACAATCAGCCATTCCAACAGCGTTGGTTGCGCTCCCCCCCACGCGACATGGGTTTCCCAGCCCCCCAAGCAGTTTTGGTCTTAACAGGCTTGTCTGTCTTTGATGAGGCTGAACGTCCAGCCCAACCAGTTTGGGGTGATCTCAGAGAGTGCTTTGACATTTGTCTTGGGGATAGTGCGCGTGGCATTGTTCGGCAATCAGTGGTCCTTACAGTAAAGCATGTGGGTGTGTTTCAAGAGAGGGGACACAACAAACATGGTTGGTCTCCTTGACGCTTCCCATTAAAACCAACCAAAAGTGGGCACCCTCAAACAAATACATTCCCATGTGTAGATCAGTCACTCACAGAAAAGTTCAATACTCAAACTAATCGTAAAAAAAAGCGGCCCCTTTAGCGGACAATCACAGCACACTAAGCCCTTTCCTTCTTTTGTATGGCGCGTGGGAGACTCACTAAGACTCAGTCAACTCGATTGTTTTCCCTGGCTGTCTGACTCTCCGCCTGGGAAGAGGCCCTCATATTCCGATATAGCCGCATCGGCTGAATAGAAACGGATGCCTCAAGCGCCCCAGAGGGACTCTACTTCCCCCCAGATCATCAAAAAGGGTTGATCTTAACCTTTCCATGGCTCCCCTTGCTGTGGCTCTGAATTCATATTGGACATATCAGAGCCATACAGTATCAGGTGGGGCGCACTTGTTGGGTCCAAAATGGTCCAAACATGCAAAGCTGGGCCGACTGACTTCGTCAGCAGCAAGCCAGCCCGCGCGCCCTCTTCCACTGCCGCCGTCTGAGGATGCGACCACATCAACAGGCTGACTGACACCAGTGCCGCTTTGCAAGGTTGTGCGGTTCACCTCCGAAATACAGAACCAGCGTAGCAATGACAGCAGGACAAATCTCTTGTCCCGAATGAAATGTGGAATCACAAAAAGGCGAACGCCACAGGGTCCCAGGAGTTGAAGTAGTTGTCAGGATTGACATGTTGCTCGCCATGATACTGGAAAGCAAGACTTAATTCCACAGTGACCATCCAACTGCAAGCCTGCCAGAAATGCGGGGAAGCTCGACGGAAATGTGTATGGGTAAAATATATGTTCAAAAAGCTGCCTCACCTCAGGTTCAGTCCGCCACTTGCCGCGGGCACAAAAGGGACACCAGGCACCTCCAGAAACAATACTGTTGGGCCGGGCTTTCCATGTGTGTCCAAGACTGCACTGCCACAATACCTTGCGCTCTCGATTTTCATAAGCTGTGGCCCTTTTGGCATTTCCATGACAGCTTTGTGGTGCAGTTCTTGTAAGCTTTCGCCAGGCATGCACCACCCAATGCCTTTGCGCGCTCCTGCAAGCGGCCAAGGCCAACGAGTGTAACACCAGCACACGTTGGGCACCACGAGCGGGCGTGCATAATTGAGTCAGCGCGGGCACGCCAAGTGTGACCGCGACTGCAGCGCCAAAGCGGCTTTTTCCTGCTGTGTTCGTAGTCAGAAAGGCACTCACCTGGCATCCTGCTGGCATGTGCCTTCAGCTGCTTGAACCGGGGTGTCTGCCACTCCTCTCGCCGAAGACCTCGCACTGTGGTGTCAGCGCCAAGCTTGCTTCCTCACTGATTCCCGCAGTGGGCTGCTGGAGTAGCACTCTCCACATGAGCTTGAAAGACAGCAGCTGCAATTAGCCAATTGCTGACTAAAAAGCCTGTCGGGCCAAGGGACGGCAACAGCCCCCTTGTCGCTTCTAGAGCTTCGGGAAATAACACGAGGAAGGTGGAAGGGCACCCTTCGAATTCAAGCCCTTGGTAACTTAAGATGAAGAAGCCAACCAAGGCAGCAATTGCACTAAATTGGAATATTCACTTTGCCAGCGCCATTGTCGGAAAGCAGGCTCCTTGCCAGCTTCAGATTTCCTAGCGCCTTCTAGCGTGTGAGCTCAAGTCAGAACCAAGAAAATGTGAGTTTCCACCTTCCGCTTGGGCTCACTCAAGGCACACAACTTCTAAGCCTCGTCAAGGCTAGAAACGACAACTGAGGCAGGATCTTTGGAGGAAGGTGCAACCATACATTCAAGGGAACATAGGGATCCTAGCCCGAGGTAGGGGGTGGGGTGCTACAGCTCCCTGCAAACCAAGGATAAGTCTGGCATCAGCCCTCCCACCCTTTTTGAACCCAAACCTGGTTGGAACCACAACGACGTCGGCCAAAGCCGCTTTGCCAACTGTGCAGTCCTTATGTTTACAAATCAGTCACTCCCAACAACCCCCCGGCAACAAAGGAGAAAAGAACTGTGGTTGAAGGCCACCCTAACGGCCGCAAAGAAATGCGAAAGCTGATGTCACTTGTCTTTTTCGTCAACTAGCTCCTTGTATCCAAGTAAGCCTTGTTCTTCGTTTTCCGTTGGCTCCTCACTTGGGAGAAAAGGCCCTCCTTGTAAGCCTAATGACACCAAAGTAAGCTATGCCTAAGCCAAGCCTCACGGAAACGGTTGCGCCCTTGGAGACCAGCCCCTAGCTTGTTTTGCGACAGCCACAGGAGGCGACTAGTCATGCAATAGAAGAAGACACTATATTGGCTTCTGTGAGACTGACACCAGCGCCGCTTTGCAAAGATGTTCGGTTCACCTCAGAAATACGGAACCAGCGCAGCAAGAACAGGAGGACAAAGTTCCTCTTGTTGCGAATGAAATATGGAACCACCAAAAGACGCACGCCAAAGCTCTCGCACAAGCGAAGCTTTCTTGCATCTCTCTGCTGCTGCATCAGAAACTGGTCAGGGCCGAATGAGTTGAAGAAGTTGTCAGGATGAAAGTGCTGCTCGCCATGGTATTCGAAAGCAAGATTCAACGCCACACAGTGACCATCCAACTGCAGCCCGGACAGAAAAGTGGGAAAGCTGGACGGGAATGTGTGGGGCCAAAATATGTCTTCAAAGAGCTGTCTCACCTCAGATTCTGTCCGCCACCTGCTGCGCGCGTAACAGGGACACCAGGTGCCTCCGTGAAGAACACTCCTTGGGACGGCTTCCCACGTGTGTCCCAGCCTGCATTGCCACGTTACTTTGGTACCGACACTTTTATATGTTGTAGCCAAGCACTTGCCGCCCAAGTTGCGCGCATGTTCATGCAAGCGGCGCAAGCCAACTGGGGCTCTTCCAGCACAGTGCGGGCACCAAGTTCCAGAGTTCAATATATTTCCTGCTGAGGCCATCCATGTGTGGCCCTTCTTGCACTTCCAGGGCAGCTTTGTCTGGGCGTTATTGTAAGTGTTCGCCAGGCATACACCACCCTTATTTGCTGCGTGTTCCTTTAAGCGGTCAAGGCCAATAGGTGTAACGCCAGCACATGTTGGGCACCACCTGCGGCCGCTCATAATCGAGTTCGCGCTGGCATGCCAAGCGTGGCCGTGGCTGCAGCGCCAAAGCATCTTCTGGCTGTACTCATATCGGTCAGAAAGGCACTCACCCTGCATGCTGCTGGCATGTTCCTTCAACTGCTTCAAGCGAACTCTTTTCCACTCCTCTCGCTGGGGACCTCGGTTGTCTTTTGAGAAGGCGCGTGATGTCAGTGCCAAGCTTGTTGCCGCATCTAGGCCCACATTCCACCTGGCTGGTTGGAATAGCACTTTCCACATCTCTGAGATGCTAGTCTGCTGGCTTTGGCACAGCTTGAGAACTCAAACAAATTGTCCACACGCCGGTCGCTTCTAGGGCTTCAGAAGGAGGACGCTAAGGTGCCCGACCCCCCCCCCGCCCCTGCAACACAATCAGTCTGTTCAAGCCCTTGGTGCCGGCGTTGGCTGTGCAGCCCCCACTCACGATGAACAAGACCACACGCACTAAAACCAAGACAAATGCCAAAAGCACTCTCTGAGATCACCCCCAAAGTGTTTTGGGCTAATGGAAACAATGAATTTGGCGCACGCAGTTATTTAGCCTCATCAAAAATAGACAGCCTGCTGAGGCCAAACTGCCTGGGGCTGGGTCTTTTGAGGATCTTTTGAGGGATGTACATTCAACGAATCACTGAGGTGTCCAGAACGAAACTAGGCTGGCATCAGCCTGCGCACAATTCAGATCAGAAAACCAAGCTAGCCTTCAGGTTTGCGACGTTGCATCGCAGCTCACCCCAGAACTATGTGAAACCACAATGACATTGGTTGAGCAATTTGTGGTCCTTATGCCGCAACATGTGGGTGTGTCTCAAAAGAGGGGACCCAACAAAATAGTTGGCTTCTTAGAGGCCGCCAGAAAACCAACCAAAAGTGACCCCAATGTCAGTGGTGGTTTCTCGTTCCTGCTTAAATTGAATGGACGTACGGACCCCTTCCGCGAAAGCTTCTTCCGCGGCGTGAAGGGTACCTTCCTACGAACGAAAATATTTATAAGCGCTTCCGCGAGCCTTCCGCGGCCAAGTTGCTTCTGGAAATTGAGGAAGGTAGCTTCTGCGAGTGAATTCCGCACAGAACCGAATACGACCGAATACGTTGTTCCGTGCCCTCATCAATCGAAGCAAACGCAGCTGGCAACAAAATAATATAAGTCTGGAACGCAGATCCCAACAGCATAGTATGATTCTGTCAGCCTTGCTTTTCATCTTCATCTGCTCCCCACCTAAGGAGAGGCCCTCATAGACGCCTCATGAGAACCAAGCAAGCTGTGCCTCACAGCGTGCGTACAGTACTTTGACAGCATCAGTTGAGTAGAAACGGTCGCTCCCTTAAGCACCAGCCCCCAGCTCGTTTTGCAACAACCACACAGGACGATTGATCATGCAACAAACGGAGACATCTGAATCACAACTGCTTCTGATGGATGCGCCGCGGAGCGATTCATGGTTCTTCTACCCAAAACCAGCAACAAGAGCGCAACGCATGCATCTGGCTAGATCGCAAAGGTTACATACTTCAGGTAGGAGCTTGAGGGGGAAGGAAACCAATTGGACCCAAACAGTCAGGTGCGCCTGATCTTTCCCTCATAAAAGCCCGATGTTGGGGTTCGTGGTTCCAGGGAGACCTTCAGACCTAGTATCAGGACCATGCAGTCATAGAGTATCAACTGGGTCCAACTTCCTGGGTCCAAACTCCACAGCTGGCCAACTTTTGACCTTTCTGCACCAAGCACTCCCGCGCGCTAGGGTCTGTCTGCACAGATGTGGACAGGAAACGGGAGAAGCCTGCTTTCTAGAGCTTGTGGAATACATGTCCGTCATGGAAATACAAAACCCGCCTTCAAAGCACGCAACCTGCTTGTTGATGACCAAAGCAATCACGTACTAATAACAAAACAAACTCCAAAAACTGTTCGGGTTGAATGGGAATGTTCACGTTGGCTGTGTAATTCTGCGGGAGGACTTCCGACACTAGCCGCAGATTCAACAAGGCTGTGCCAAGCTCATCCAAACTGATTGAGGTTGTTTTGTTGATGGTCTTTGTTGGTTCTGTGAAAAAAAGTGTAGGTTGTGGGGGGCGCTATGCAAACTCAACCGAACATTGAAACATTGAAACGACGAGGAAGTCTTGGACAAGCCAAGGATAGGTCTGGCAGCAAGTCAGCCTCAGGTGCCGAAATTTAGAATTCAAGCGCAAGCAAAGTGACTGATCTGCTAAACAAGCGAACCGGACCAAAAAAGGATTCAACATGGCTAAACCACATCCTTGGGAGTGCGAGCTGAACGCTTTTCACGCGCCAGTTAACTCTTTAAAGCCACCCTGAAGAGGTCAAATCCGAAATTTAACAACGTAAACATGCTTCGAACAAGAACAAGGCATGCATTCACACCTCACATTGCACGCTCTCTGACTGCGCACAAAAACGAGGACCCTGTAGTGCACAAGTCACGTCCTATCCAAGCTCCAGCCCTATCTCCTTCTACCTCTCCAGTCCTTCATTCAGCGAGTCCTTTCAAACATGTTGCGTTATTTTTGCCCTGTGGTTGCGGGACCCCTACCCAAGGAGAAAAGCACCGCGGCTGAAGGGTATCCTAACAGCCACGTAGAGAGACCGGTCAAGTCACCCCTACAAACTGATCAAATCCCAGCCAAAAAAAAGAGTCTCTAGAAGCCAGCCAAATCAAAACCAGTCCTTGCAAACCGGTCAAGTTCCCCCTAAAAACCTTATACATTCCTTCAGGCTTCGCTTGGCTCCAGTCCACGGCTCTCGCCCTTCATGCCATGTGGAAACGCGCGATCATGCACCCACCCTCTATCTTGAAAACCAGCTCGCGCATTTCGGTGCCGCCTCACTCACTCAAACAAACACAACACTTCAAGGCAGACCAAGACACAGTACCTCAAAGCCAACAAACAGCATTCTGGCCGAGGCGAGCAACGCGAAGCGTTTACAATTACATACTCGGGTTCCCTCCTCCAAAGTAGTATTTTCAGGCTGTGCAAACCCCTTTGCCAAAGCAACCTGCAAAATATTTCCTGCAATGATCATATATGAGGCCAATGACATGCTCTCCTGATTCAGAGCCATGGCAAAAGAACGCCAACCCAAACGCTATATCCCACTGCCGCTGTCTGAGGATGCCACCACATCAAAAGACTAACTGACACCAGTGCCGCTTTGCAAAGGAGTTCTGTTCACCTCAGAAATATGGAACCAGCGCAGCAATGACAGCAGGACAAAGTTCCTCTTGTCGCGAATGAAATGTGGAATCACCAAAAGGCGCACACCAAAGCTCTCGCACAAGCGAAGCTTTCTTGCATCTCTCTGCTGCTGCATCAGGAACAGGTCAGGGCCGAATGAGTTAAAGTAGTTGTCAGGATTAAAGTGCTGCTCGCCATCGTGGGGCTGTCGAGAAGGTGCGTGATGTCGCTGCCGCTTCCAGGCCCACAGTCGACCTGACTGGTTGGAGCAGCACTCTCCACATCAGCCTTCACTGCAGCTGCCGTGACACTTCCTGATGTCACCTCTCAGTTGTGCAGTCTGGGATGCGAGGCTGCTGGCTTTGGCACCCATGCCTGGCATCCCCTCACAGCTTGAACACCCAAAATGGGCTTCGGAACCACCCATTCAACGCCATTCAAGGCACACACAATCAGCAGGTTCAAGTCCTCGGTGCCAGCCGTGGTTACGCAGCCCCCACTCAAAATAAGCAAGACCACACACGCCAACAGCAAGACAAATGCAGCACGCAGTTGTCAAGCCTCATCAAAGATGAACAAGCCTGCTAAGGCCAAACTGGGGCTGGTCTTTTGAGGGTCGTTGGAGAGATACACGTTCGACGGAACATGGAGGCTCCCATAAGATACACCCTGGGTGGGGGGCTAACAGGGTTGGCATTAGCCCTCGAAAAAAATCAGACCAGTCATAGCAAGTTGGCCTTCAGGGTTGCAACGTTCAAGCACGATTGAAAATATGTGGGACCACAAGAGACTCACTAGCTGATGCCACATGAGAACTCACTTGCCTTTGCGCCAACTCGTCGTCCAAGTAAGCCTCGTCAAGTGTCTTTCATCTTCCTTGGCTCCCCACTTGGGAAGAGGCCCGCATGGAAAGCTAATATGACACCAAAGCACGCTATGCCTCACAGTGTCCATGGATTATGCAGCAAAAGAAGACCCCTCCAAACAATCAGCAAAAAGCATAACACCTGCACCTAGCTAGATTGTGAATATTACATACCCCGTTTCCCCTCCTCCAAGGTAGCAGTCTGAGGGTTTCAAAACCCCTCTGCCAAAGCAACCGGCACAATTTCCTCCCTTCGTGGTATGTGAGGCCAATGCTGGGGTGCATGGCTCTAGGGAAACCTTAAACCCTACCTGCAGCCTCCATTGATACATGAGTTTTTGCACGAAATATTTCTGCTCGTGACAACCTGTCCTAAAATAAATGTACGATTCAACAAAAAGCGCTCGAGTTGTCAGCAATCATGCGCCCGTCGGAACCATTCCCTGTACCATGTTTGCGATGTTTGCTCGTTTGCACTTGTTTGCACTTTGTTGCCACTGTTTTGCCTGGATGTGCGCTCGTTTTGCATTTTGTTGTGCTCGTTTCGTTGATGACTCGTCCCAAACTTGCCCCTCTGAAAGAATATGAAACTATCGAACTTGATTTCTGCTCGAATCCGAAATCATGCTCGAAAGCAATTGTGGCGGAAAAAACGCTACAACGTGTCAATTTGTGTATCGAACCAGGGGGGAGGCATCATTGGTTGCTACGATGGAGGCTCCAGGTAACATGCATCTCCTGATTCAGAGCCATGGCAAGAGAACGGCAACCCAAGCGCTATCTTCCACTGCCGCTCGCTGAAGATGACACCACATCAAAAGGTTGACTGACACCAACGCCGCTTTGCAAGGCGGTGCGGTTCAACCCAGAAATACGAAGCCAGCGCAACAATGACAAGAGCACACATTTCCTCTTGTTGCGAATGAAATATGGAACCACCAAAAGACGCACGCCAAAGCTCGCGCACAAGTGAAGCTTTCTTACATCTCCCTGCTGCCGCATCAGAAACTGGTCAGGGCCGAGTTGAAAAAGTTGTCACGATGAAAGTGCTGCTCGCCATGGTATTCGAAGGCAAGATTCAACGCCACACAGAGGCCGTCTCACTGCAGCCCTGTCAGAAAAGCGGGAAAGCTGGACGGAAATGTGTGCGGGCAAAATATGTCTTCGAAGAGCTGTCTCACCTCAGATTCTGTCTGCCACCTGCTGCGGGCACAAGAGGGACACCAGGTACCTTTGAAAAGAACATTGTTTCACTTGCCGCCTAACTTGTTTGCATGTTCCTGCAAGCGCCGCAAGCCAACAGGGGCTTTTCCAGAACAGTGCGGGCACGAACTTGCAGCATGCAAAATAGATGCTGCTGCAGCCATCCACGTGTGGCCCTTCTGGCATTTTCATGGCAGCTTTGTGGCGCTGTTCTTGTCAATTTCCGCCAGGCAAACACCGCCCTTTCTTGCTGCGTGCTCCTTCAAGCGGCCAAGGCCAATAGGGGATGTACTCGCGCACATTGGGCACCACGAGCAGGAGTTCATAATAGAGGCAGCGCTGGCAAGCCAGGTGCCGGGGCTGCAGCGCCAAAGCAGCTTCTTCTTCCTGCGCTCATATCCGGCAGAAAGGCACTCACCCTGCATTCTGCTAGCATGCCCCTTCAGCTGCTCAAAGCGGGCTGTCAACTGTTTCTCTCGCTGAGGACCTCGCGTTGCACTCGAGAAGGCTCGTGATGTTCACCAAGACCCGCGCAGCGCACCTGACCGGTTGGAGTAGCACTCTTCACATCAGCTTTCACTGCAGCTATTGTGAGCTTCAGTGACAACCTCTGCAGTCTGCTGGCCAATTATGGCCCCATCTTTGCACAGCTTGAGCGCAAAAAGGTGTCTGTCTGCACAGATGTGGACAGGAAACGGACAAAGTCTGCTCTTCTGCTTCTAGAGCTTGTGGAATACATGTTCGTCAAGGACGGAACAAAACCCTTCAATTCAAAGCACACAACTAGCTTGTTCAACGCCTCCTTCATGATGATGACCAAAGCAATCACGTACTAACACCAAAGCAAATTCCCAAAATTGTTTGGGCTGAATGGGAATGTTCACACGTTGGAAATGTAATTCTGCGGGAGGACTTCCGACACTAGCTGCAGATTCATCAAGGCTGAGTTAAGCCCGTCCAAACTGATTGAAGTTGGTTTCTTAATGGTCTTTGTGGGTTCTGTGAAGGAAGGGTAGGTTGTGGGGGGGGGGGGGGACGCTATGCAAACTCAACCGAACATTGAAACATTGAAACCGCAAGGAAGCCGTGGACAAGCCAAGGATAGGCCTGGCAGCAAGTCTGCCTCTTAGGTGCCAAAATTCAACAATTCAAGGGCAAACAAAGTGACAGCTAAGTCACATCCTTGGGAGTGCGGGCTGAACACTTGGAGCACCTCTGGCATCGCTTTTCACGGCCAGTTGATCCCCCGGACACTATCCTGAAAATCCGAGAAAAACCAAAAACATAAACACGCTCGAACAAGATCAATGAATGCGTTCACGCCGCACCTGCGTACACACGCTTTCTTCCACTGCTGCTCGCTGAAGATGCCGCCACATCAATCGGCTGGCTGATACCAGCACCACTTTGCAAAGGAGTTCTGTTCACCTCAGAAATATGGAACCAGCGCAGCAATGACAGCAGGACAAAGTTCCTCTTGTCGCGAATGAAATGTGGAATCACCAAAAGGCGCACACCAAAGCTCTCGCACAAGCGAAGCTTTCTTGCATCTCTCTGCTGCTGCATCAGGAACAGGTCAGGGCCGAATGAGTTAAAGTAGTTGTCAGGATTAAAGTGCTGCTCGCCATGGTATTCGAAAGCAAGATTTAACGCCACACACAGGCCGTCCAACTGCAGCCCAGCCAAGAATGCGGGAAAGCTCGACGGAAATGTGTGCGGGCAAAATATGTCTTCGAAGAGCTGTCTCACCGCACATTCTGTCCGCCACCTGCTGCGGGCACAAGAGGGACACCAGGTACCTTTGTGAAGAACATTGTCTGGGGTAGCTTCCCATGTATGTCCCAACTTGCACTGCCACAGCACCTTGCTCTTGACACGTTTGTAGGCTGTCGCCAAGCACTTGCCGTTTAAATTGTTTGCATGTTCCTGCAAGCGGCGCAAGCCAACCGGGGCTTTTCCAGCACAGTGCGGGCACCAAGTTCCACCATTCAAAATAGATGCTGCTGCAGCCATCCATGTGTGGCCCTTCTGGCATTTCCATGGCAGCCTTGTGGTGGCGTTCTTGTAAGCTTTCGCCAGGCATTCACCACCCTTTGCTATTGCATGCTCCTTCAAGCGGCCAAGGCCAATAGGTGATGTGCTCGCACACATTGGACACCACGAGCAGGAGTTCATAATCGAGGCAGCGCTGGCGCTCCAAACGTGACCGCGGCTGCAGCTCCAAAGCATTTTGTTCTTATTATTTTCATATTCGTCGGAAAGGCAGTCACCCTGCATCCTGCTAGCATGTTCCTTCAACTGCTTCAAGCGAACTCTTTGCCACTCCTCTCGCTGCGGACCTCGTGGGGCTGTCGAGAAGGCGTGTGATGTCAGTGCCAAGCTTGTTGCTGCGTCTATGCCCACAGCGCACCTGACTGGTTGGAGTAGCACTCTCCACATAAGCTCTCCCTCCAGCAGCTGTGACTGCTGGCTTACTGAACTGTCACCACTCAGTTGTGCAGTCTGGGATGCGAGGCTGTTGACTTTGGCACCATCTTTGGCATCCCCTCACAGCTTGAGCACCAACACAGCCGGTCCGTACGGACAAACGTATGTGCACAAGAAACTAGTCACTTCCAGGGCGTCAGGAACACGTACAGGAGGGCAAACAATCAGCGTTGGTTGCGCTCCCCCACGCGAGATGAACAATGCCACGCGCACTAACCCCAAGCGTCAAAAGCACTCTCTGAGATCGCCCAAAGCTGGTTGGGCTGAACGGGAATATTCACCGCAGTAGTTAAGCCTCATCAAAGATAGACAAGCCTGTTAAGACCAAAACTGCTTGGGGCTGGGTGGGTCATTAGAGGGATGAAACCACCATGACATCGGCCATCAACAGTTGGCAATCAGTGGTCCTTACAGTAAAGCATGTGGGTGTGTTTCAAGAGAGGGGACACAACAAACATGGTTGGTCTCCTTGAGGCTTCTCAGTAAAACCGACCAAAAGTGGGCACCCTCGAACAGAATACATTCCCATGTGCAGATCAGTCACTCACAGAAAAGTTCAATACTGACCCTACTCGTTACAAAAAAGCGGCCCCTTTAGCGGACAATCACAACACACTAAGCCCTTTCCTTCTTTTGTATGGCGCGTGGGAGACTCACTAAGACTGAGTCAACTCGATTGTCTTCCCTGGCTGTCTGACTCTCCGCCTGGGAAGAGGCCCTCATATTCCGACAGTTTGCCGCATCGGCTGAATAGAAACGGATGCCTCAAGGACCGCGCCCCGGAGAGACTCTACTTCTTTCCAGATCATTAAAAAAAGGGTTGATCTTCCCTGTTGTTGGGGCCGATTGCTCTCAGAAGCCTTTAGACATCTTTAGACCCAGTTTTCACATACTGATTCAAAAGCATCGCAGGACGCAGTGCTGGTAGATATTAGTAGTGGCAAACTACATGGTGACGATTGGGGGTGACAACCTTTCCATGGCTCCCCTTCCTGTGGCTCTGAATTCATATTGGACATATCAGAGCTATACAGTATGAGGTGAGGCGCACTTGTTGGGTCCAAAATGGTGCAAACATGCAAAGCTGGGCCGACTGACTTCGTCAGCAGCAAGCCAGCCCGCGCGCCCTCTTCCACTGCCGCCGTCTGAGGATGCGACCACATAAACAGGCTGACTGACACCAGTGCCGCTTTGCAAGGTGGTGCGGTTCACCTCCGAAATACGGAACCAGCGCAGCAATGACAGCATGACAAAGTTCCTCTTGTCGCGAACGAAATATGGAACCACCAACAGTCGCACGCCAAAGTCCTCGCACAGCCGTAGCTTCCTTGCTTGCATCTCTCTCGCCTTGTTTGAAAAATGCGTCAGGGCTCAACAAGTTGAAGTAGTTGTCAGGATTGAAATGTTGCTCGCCATGATACTCGAAAGCAAGATTTATTTCCACACAGTGACCGTCCAACTGCAGGCCTGCCAGAAATGTGGGAAAGCTCGACAGAAATGTGTATGCGTAAAATATATTCAAAGAGCTGTCTCACATCAGATTCTGTCCGCCACCTGCTGCGCGCGCAACAGGGACACCAGGTGCCTCCGTGAAGAACACTCCTTGGAACGGCTTCCCACGTGTGTCCAAGCTTGCACTGCCACGGTAACTTGCGCTGGCGCATTTGTATAGGCTGTAGCCAAGCACTTGCCGCCCAAACTGTAAGCATGTTCCTGCAAGAGGCGCAAGCCAACCGGGGCTTTTCCAGCACAATGCGGGCACCAAGTTCCAGAGTTCAAAACTTTTGCTGCTGAAGCCATACACGTGTGGCCCTTTTGGCATTTCCATGGCAGCCTTGTGGCGCTGTTCTTGTAAGTTTTCGCCAAGCATACACCACCCATTGCCTTTGCGCGCTCCTGCAAGCGGCCAAGGCCAACGAGTGTAACACCAGCACACGTTGGGCACTACGAGCGCGCGTGCATGATTGAGTCAGCACGGGCACGCCAAGTGTGACCGCGACTGCAGCGCCAAAGCGGCTTTTTCCTGCTGTGTTCGTAGTCAGAAAGGCACTCACCTTGCATCCTGCTAGCATGTGCCTTCAGCTGCTGGAACCGGGCTGTCTGCCCCTCCTCTCGCCGAAGACCTCGCACTGTGGTGTCAGCGCCAAGCTTGCTTCCCCACTGATTCCCGCAGTGGGCCTGACCTGCTGGAGTAGCACGCTCCACATGAGCTTGAAAGACAGCAGCTGCAATTAGCCAACTGCTGACTCACCTCACCCAGGCAGTGATGCGTCACTTTGGCACCCATTTGGCATCCCCTCGCAGCTTGAGAACCAAAAAGCCTGTCGGGCCAAGGGACGGCAACAGCCCGCTTGTCGCTTCTAGAGCTTCGGGAAATAACACGAGGAAGGTGGAAGGGCACCTTTCGAATTCAAGCCCTTGGTAACTTAAGATGAAGAAGCCAACCAAGGCAGCAATTGCACTAAATTGGAATATTCACTTTGCCAGCGCCATTGTCGGAAAGCAGGCTCCTTGCCAGCTTCAGATTTCCTAGCGCTTTCTAGCGTGTGAGCTCAATTCAGAACCAAGAAAATGTTAGTTTCCACCTTTCGCTTGGGCTCACTCAATGCACACAACTTCTAAGCCTCATCAAGGCTAGAAACGACAACTGAGGCAGGATCTTTGGAGGAAGGTGCAACCATACATTCAAGGGAACATAGGGATCCTAGCCCGAGGTAGGGGGTGGGGTGCTACAGCTCCCTGGAAACCAAGGATAAGTCTGGCATCAGCCCTCCCACCCTTTTTGAACCCAAACCTGGTTGGAACCACAACGACGTCGGCCAAAGCCGCTTTGCCAACTGTGCAGTCCTTATGTTTACAAATCAGTCACTCCCAACAACCCCCCACCCGGCAACAAAGGAGAAAAGAACTGTGGCTGAAGGCCACCCTAACGGCCGCAAAGAAATGCGAAACAGACTCACTAGCTGATGTCACTTGTCTTTTTCGTCAACTAGCTCCTTGTATCCAAGTAAGCCTTGTTCTTCGTTTTCCGTTGGCTCCTCACTTGGGAAAAGGCCCTCCTTGTAAGCCTAATGACACCAAAGCAAGCTATGCCTAAGCCAAGCCTCACGGAAACGGTTGCGCCCTTGGGGACCAGCCCCTGGCTTGTTTTGCGACAGCCACAGGAGGCGACTAGTCATGCAATAGAAGAAGACACTATATTTGCTTCTGTAAGACTGACACCAGCGCCGCTTTGCAAAGATGTTCGGTTCACCTCCGAAATACGGAACCAGCGCAGCAAGAACAGGAGGACAAAGTTCCTCTTGTCACGAATGAAATATGGAACCACCACAAGTCGCACGCCAAAGTCCTCGCACAGCCGTAGTTTCCTTGCATCTCTCTCGCCCTGTTTGGAAAATGCGTTGGGGCTCAACAAGTTGAAGTAGTTGTCAGGATTGAAATGTTGCTCGCCATGGTATTCGAAAGCAAGATTTAACGCCACACAGTGACCATCCAACTGCAAGCCTGCCAGAAATGTGGGAAAGCTCGACAGAAACGTGTGGGGGAAAAATATGTCTTCAAAGAGCTGTCTCACCTCAGATTCTGTCCGCCACCTGCTGCGCGCGCAACAGGGACACCAGGTGCCTCCGTGAAGAACACTCCTTGGGACGGCTTCCCACGTGTGTCCCAGCCTGCATTGCCACGTTACTTTGGTACCGAGACTTCTATAGGTTGTAGCCAAGCACTTGCCGCCCAAGTTGCGCGCATGTTCATGCAAGCGGCGCAAGCCAACTGGGGCTCTTCCAGCACAGTGCGGGCACCAAGTTCCAGAGTTCAATATATTTCCTGCTGAGGCCATCCATGTGTGGCCCTGCTTGCACTTCCAGGGCAGCTTTGTCTGGGCGTTCTTGTAAGTGTTCGCCAGGCATGCACCGCCCTTTGCTATTGCATGCTCCTTCAAGCGGCGCAAGCCAACTGGGGCTCTTCCAGCACAGTGCGGGCACCAAGTTCCAGAGTTCAATATATTTCCTGCTGAGGCCATCCATGTGTGGCCCTGCTTGCACTTCCAGGGCAGCTTTGTCTGGGCGTTCTTGTAAGTGTTCGCCAGGCATGCACCGCCCTTTGCTATTGCATGCTCCTTCAAGCGCTCAAGGCCGATAGGTGCTGTACCAGCACACGTTGGGCACCACGAGCGGCTGTGCAGAATCGAGTCAGAGCTGGCGCACCAAGTGTGACCGTGGCTGCATCTCCAAAAAAGCTTCTTCCGTCTGTTCTCATATTGGTCAGAAAGGCACTCACCCTGCATCCTGCTGGCATGTTCCTTCAACTGCTTCAAGCGAAGTCTTTGCCACTCCTCTCGCTGAGGACCTCGGTTGGCTTTTGAGAAGGCGCGTGATGTCAGTGCCAAGCTTGTTGCCGCATCTAGGCCCACATTCCACCTGGCTGGTTGGAATAGCACTTTCCACATCTCTGAGATGCTAGTCTGCTGGCTTTGGCACACATATCTGGCATCCCCTGACAGCTTGAGAACTCCAAACAAATTGTCCACACGCCGGTCGCTTCTAGGGCTTCAGAAGGAGGACGCTAAGGTGCCTGACCCCCCCTGCAACACAATCAGCCTGTTCAAGCCCTTGGTGCCGGCGTTGGCTGTGCAGCCCCCACTCACGATGAACAAGACCACACGCACTAACACCAAGACAAATACCAAAAGCACTCTCTGAGATCACCCCCAAAGTGTTTGGGCTGAATGGAAACAATGAATTTGGCAGACGCAGTTGTTCAGCCTCATCTAAGATAGACAGCCTGCTGAGGCCAAACTGCCTGGGGCTGGGTCGTTTGAGGGTCTTTTGAGGGATATACACTCAACGAAACATTGAGGTGCCCAGAACGAAACTGTGGGTAGGCCTACAAGGAATATCCTACCTCTGGCATCAGCCTTCGCACAAATCAGACCAGTAACACCAAGTTAGCCTTCTGCGCCGTTGAAACGTAGCTGACCCCAGAACTATGTGAAACCACAATGACATCGGTTGAGCAATTTGTGGTCCTTATGCCGCAACATGTGGGTGTGTCTCAAAAGAGGGGACCCAACAAAATGGTTGGCTTCTTAGAGGCCGCCAGAAAACCAACCAAACGTGACCCCAATGTGAGTGGTGTTTTCTTATTCCTGCTTAAATTGAATGGACGTACGGACCCCTTCCGCGAAAGCTTCTTCCGCGGCGTGAAGGGTACCTTCCTACGAACGAAAATATTTATAAGCGCTTCCGCGAGCCTTCCGCGGCCAAGTTGCTTCTGGAAATTGAGGAAGGTAGCTTCTGCGAGTGAATTCCGCACAGAACCGAATACGACCGAATACGTTGTAGTATGATTCTGTCAGCCTTGCTTTTCATCTTCATCTGCTCCCCACCTAAGGAGAGGCCCTCATAGACGCCTCATGAGAACCAAGCAAGCTGTGCCTCACAGCGTGCGTACAGTACTTTGACAGCATCAGTTGAGTAGAAACGGTCGCTCCCTTAAGCACCAGCCCCCAGCTCGTTTTGCACAACCACACAGGACGATTGATCATGCAACACAAACGGAGACATCTGAATCACAACTGCTTCTGATGGATGCGCCGCGGAGCGATTCATGGTTCTTCTACCCAAAACCAGCAACAAGAGCGCAACGCATGCATCTGGCTAGATCGCAAAGGTTACATACTTCAGGTAGGAGCTTGAGGGGGAAGGAAACCAATTGGACCCAAACAGTCAGGTGCGCCTGATCTTTCCCTCATAAAAGCCCGATGTTGGGGTTCGTGGTTCCAGGGAGACCTTCAGACCTAGTATCAGGACCATGCAGTCATAGAGTATCAACTGGGTCCAACTTCCTGGGTCCAAACTCCACGGCTGGCCAACTTTTGACCTTTCTGCACCAAGCACTCCCGCGCGCTATCCTCCACTCACGCTGTCTCAGGGTGCCACCACATCACAAGACTGACTGGCTCCACACAACGAATAAAATGTGGAACCACCACAAGTCGTACGCCAAAGCTTTCGGACAATTGCATCTTCCGTGCGACGCTCTTGTGCTGGTTGGAAAATGAGACAGGATAGTATTCGTCAGGACCAACGTGCTGCTTGCAATGATGATCGAAAGCAAGATATAACGCCACAACTGCAGCCTGGCCAGAAATGCGGGAAAGCTAGACGGGAATTTGCGTGGGCAAAGTCTCGCTGTCTCACCTCAGACTCTGCCGGCCACAAGAGGGAGATCAGGTACTTGTGTGAAGAACATTGTGGGGTAGCTTCCCATGTGTGCCCAAGCTTGCATTGCCACGGTACCTTGTGGTGGGCTGTGGCCAAGCACATGCCGCCCAATCTGTGAGCAAAGTGCTGCCAGCGCAGCAAGCCAACCGGGGTCTTTCCAGCACAGTGTTGGAATCAAATACAGCTGCTGCTAAGACCATCTCTGTGTGGCCCCCCTGGCATCTCAACTGTAGCATGTTGGTGCCACATCCCTGCCAGGCATACACCGCCCTTTCCATTTGCATGCTCCTTGAAGCTGCCAAGGCCAATAAACAATAGGCTAATTACGAGCGATCACGTTTGGCACCATGCGTGTTTGTGCACAACCGAGTCAGGGCAGTCCTCGTACTTCTCAGAAAGCCATCACCCCGCATCCAAGCTGGAGAGTGCTTAGTTGGAGCTCGTAGACCTTGACCCGCTGGTGCTGGTCAAGCTGGAACTGGTCAAAGTGGCGCTGCTGCCAACGTAGCTGGTGCTCTGTGCCGGTCAAGGTCGTAGATCCTGTGCTGGTTTCTGTCGCGGACGTAGTCGTTTCTGCAGTGGCTGCGGTGTCCGTGCTTTTGGTTGTGCCGCTGGTGCTCCTGGTGAAGGTGCTTGCAGCAGAAGAGCTTGTAGTGGAGCTGCTGCTGGAAAGTGATGAGTTGGAACTTGTAGACCTTGAGCTGCTGGTCAAGCTGGAACTGGTCAAAGTGGCGCTGCTGCCAACGTAGCTGGTGCTCGTGGATGTTGCTTCTCTGCCGGTCAAGGTCGTAGATCCTGTGCTGGTTAGTGTCGCGGACGTAGTCGTTTCTGCAGTGGCTGCGGTGTCTGTGCTTTTGATTGTGCCGCTGGTGCTGAAGGTGCTTGCAGCAGAAGAGCTTGTAGTGGAGCTGCTGCTGGAAAGTGATGAGTTGGAACTTGTAGACCTTGAGCTGCTGGCCAAGCTGGAACTGGTGAAAGTGGCGCTGCTGCCAACGTAGCTGGTGCTCGTGGATGTTGTTTCTGTGCCGGTCAAGGTCGTAGATCCTGTGCTGGTTTCTGTCGCGGACGTAGTCGTTTCTGCAGTGGCAGCGGTGTCCGTGCTTTTGGTTGTGCCGCTGGTGCTCCTGGTGAAGGTGCTTGCAGCAGAAGAGCTTGTAGTGGAGCTGCTGCTGGAAAGTGATGAGTTGGAACTTGTAGACCTTGAGCTGCTGGCCAAGCTGGAACTGGTGAAAGTGGCGCTGCTGCCAACGTAGCTGGTGCTCGTGGATGTTGTTTCTGTGCCGGTCAAGGTCGTAGATCCTGTGCTGGTTTCTGTCGCGGACGTAGTCGTTTCTGCAGTGGCTGCGGTGTCCGTGCTTTTGGTCGCAGCAGAAGAGCTTGTAGTGGAGCTGCTGCTGGAAAGTGATGAGTTGGAACTTGTAGACCTTGAGCTGCTGGCCAAGCTGGAACTGGTCAAAGTGGCGCTGCTACCAACGTAGCTTGTGTTTGTGGATGTTGCTTCTGTGCCAAGATGCTATATATGCTGGTATCCGTGCCGGATGTAGTCGTTGCCGCAGTGGCTATGCTGGCATGCTCTTGCAGCTGCTTCAACCATGCTGCATGCCATTCCTCTCATTGAAGACCTCGCGTTGCGATCGAAAAAGCGCGTCAGTGCGAAGCTTGCTGCCGCATCAAGGCACACAGTGGACCTGACGGGTAGTAGCACTCTCCGCATCACTGCAGCCATTGTGACTACGTGCTGACCGCCACCTCCCAGTTGCACAAATGCGCGGCTGCTGGTGTTGGCCCCATCTGCGGTATCCCATCACGGCTTGAGCAAAGGGGCCGGCCTATGTGCGCAAAGACACGTGCACAGGAAACGGCAGCCGGCTGCTCTGTCTTTAAAGCCTGTGGAAGGCCGCCAAGGAAGTAGAAAACCCTCCTTCAAGGCACACAATTAGCTTGTTCACACCCTTTACACCTCAGCAACGGGGTGTGCAGCCACAACTCAAGATGAACAAAAAGGCATTCCGTGCAAACACAGAGGGCTAAATGGGAAGGTTCGCTCGGGCAGAGCAATTCCCTGGCAGGGCCACTTCCGGTTGACCGTATTCAAAGGCAAACTGCCTGCGGACTCATCAAGGCTGGATAAAACCAACTGCAGCCAAACTGCTTGGGGCTGGCTCCTGGCTCTTTCTTTGGAGAGTCTTCGGAGGAAGGGTGGCTTGTGAGGCCCTTGGGCAGTGGGGAAGTTGGCCAAATATGAGAAACAAAACAGACATGATCCCAAGAATGAAGCTGTTCTGGGAACAACATTGTTGGATAAACCGAGAGCAGGCCTGGCGGCAGCCAGAGCAGAACTCAGCAAAGCATACCGGGGACAGTGAAGCCAGTTTTTCCAAACATCAAGAACAGGAAATAATGCGGATTGAGATCCGACTTAAGTGGAGCCAAGTGAACCAACATGAACGACATGAACTTACCCCTGCCCCACGTTCTGGCGCCTCAGCAGTGGCCTGGGCTCGAACCGACTGGGAGTCACAGGTAAGTTTGCACCCAAAGTTACCTTTTAACCCCTATAAACACTTTTGTTGGAACAAACAAGTCAAAACATAGCTTCAAAGTGAGGAAGCATAGGGGGCCTTATTGGTACCAAAGAGGTCCAAAAAGGGGTCAAACAAGGTCAACACACGCCAACCAGGCCCAGCATTCTCTCCGTGGCAAGGGCCAGTGTTTGTAAAGGCCGATCAGGCGCTATAAATCGCTATGATGGGAACTGGAAGCCCCAGCTTGGGGGTTTGGTTTGTCATGACGGGAGGGGACCTGGTCCACGCTATTTGGTTTTAGCGTTTTTAGAGGGCTACCAGCTCATTCATCTACAAAAAATAATCCCATCTATTACAAGTACGGGGAAGCAACAACTGAGCTACAGGTACTGGTGTGTTGGGAATGGTGCCAACTTCAACTTGATGTGGGGCGGGCGGCCTTTACCACACCATGGTTTGCTTGTTGCCATCGGGTATCTTTCATGAGAGGAAGTTTGAACAGACCTCAACTAACTGAGCATTGCCCCATGCCTATGGATCTGTGGCCCCGGCAATCTCGCCATCCGGGCAAGTGCATGCGCTCACCTGACGAGCAAGGAGATGCCCGGGTCGGCTGTCGGCTGTGGCTTGTTGGCTGTTGGGCATGTAGGGGGTAAATAGAATATGTTTAAAGCCACAAATAGCAAATGGGCCCTCAAGAACTAATCATCATGGGAGAGGTGGCAAACCATTTGCGTTTGTTTCAGGTCGCTCTAATGTGCTAACTGTTCAAAACGTATGAATATTATCTGAACACTTTCATTGAACCTCACACTTTTAACCAGCCGTGTGGTATGAAAGAAATGCCGACGAGTGCTTCAGGGGTTAGAGCTATTAGAGGCACACAAGTCGCGGGGATGTGGGAAACAGTTAGAACACCCAAGCCGAGCATGACCGTGTGCCTGGGACAGTTTGCAGCCAAGCAGCGTTTGAGCTATTGGAGCTCGAAATACCTGGGCACATAAGGCAACTCAAAAGATTGGGTAAAGTAAGGGTCCAGGAAAAAAAGTCACCCTCTTTGCGGACCAACCCCCTGAACGCACAACCCAGCGCCAAGCCACTGCAGGCGACGCAAAGCCAACGCTGCTGCGTGAGACGCGCCTGGTGAGGAAGGGGGTAAGAAGGCACTCTCGACAGTTGTCCAAAAAGAACCCCAGACCAGCCGCAGGCTCTCTGAAGACTCTTGTGGTATCGGGTATCCTGCCGAAATACGCTTCCCAAGAGGGCATCTGCCTGATCAAGTCAACAATCAAGGGGAAACATAGGAACCCTTGGCAAATCTTGGCAATCTGCCAAGGCAGCAGCCACTCCCAACAGCCTGCGGCCGGCTGAGTAAGTCCATGCGCTTCACCCCCAATGCACACCTCGCCTCCGTGCCATTTGGGCATGGCCCGCAGCTGTCGCTGGTGAAGCCGAAGCCTCGTCAAAGGATCCCAACCCCTCCTCCACCACCCCCGCCCATGCCATGTCATCGAAGGGTCAAAGGGGAGAACTGGTCAACCTGGGATTGATGTGCAGGACCAAATAGTGAGGGGTGCTCTCGCGGATTGATCCTATTCTAACGCTCCTACATCCGACCCAAATCCGCCCTGGGCAAAAACACCACAACCCCCCCCCCAACAATATATATATATATGTATAATATATATATATATATATACACATTATATTAAAACATAAAACCAACTCCGTAAGATGATTTGTTTAAGCCATTGCCGCCTGAGTGGCAAAAGCTTCCACCTCTGCAAACTGGCATGCCACCCCCAAAAAATCGGCCTCCCCCAAAGGATGTTCCTCTAAGAACGTGGCTTTCTTGGGTTCCATCGCAATCTGCAGGATGGTAACAGGTTCAAGAATCAACTCCAAGGGGCTCGGCGCGCCAACGCCGTAGCAGGGCCGAAGCTGCCACTGAGGCGCGGGGAAAAGGAGCGGAACTTCCTTGGGACGCGTCAGCATGTGGATTGCCTGTGTCTGCCGTTTGCAACTCTGGCAAATGTGGGGGATTGTTGATGCTGGCTCCAGTCACCTCTCAACAGTAAGGACGACAAAAAAGAAGAAGTAGGGGGCAAAGGATCGCTTCCGTGACCCCCGAACCGCAACCCCCGGAAGAATACATGGTGTGCAGCCATTGCGCGCACACAACATGGCGATATACACCAAGGGAAGCCGGGGTGGTGGTTTTGGAACCCTCCTGAAATCGTTCAGTAAGGTAGCGAAAGAAATATACCTCGAAGCCAGTTGGCTAGATTGTTTTTGTTTACAAAACAAAAGACAGACAAAAGAAAACAAATCAACTCATGTGTAATGTGCTGTGTGCATTGATATGATGGCAACGCTTTGGGCTGCCAACTCTGAATGCGGAGAAGGGCCTGCGTATGGTTGCAGACCCCGACTATTAACACGTGGATGAAGGAATGCCAAACACACCATTGCAACGGTAATCAGCAGCCACTTTTATGCCCACACGCTTGCAGCCTTCCCCCCCTTAGTGGTCTTGGCATTCAACACAGCTTTCAGCATAACCAGCAGCTAGTCAAAAGCTTAACCCAATTCAACGCGATATTCTTTCCTTGGCACTCTGCAACCGGGACACTGGTGGATACACCTGCGCCAAGCTGCCGCCCTGCGATTGAGCCAACTGAGTGAATGAGCAAAGCCCTGCCACCAACATGGAAGCCCACTCCTTTCCAGAAGGACAGTAGTCTGAGAGACGCACATAATTTGTTGGCTTTCCTTTTCCAAGGTTGCTCCGAAGACCCTGGAAAAGAACAGAAAACAGACCCCTGGAATAAGAATAGAGACACTGGTGCCTCCTGCTCTCTGACCCGTGCTAGGGACCTTGCTCAACACAAGTACAAGAAGATTCCCTCTGTGCAAAGGGGAGCCAAAGGAAACCAAAACCAAGTTTCTTAGCCTGGGGTTTAGTCCATATCTCCTCTTTCGCACTCGCGTTTTGGGCTATGAAAAGCCAAGAGCCCAAAGGTCAGATCCGGGCGATTGTTTTGGACACTGCAATTTGTATGGATGTTGATGTCAGGAACTCATTTACATTACTACGCCCCCCATGTTTGTATAACCCAAAGGCAGGCCCAAAGGTACACCTGGGTCCATGTTGACTTTGCAACATGAAGAGGCTGACGCTGACTGAGACACAGATAGACGAGACAAACAAATCATTAATAGTGACAAGCATTCACACAAACGGACAAACACACAGACAGAGACACACACACACACAAAGACAAAACACGAACATCGCCTCACACACACACAAACATACGCACACACACCTATGAACAGGATTAATCCCGCTTTGCTGGCGCATCAAAACAGTTTCGTCGACACATCCCATCCTGATAAACTCTTTGAGCCCGCCTGCGGCTGAACTGCAACTACGGCATCGTTGCCTGGGCACAAACAATCGCCCAAACCCCCAGTGGCCATACGCAAAAACCAACACCCTTTCGGCAGCTGACTTCAAAAGGAAACAGGCCACAGGCGGAGACCAGGCTGCTTTGGTTGTTTGCGGCAAGGTGTAGAGACCTCTCAAAGCATCTTGGTGGTTGCTTTCTGCGCAGGCAAAGCCACCAAAGGCTTGGTTGTGTTGACACACAACCGAGTCCGAACATGCATTGAGTTTGCTCATGAATGTTTACATTCAACTTCCGTGTTTCGTGGGTACTAATGCAAACCGCCAAATAAGAGTTCCCTGATACCTTGACCATACTAAACTCCTAAACCATGGAGTGAATATCCGACAACAATAACCAGCTCAAATGCCAAAATGTGATGTGCAAAAGGAGTCTTCAGAAAGGCCCCCTCCGTGCAATATGCCCATGGTACCCAGAAGGAGGAGATACAGTCGGGGTACACCCCCTCCTTTTACCCCCTCCATACATCGGGTGAATAAAAGCGGAAAAAACAGGTTCCCAAGAAGCACACCTTTTGGCAAGTTGACAACGCATGAACCAACATGGAGCAGCAAACACATCAATTTGCTGATTCCCTGTAAGGAAGCAAACGGGTTTTGGGAACGAACCTAAGGACCCCCCTAAGGGAAGCAAGAAGGAATTGCTCATAGGTTGCCTAGCGAACCAGCGAGCCTCAAACTCCACTTGCTTTCATTGCATGTATTGCCCAGGCGCAAGACATCTGTGCCAACTGCGCCGCCACCAAATCCGCATCTGACGAGTTTGCAGCCGCAATCGCCTTGCAGGGGGCAGCGGACGGGCAAGCGCATCAAGGGGGCGAAAGCAGAAGTCTTACTTCTTAAGTTGACTGGCCAGGCAAATCCAGGCTTTTTGAAAATTGCTAAACATAGTTTCTCACAAGGATTGGGAAGTGAGAAGCTCGCCTTTTCCTTTGCGTCTAGGAGCTGGTTATGGCCACCCGGATTTCGCCCCACATGAATCAGCTAACAACTCAGCTTCATATTCCCTTGCTCCTGTGCTAACAACAAGTCAACAACGGCCATCCAAAAAAAATAAATCGCCAACGTTCAGTGGCATATTGTATAAATCCACGAAACCTGTTCAAAAGTCCGAGAGCAGGACGCCACCAAGCTCCATGGAACTTTTTCTCCCGTCCCCGATGCGCAGGCCCTTCCTCCAACAGCACTTGCGCCGCACCATACCTGAGAAACCAAACGCCGTGGTGAACCCCCCCTGAAATGGGTGTACGGTGTACGGTTCGTTCAGGGTGCCCCTTTTTCAGCCGGTCGGTCTCAAAGGGAAACCCATGTGAAGCCACCTTGATTTAGTTTTTTTTTGGGGGGTGGGGGAGGGGGAGGGCGGGTGCCGGCGGAATGAAGAGACCAAGGTCATGTTTGGTGGCTTTGCCGAAAACAATATCCTCAAAAGCAACTCGCATTGACAGGGACTATTATTTGCCAGCTTCTTCGCCAAAACGCCGTGTGTTTATGTGCGCAAGGACGGTGGGCAAGCATACTGGGGATTTTTACCTTCGGCACACAGGCAGAGATGTGTATAAATTTGCACCAATTGGCACCCACTGGTTCAAAACCCTGGTCTTCAGAGATTAAACTGCTATTGAATCCAGCAGCATTAAACATGTGGTAACCGTGAATCAGACAAGTCGCCAACTGGATACAAGAATTGCCTAGCAAAAGAATGCTAAAATATGCGCAGGACACTTGTGTAGATTCATATATGAAAAACTAAGCACACAAAAACAAACAAAACCTATAAAGTAAGTGTCCTGTCGTGACACTGGCCGGTAGCAATAGATCCTGGCACCAGGGTTTAGCGTGCATTCACAATTTGCACGGTTTCTCCTAAGATCAGCTGCACAACCCCAGAGCCGCCAAAGGGGCCGCCAGGTTTTCCCGATGAAACCGCCAAAAAAAGGGGACCCTCAAAACAAATAGACCCATATCCTCACCTGCCAGGAAAAGCTCGAAGCCCAAGGATTGCCTTTGGGCACGTTAGCGAAATGAACGGCTTGGGACAACTGAGCCCGTGGGGAAGGATGTCACCGGATTGCCCTTGCGCAGTCCTTGTGCGACCTGATGGAAAGGCGACACATTGAGCACAAGGCGAAAGCAAAACAAAGAACAATCTACATTAGACGTTGTCCGGCCGAGCCAGGCCAAGAAAACCGCAGAGATATCTAGACAGTGCCCTCTGACCTTGTTCGGCCCGAGCCACGCCAACACAGCCGCAGCACCGGGCTTCCGCAGAAAACGTCTTTGGTACTCCTGCGCACGAGATAGCACGAGCGGCCGCGTGCCAAGGGGTGCTTTCAACCAAAGGTCAAAGCTCAAGGACAGCCCATCCATTCGAACCCTATGCCTTTTGAAGGCAAAAAGGGAAAAGGCACACACACACACACACACATACACACACACTCACACGCACAAACCTCAGCCCACAACGTTCAAAACTCAAAGGATGTTCTATAGGAGCCAGTCTACTGCCATAAAGTCAAACGCGCCCTTTGGGACTTGGTAATAAAACCAGTGCTCCACCTGGACTTTGACTAAGGGCTGCGTTGCCAAAGTCTAAAAGGTCGATTCACTCACGACTGAGTGTTGCCCAAAGGGGCATCTGCTGGTAGCTGATTTCTAAAAGGGCACCCCCCTCACAAAAAGGAAAACAAGGCAACGCTGGAGGTCTGGGATATCAGCCCCAAAGGTCGATCGTTTCGGGGGACCGAGCATGGCCCAAATTCAGGCGATGTGCACAAACATCCGGCCGGGTTTGGCTTTCGTTTCCTAAAGGGCGGGCGATAACCCAACTTGTCAAAGCAAAAAACAAGTAAACCAGAACATGAGGTCCAATCACATCCCGGCGGGCCGATGTCCTGCAGGAACTCGGCGTGGGTAAGGGAAGAAGCTAGTGATGAGTTCGCCACCCAGGGTATGCGACCTAGCTGGCAGCGTCATGTATGGACTTGTCTGTGATACCAAAGTGGCCATCGCTATGAGTACATAGGTACTTTAAAGGAGCCCCCTTGGTATCACAGAAAGCTTCCAAATTTCTCTGTCTTCCACAACCATGCCCCTCAAACGCCTTCTGGTAGAATATTGGGCCAAACAACATTCTGCGTTCACACCATCTTTCGCACCTGCTCCGCGCTTGCGCCAAGGAAAAATGCGGCCGGGGGCCTCAAAAAACGGAGTCCCCGGTCCCGGCCGTGCCACCGTTCCCAGCCAAAGTGCTGCTCGCGCCCAGCAGCCAATCAGCATTTTGGCCTGGCAAAGCGGGTTCCACCGCTCCGGCCCAAACTGTCGCAGTGAAACCAGCAGGACTGTTCAATGTAGAAGCCATTGCCCCCCCCCCAAAAAAAACACCAACAGATTATAAAAAACAATACTCTAAATGAACGAAGGGGGAATGCCCCCCCGCCAAATAATAACCCACCAAAGGGCTGACTTATCTATCCTGGTCTCCCATGGCTTCCATTGAGAGATCGGTTTCAAAAGTCGCTCATTTTTTGTGGAGGCAAATTTGGAAACCCGCAACACTTACAAATCCTACAATGATAGGGGGCCCAAAATGTGCTCAACCTGTAGTATAAAATGATAGCCCTACAACTTGTCCAAATATTGCTGAGCCTATTGAAGTATTAATATCAATGTAACGTCCTCAAAATGGTGGTCCCAGTGAAACCGCGTCCAACTGTGATTCTGAGAACATGTCACATTGCAACCACCTGAACAGGTTCAAGGATACGTCCAACAAATTAGTTGATTCATAAGGGATTCTCCAACTCGCCTGGTAAAGGTGATTTGTCTGATTTCGGTCTTCTAATTTCCCTAAGGGTCACGAGCCCTCCAATGCACCCCCGAGCCCTCCAATGGAGAACCGCGAGGCCACAACAGAATATCCTTTAACCCACTTCCTGAGTGGATGGGCCAAAAGTCCAAACTTTCTGAGTGCCACCAAAAATATGCTCCAACAAATATCAAGTCCAGGAACTCCAAAAGTGAACATTTACTGGTGGCTTCCATTGGAAGTGCCACTTTTGGTGGTTTCAAAACGTGAAATGCTTAAGGAACTCCTCGGATCCAGCCCCACCCGAACCGAAGCCGACAGCCTGCGCGAGTCCGCAACTCCTCCAGGTCACAGGTGACCAGAAGCGCCTCACGTCCAGCGGAACGCGGCTCCAAAATGGCTGCAAAGAACAACCCCCCACTAAAAAGGGAGCAGAACGCAAGGAACAAGATGTTTTGGGTGAAAGTAAATGGCTCCGGTCCCCCATGCCTTCTCCCCTTACTAACAGAAAGGGACAGGTGTAGGGTAGTGTTACTTCCCGAGTGGACGGGCCCAAGATTGTAACCAAACTTGTTGTTTTCCACTAAAATGGCCTTCCCAACAAGTAGTTCAAGTCCAGCAACTCAGGAAGTGAGACCCACGGATTTGAGCAGAACCAAACATGCAGAAAGACATGCACACATGCCGAGAATAGCAAATCGTTTGCTGAAGCTGCCAAAACGAGGTTGGAATGACCGGAAGCCATTGGTCAATGTGGATGGAAACTTTGGACCCCTTGCTAGTCTGCACAAGGAAAACAATCATGAGTCGGATTGCTGCCCCGGTCAGCCCCCTTGGACAGACTGTCTTCGCTGGTCTAAAATTCCATCGGCCGCTAGCCATACAAACCAGCAGAAGGAACCTCCCAAAGCCAAGCATCATTCATGAGTCCCAGCATCAAGTATCCAGAATGACAGCTCACTGCCTGAGTGGATTGGTCCACTTCTTTTCTGGCACTAAGATGGTCTTGCCAATGTGAAGTCCGAAATGATCCAGCCGGCAAATCTGATGCTACTGGGGTGGCCTCAGAATATGAAACAAAGCCTGGTCATCATCCCATCCATGCAAAGCGCGCTGTTACCCCATGGCACCCCACGAGTGCAGGCAGGGTGCTGGCGGCATGAAGTTGGACGACTTGCAGAGGTCTAGAAACCTGGCATGAGGACTTCAGAACCAGACGCTTACATGGGGCTGTCCACCAATACGCCCCACCCCATTTGAAGGGCCCTGGTGCCTCCTTATACCGCCTTTCAAATGAAGTGCCAAACAGGGCCCCTAGTTTGCACAACCCTTTTTTGTGGTGGATGGGTTTGAACCTGACGCGAGTAGCAAAAGCGGGCATCCAAAACACCAATCCTGATGACCGGAGGGCTAGTCAGTGTGAGGTACTGGTACAGGATTACCATCATTTGTCACCATCAACCCAACAGAGCTGGATAACACTCGGATTCCTCATCGCCTGCACCCAACGCAGGCAATCTGAGCATTTCAAGCCCTACAACTCGGAAAGTGAGAACATCGGAATGTAGCCCATGGTGACTGCAGGTCTCTCGCACTCGCTCACTGCAGGTGGTTGGCTCCTAGATACGGGGACACCTTCGCCGAGAATCTGAGAATCTCTGTGGGGTGGCTAATTACTTGGGTGTTCAACCAATTTCGGTAGTAGGCTTTAAGCATGGCTATAAGGGGACTAACCCCGGTTACACCAGTTATAGCCATGGTTATAACCTATTTACTAAATTGGCTGAACATCCCAGTACGTTAATGATACAGATCCCAAGCTGCTTGGCGCGTGCCTGGAGGTCTTGTTGACACCAGCACCTAAGCAAATCAGCTCAGCTGCGTCAACATCTCAAAGAACCCTGATGCAAGCTGGTCTCTGAGAATGGGCTGCACAGGCAAGGAGCGGCAAGCACATGCCGCTTTAAGGTGGAAGCACCCAACGACATGGCCTTGTCAGGAGTTGGCAGGTACCACACCATGCACAGTGTGTCAACGCCAAGTTTGTAGGATCCGTTCTGGAAAGTGCTGGAAGAGTACAACAATTGGTGGAATCCACAGTTGGGGCATCCAAAATGTCTAGATGTTGAAGCTCCCTAAGCCCTGAGGATATACACATTCTCTAAAAAGGTCACCACAAGGGAACCCTGTACCTGCTTCTGTGGCCATTCCGCCCGTTTTGCAGGGGCTCTGGAAAGTAGTACTGAAAAAATGGACAAATTGCCCATGAGGGAAAAATACAAGCAGCTGAGTCCAAGACGCAAGGTCTTGGATATTACACCAAAGCTACTCAGTGGGGCTGCATCCGCGCTTTTATCCCACTTGGGGAGTACTTTTCTGTTTGTTTCCACTTGGGTGACTTGAAATATTGACCCTGGACTCTTCCATCAACCCTGAGCTTTCCAAAGTGGCGGACTGCCTACCAAATGAATTTCCCGCCCTATGACTCTCAACCGGGAGTTTCGTATCCTCCGCGGGCCGGCATCCAAGCCTGGGGGTCCGCACATGTCGCTCTGCCATAGGGCTCCCTTTGTTCCCTAGAAGCAGCACCCCACCAGAATACACAACGGGGGGCCCGGGGACGTGGTTTCTACGACAACCTCTGAACCCTTCCCTCTTCCCAGAGGGGGGGGGGGGCGGGGACCATAGACACCGGACCATATTTTGGTGGGGAAAGAGAAATTTCCTCACCTTTGTTCAAGGTAGTGTTTAAATCGTAATGGGAAATAGAAGGCCTCCTGCCGTGCAGTACACCGCTTTTCTCCTCTCTCGCCTCGCCAAGTCTTTCCAAAAGTCTGCGTTACCTTCCTTGGATGACCAACCAATTCACATCATTTTGCACACATCAAGAAAATGTCTACTTCAGCACTTGCCAACAAAAACTGGCACGCTCACTGTCGTGTCCTTGTGTACTGAACCTGAAACTGCGCAGTAGTATTAAGCAGATTCGAAAAGTGGAGTGGGTTGCAGGGTGAGTCTTACTAACGTAGGCCAGGAGCATCACTTGTTTGAGAAGCATGGAGGTTATATGCCACTTATATCAGGGGTACGTACTGCCATACAACCTTAATACAACCTTACATTTCTGAAAAAAAGCCTCCATACCTAAAAAAGGTGTTGACTTGTGGGGTGGTCATCCAAGCATTGTTGCTATGGTCGCCAAGGCCCCCCATCCCGGCGCTTAAATGTAGGTCAATCGACATGAACGTGCAATCCTCTGTCCCTTCTTAGCCCACACCTGAAAAACGCAAAAACACGTTTTTCAGATTCCAGATTCGAGGCCATGTCTTTGAAGGAGACCCCTGCTGCATGTCACCATGTGGGGGGGCCTGACAATTCTAGAATTTTCCCGTCCGCGTCTGAGACCTTTGCTCTCGCAGCGGCAAGCGCCAACTAACGCCGAGTAGGTGAGACAAAGGTTCACGGGTTCGCTTCAGCAAGTACTTGCATGAAACTCCTCCGCTCTGATTCAGTGGGGTGTTGTTTTTTATAACCCTTCGCTGGAGATCAAATTTAAATTTGCATCGGGCTTCATGTCCACCAGTCATTTCTCCGCCGGAAACCCAAAGGCTGAGCAAGTGCTTGCAAGTTGCCGCTGATTTCCCATCCAGCTGGCCTCAGAACTAGGGGCAGCAGGCCAGCCGCACACCTCCGAACTCCCCGAGGGCAGTGGAAGGATGCACCCAACCACCTGCTTTCTTGCTGGTGCGATAGGTAGGGAATGACCTTCCGGGTTTTGAAAACGAACCTAGGGTTCCTCTTAAAGGGAACTATAGGGGATTGTTTTTAGGGGTCTTTCCCTTTCCTGCTGAGAACCGGCAAGCTTTGCAAGGACTCGTTAAGTAGCCCAATGGTATCCTTGGGGGTCCGTTCTAGCATTACTTCTTGTCTATTCGATATTTGGCACAAAGCAATGTAACACTTCTGTGCGCCCGGCCCAGCAAATGGGTTTGACAGCGGAATTTCTCTGGGTCATAGGCAGTCGCGAACTTTTCTGTGAGGTCGCCAACAGTTCCTGGGGGTTCTTCAGCCCCAAAATGACCATGGGGAACTTTTTCCATGTGCAAAACATCGTCTTTTTTGTGGCTTCCTTCCCTGGCCATCCCATATCAAGGACCTTGTGATCCACCCCCAGTTGCCCACCAGATTCTGTGCTGTTTGTTGGACACCCCTCTCTCCCATCCTTCCACAATTTGACATGGGCCGAGGAACTTCTCTCTCCCGAACAAAGACGCCAGCCTTCATTTGATCCAACCAAGTTTGCCTCCAAAATAGTGCCAGAGACACCCGAGCAAGCAATTTCGAATTCCCCTCAAAGTGCAACCTCTAGGGACGGAGCGATTTATTCAAGCGCCGCCTATTTTTTGTGGCGAGTCGCGAGCCTGTTTTTGGGGAAGCCTGGTCGGCTTCGTGGGGGTCTGTTCCGCCAATTTGAAGCAAACCATGTCACGAGCAGGCTCGCTTTACAAGGAGTATCCACCACCCCCCATGCTGCTTAAACAAAACACACACACAGCCTGGGTGCCACCGAACAAAAAATGCAACTGAGAAGGGAACAAATCTTTGGGTTCTGTCCCCCCTTTGGGGGAAGAAGAAACCAACCTGGAACAACCAGGGCAATCAGGGGGAACAAAAACACCCGGTTTAGTGGCCGCGAGAAAAAACAAGAAAAAACAACACACACACACACACAGACAACAACACCCCTTTGTTGGTTGACTCTAGAGGGAAGCCTGCTCCCAACACAAAAACAAATGAAAAGGGGGCCCACTGGACAACTGGGGTGATTGTGGCTGAAGTGCCCGCTAGGCCGTGAATTTCATGGTGAATCGCCAAGAAAAACTTTGACCTCTGACATAGGGGTCTGTGGTGCCTCAAAAGACAGACCAGGGGGTGCTTGAGGATTGGCCCACAAAAGTAAGCAAATTTGTTGTTTGCCACTAAAATTGTAAAAACCAAAAAGTTAAAGTCCGAAACGGAACTCAGGACGTGAGCCACAGGCCAAATCCCCCCACCCTCCGGCCAAAAAAGGATTCGACGCGGTGCATGGAGCGCTCAAAACTCAAAACCAGGGCACCCTCCGGCGTGGGGCAGCAGGCGCCCGTCATGTTGGCTGACACACACCGAGGGAAGGCGGAGCATTCCTGTGACTCAAGCTGAGGTCGCTTTTGGGTGTGCACACAAGGGGTACGCTGCACAGAATACGTAGTATATAACATATGTACTAATGTTGTTCCATACTTTATCTACAAACCATAAGCACAATATGGGGGGAACCCCTTTTGGTTGACGTTGAAATAGAGACTTTAAAGGGAAACCACCACCAAAGTGTTTTGGGGAGTGCCTCAGCAGCCCAGCGGCCATGGAACAAAGGGCCACTTTTAACCCGAATCCTAATGGTCTAAGGCTTCCACTGACATGTCCCCAACCATGTCATTCTGGATAAGGAAGTCATCTGCCATAAATTCGCCCACAAGGGCCAAGAGATCGTCTGGCCATACTTTGGAGACTTCTTTCAACCAACTCCCTTACATTTCTCATGTGGAACTCCCGAAATCCCACCAGTTGTAGAGGAAGCCGCTCTTGGGAAATGGAGCTCCCTTTCTGGGTTCCATGGTAACTTGTCCCATGATGAAACTGAAATCTGTTTTGCTTTTGGGGCCCAACCTTTTCCTTCTGAGTCCGATTTTTGACTTGCTTTTCACCACCCTCCAAAAGAAGCGCCGCGTCCTCAGTGTACTTTGCAAGCCGCAACGACAAAAAGTCAAATGTTGATTGGTGATTCCCCTGATGGTCATCCTATGTTCATCGCACATTTTGACCAATCCCCCCAAAAAATCTGTTGAAGATACTTCCAATCGACGACCCTTGCATCAAACATGGAAGTACAAAGCAAGCTCCCTTACTCTCCATTTGGAGGTGTCCTATGCGCTCGCATGTTTGGGACCCTTGGTCTCACGGCGGAAACCATCCCAGCTCATTCCCTCAAGCCCAGCCAGCTCTGAAACATTCCCGGAAACCAAGTTGCCACCAAACCAGAAAGGGCCTCACCGTCCCAAAGATGGGACCTCATAGGCCCGGAGGACCTGTGTTCAGAGGACGTTCTCTCAGGCTTCATCTTCTCCGCGCAATTGGGCAAGCCCAGTGACTGGCTTGGAACGTCTTTCTTCCCGGTCGCACCGAAACAAAACTCGAGCGTCGCAACCCACAGAGCCGAATTCCAAAATGCCAAGACTCCGAGCGCGGGAGCTTCAGCATCTCCGCCTGCCGGTTTGGGCCAAAAGGATCTCCAAAGACCTGAAGCACCAAGGTGTTCGGCCCTTCAGGCAGGGCTGGTCACATGGTTGAAGAACCGAACCTTGGCCCCTGCAAATAGAAAACAAAGGAGGTGTTTCAAGCAAAGGTGGTTCAAACAAGGGCTTGGCCCTGCAAACCAATATGGAATCCAACAAGGGGCTCTCCCTAAACCTCTTGGTATGGGGACCTTGATCACGTGAGCCAGTTTTATCCCTGCGCTCCACGTGCAAACTCCTAAAGCGACATTGAAAGCTTCGATCTCAACAAGCAGGTGCGTACCGCGCACCTAGAAATTGACTGCAGGCCCGGTGGGGCCGTTTTTCGATTTGCTCTGAGTGTGGTGGGCCAAATGACTATAGAGCAAGCGGAACAAGCTGAGCTTCTAATGTTCTCTTCGGATTTCTCCGCAGGATTGTATACTCATCCGGGGTGATTCCCTTTTCGGAAAAGAAATGAACATTTGTAGAGGGGCTCCTCTGACAAGTAGGGTCCTCTACAGTAAATGAATCGAAGTTAAAATGAGTGTCGGGAGGGCAAAGGTATTCTCAAATTGAATTGTCCTTCGAAAGCGCCGAGTGCAACCGCATTGGTGTCACACTTCACACCTGGCCAGTTCATCTTAGGTGAGCGAGGGGTCGCAACAAAACAATCTGAGAGAAGGAATTCAACAGAACCCAACCTACCACACCCCTCTTCCTACCCAGTTAACTCTGTCATTCTTGCTTGAGATTGAACGTGGTTTCCCCTGCAGTGAAACCACAGCGGGAAACCTGTCCAACCCTGGATGATTGCAACTACAAATGAAGAGAACCAAAAAAAACAACTGAAGGTGTTCGCCAACAAAATGACCAGAGCCAAACAATAAGTGAAGGCTCAGTGAAGGTGATGGCTACTAAAATGAACAGAACCAAGAGCAAAATTTAAAAACCACACAAAGAGCCGTAAAGAACCATACTCAAAAGGGTTCGAGGGAAACGACGTCGAGTGAATGGTCCTTGACACGTGCGGCCCATTCCAATTTCCCCACGGTGTAACTCTAGGGTGTATAGAAAAAACAAAAGAATAAGGGTAAAAGTAGATGGCACAATTCTCGGCAAATGTGGTTAAGGGGGCCAAACCAAAATGGGAATCGGACTGCCGGCATTTACTTAAGCACATCCTCGCTTGCCCAAAGGACCCAGAAGTAGGTTCTCCTTTTGGAATCCCGACCAACCGGCAAAAAGGGTTGGAAAACTAAGCAAAATGTGAGATCATCAAATGAAAAGTTCAGGTGGGTTCGCTTCAGGCATCAGAAATGCTTCTGGAAAAATGACACTATGTCCAGTACTGATGTCCAGTAGTGCTAGATTCCCTTTAAGCCAACAAAGGGAGAATACAAAACACATAAGCAAATGGAATCGATGCTTCCTGGACCCCAAAATCTTCAGGTGGCTTCGCTTTGGACGGACTCTGGGCTCCCAGGCGGGCGGCGGGAGGCCGCTGCAGCATTCCAAGGTCACCTCGCAAACGAGAAAACCAGGGGATGGACTCCTCTGTTTTTTTCCCCACCCGACACGAAGGGGTTGTTAGATTTTATGTTGGAATCCGCGTTTGAACTTCTACACCACGCCCCGCCCATCCCGCCAGAGCAGCTCGCCAGTGGATCCCGCCGCGTATCCCGCCAGAGCAGCTCGCCAGTGGATCCCGCCGATGGATCCCGTTTCAAGTATCCCACCGGAGCAGCCCGCCAGTGGATCCCGCCGAGTATCCCGCTGAGTATGCCAGAGTGGCTCGTCAGAGGATCCCGCCGAGTATCCCGCCAGAGCGGCTTGCCAGTGGATCCCGCCGAGTATCCCGCCAGAGCAGCTGGCCAGTGGATCCCGCCCAGTATCCCGCCAGAGCTGCTCGCCAGTGGATTGACCCGACCAAGATCGCGGGAGCATTGGGAGGGGAGCCCGCGGGGGCAGCCGCCTCGACCGAATGACCCGAGTGATCGACCGAGATTGTGGGAGCATTGGGAGGGGAGCCCGCGGGGGCAGCCGCCTCGACCGAATGACCCGGATGAGTGGCTCTGTCCAGCTCCTTCCGCTTGTTCCAGTGGTTTCGAAGCTTGGTCCTAACCTTGGACCTTCTTGCGCACCTCCTTCCAATCCTCAAGTATCCCGCTCAGGATATCAGAAAAAGCTTGCCAGTGGATCCCGCCGAGTATCCCGCCAGAGTCGCTCGCCAGTGGATCCCGCCAAGTATCCCACCGGAGCAGCCCGCCAGTGCATCCTGCCGAGTATCCCAGAGTAGCTCGCCAGTGGATCCCGCCAAGTATCCCGCCAGAGTAGCTCGCCAGTGGATCTCGCCGAGTATCCCACCAGAGCAGCCCGCCAGTGCATCCCGCTGAGTATCCCGGAGTAGCTCACCAGTGGATCCCGCCGAGTATCCCGCTGAGTGTCCCTTGCCGGTGGATCCCGCCGAGTATCCGGCCAGTATCGAGCCGGAGCGGGTCGCCAAGTGGATCCCGCCAGTATCCCGCCAGAGCAGCTCGCCAGTCTGGTGTTGCTTAATGTCCCGCCCGGCGAACAGCTGGGTTTACATATCATGTTGGCGCCTCTTCGTTTTTTGAGTGTGCCCTGAGGCTCGGAAAGGGCGATGCTTTTGTGTTGCTTTGGGTTGTGAATAAGCAACCTCGCTTAATCCCCCGTCAGGTTTCTTTTTGGAAGGGGCTTGGCTTTTTGTTAACGGAACCGATGTTTGAGTTCTCGAGGTCGGCTCGCAGATAAGTGGAGTTTGACACGCAGACAGGTGGATAAGGCTCTCAACGCAAAGCTTGTTGAGCAGCCATAGGCCCTGCTTGAATTCACACAACCGTGTTCACGGTCGTAAGCTCGTGAGTGTGGAGGGTGGGGATTGCTCGAAGCGATGTTTTTTTTTTGGAATATAGAACTCCATAAGCTGAACGAAGGGACGTTTTTCATATTCTCATTGTACCAGGTGAGCTCGCAATAAAACAGGCAGCTATGCCATAGGATCCCATGGAGAAATACTCACTTCAGATCGATTGGATAGGCCCAAGACAGACTGTTGTTTTGTTTTTTTGTTATCACTAAACTGGTCTTCCCACAAAGATTATAATGTTGAGGAACTCAGGGAGTGAGAATATGATGGGATCCCGCCCCCGTCACCGAATCGAAAACGCATGGTAGCGAAAGACGGTGCAAGGGGCAGTGAGCAAAACGGGGGCCAATCAAGGGGCCTCCTTCAGCTTCCCTACAACTCACTTCCTGGGATTCTCGAAAAGTGGAGAGACAGAAGCAAAAGACGACAAGTCACATTTTTCTCCGGATGCTCCTGGTTGTTTCCCACGAAGTCGTCTTCCCAAAGGATCCACACATGCAAAGTTCAGAAGCTCCGGGAGTCAGTAGTTTGTGGTAGGGTAACACTTCTTTGAACCCGCCTAGTGTTCGGTTATTGACCGTCCGATGGGCCCAAAAAGGTCTTCCCAAAGCGGGTAGGCCCCAGAGGCATAGAACGCAAGACATATAAACACAGGATAAGTGGTTCTGTTGACACCGGAGTGAAAGCCTGGCTGACAAATGCGTGCGTAAGCAACCTTTATCCCCCCGAGCCTCACTTCAATAAAGATGTTTTGCCCTCGTTTTCTTCTAGGTCCCCCCCAGTAATGCCCTTTTACCGTTTGTTTTTTCGGGGGAGGGTTCCCCTAAAAAAGGGTACTCTTATTCTAACCTCTCTACTGGAGGAGCGAGTGTTTTTCTCGCGCCGAGCATCATGCTCACCATCAGGGCAGCAGTTGCCCTTCAGCAAGCCCATGGCCACACACCTCGCGGGCTGGTTGCCGCTGTCAGGCGACTCGATGAAGACCTTTCGCTTGTTCCTAGGTGAAACAAAAATATTATGTGAAGGCAACACGGGTCCAAGGAAGACCCCACCTGTTTTTCCAGCAGCTGAAAGCTATGGGGTCGATATGCCAGGATAGGTGGTAAGGAGTAGTTTGGGCCAGCTTTTTTGGGGAGGTTCCGGGGGATTCCGGGGCTGTTGGGGATACTACCTTGACATATTTGGAAGACTCAATTCAGTAGATTGACTAAAACAAGTAACTTTCAACTCAAACGGCCCAAACCTGAAAAGTTGCAAAAATGCAGGAACTCCGGGAGTGAGAAGACTTAGAGTAAGACTTAGCTTCAGGCAATCCTGAATTTGGTCTGGACTGGTTGGGAATTTCAACCGCTCGTGGATGGGTTTCCACCAACCTCCAAACCACCAGTTGGGGAAGCTGATAGCTTGTCTCTGTCCCTCTCTCCTGGGACTCTTGGCGCCTTAGCTCCGCAAATAGCCATGGGTCCCGCCCCTTTGGAAGACTTAGTTGCATTGCATGAGTTAGTTGTTCACCCCCACTATGCAAAGAAAAAGGATGAAAGAACAGCCTCCTCTGCAGATTCAAAAGGAAAGCTACCAATGAACTCAGTTGCCCAAAGCACCCACAAACAAAAGGTTGACCTTTCGGGGCCATGACTCTGAATGCACATCGACCAAAACGGGAAAAGCAATTGGTCAAAACATCGGCTTCGGGCAACTGAGTCAACATTCTGACCGAACCTCAATTTTGGGAACCTCCGCTTCGGCGATGGTCCCCACCCCCTAAAACCAGTTGGGAAACAATTGACTGGGATCGGGGAGGAGGGTTCTGCCATCGCCCTTTTAACCCCCCCGGATTTGTTTTTGCCACGGGGCCCCGGGTAGGCGGCGCAGCTGGTACCGTTGATGCCAGGCAAGTTCTCCTGGCGGAGCGCGAATCCGGCTCCTTGCGAAACCGTCAGGTGGATTTGTATCTTTTTGGTGGGTAATGTTGACCCCGGATTAATCAACCCGTCGTTTTTTCTAAGGGGGTGTTCCCCGAAAAGTGATAATGAACTAATTACCCACTCAAAGAGGACACCCCCCATCCTACGAATCAACCACAAAGGTTTCTTGATCCGGGTTTCCCAGTACTCTTTTCAGTCCCCGATTTTGACGCACACCAAGGTTCTACTCAAATCCGACCTCTGAGAACCCCGTCAAAGCACCTCGCCTTAAGCGATTGTTTGATAGCTGAAAAGGCGGAACAGACGGAGGTTGCCTGGACAAACGGGCATGTGCTTCTTGAGGACTCCAACATGACATATCACTTCTGACGATGTAACTAAGCAACAGAAACAGCAACATCACAACAATGCAGCATCGCAACATAGCAACACAACAACTACGCCTACGTCGGCCCAATTACCACCCAACCAAACCATGCCACCCTCCCACCCACCAACCCGCCAGCCAGCCAGCCAACCAACCAACCAACCAACCCACCAAGCCACCAACCGACCGACCAACCAACACCCAACCACCTACTCGCCTACCCACCCGCCCTGCCCCACTCCGCCCCACACCGCCCCGCCCCGCCCCCATGCACACCAAACTGCGAGCTCCGCCCATCGCGCCATAAGTCGCGCCTTTGCCCGCTCCAGGACGACTGGCAACAGCTTCGCTGCCGAGGCCTGCAACTAGTGGACACTCCCCCCCCAAAACAAAAACAAAACATCCCCAAAGGGTGATAGGAGAAAACACAAAGAAATCGGTGGGAGCATTTTTAATTAGGCTTGATATGCTTTGATCATTTGTCCTTTCGCCCTCCTTTTGGGTTCGACAAGCCCAGCCGCTCCAGCTCTTCACGCATATATGTTTAGATTTCAAACCAAAAGGAACCCCCTTCCTTAACCAATGAACCAGATTTGAGCTTTGATTTGGGCAGACCCAGCTAAGTACACCTCAGAAAGAGAAATGGGCTCGGATTCAGGTGCGCCCCGGCAGACTTACTGCAATCACTTTTGGGGTGTTCTTTGACAGGGGGCCCAAGCCTGATTGCTTAAACTCATTTTGCACTTGTCCTCTTGGGGCCAGACTAAGGCAGCATGCCCCACATTACTGGTTTAATCATCCTGCTTGGCACACCTTCAAAAGGACTTGGCAACAGATCACGGGTTCACAGGGGAGGGGATTTCATGCTGACCGCTTCTTGATCCGTGAAGGATTTTTACTTCGGAGGCCTTGTTCTTGGCATTAGTGGATCATGCTGATTCATCTATATGCGTGTTTGTCCAGCTGCTGCACTACATGATTCAAAAGACACGCCCCAAGTTGCTGGACTTCACAGTTTTTGCACAAGTAATTTTAGTCTCACTTCCGGAGTGGATTGGCCAACAGGCCTGGACTTTTACTTGCCACCAAAATGGTCTTCCCAAAAAGCTTAAAGTCCAGGAACTCAGGAAGTGAGTAGAGGTGAGCAACGGCTCTTTAAATCCGACCCGGGTCAATAAACCGTGCAGAACCAAATCGGGGGTCGGTTCATCGGCTTCTGGAGCCCTGCTTCATGAAGGGTCCCATTCCTTGGGCTTCAATTTCCGAATGCCTAGGCCTAGTCAGAAGACTTCTAAAGAATCTGCCAGCCCGCTCCAGTAGCTGGCTGGCTGGCTGGCTGCCTGGTTGGATGCCTGAAATGCGGCCTAATCAGAAACAACGCCCTACGACAATTCTGAACCCCCGAAGCACAGCCCTCACAAGAGTCTTCCGATTGATAATTAGCCAATCTCAAATCAACAAAATCGCGCCGCCTCCCCGATGATTGCTGGATTCAAGGTACCCCGAACGTGGCTTCCGAACCGAGGCAAAGCACCGACTAAGGGTCGCGCCGGCTCCAGAGGGTTCCCCGGCAGCGCCACCTCACGCCTTCGAGAAAGGAGGGTGGCAATGAGACTTTTCTGGGATCCCCTACAAAGTACCGGAAGGAACCCAAAAAGACGGCCAAAAGCATCCGTACCCTGAAAATGGTGGGTTCTTGGGCCTCGGAATGTCCCAAAGTTGGCCATCCCTACGCTTGGAAAGGAATTCACTGTGTAGCACAGGACATGGCACACCAACACACCATTTGTTCAGAATCATGACCCGGCTTGTGTCTTGAATGCGCCAGAATGGGACCAAAAGAAAATGCTAGGGTCCATCAAAATTGAAAGGTGGCTGCCCTACACTCAATGTTCCACAGTCATGTCCCCATCGGGATGCTAAGAGAAAGAGATTTTATTGTGTGAAACCCGCCCGCAAAACACTGCAAAGCACGTAGTTACTCCCCTTGATCCCCCATGTGGGCGTGCAGTCTAATGGGGATGGTTCGATACATATCTTTGACATAGAGATGCATGTCGTGTCCAAACCATTTCATCAGGCGTTCCAACTGCAAAACAAATCATAGCATGCATAAACATGACTGTGCGTGTGTGTGTGTGTGTGTGTGTGTTGTCGGGGTCGGTTGTGTGTCTAACTTTGATAATGTTGACCCAGGATTAATAAACCCGTCCCAGTATTAGGGGGGTTCCCTCCAAAAGTGATGAATCCCCACTAAAATAATTGGGACACCCCCCTATTAATCATCCAGGGTTAACATTAACCCCCAAAAACACTCCAGGGTTAACATTAACCGCATTCACCCTCAAAGACACTCGAAAGAGAACGAACCCCAGTCCAAAAATAGAAATCCATACCGGCCTTACCCCCAAAAACACTCGAAGGAGAGGTCGACCCCAGTCCAAAGATGAAACTATACCGGGCCTTTGGGCGAAACCCGATGTGCTTCGGCCTCTTGTAGATGGTGATCACCTGCCCTTTTTGGCGTTCCACGTCTTGGCAGTGCTGGGTGAGGCGGCACCAGTGCTCATCTCCGGTGGACCACAGGCTGAAGTAGTTGCACCTCGGGGCATCTCAAGGGCCGCAAGCGCAGCCGCCAAGTGGTGGGCTTGCAGTGGAACTGATAAGAAGTTGCTTGGATGTTCGGCCAAGGGCCTAAAAATAAAAGGCGAGAACCTTTCGGAACCTTGACTGAAATGCCCCACCAAAAGGAAAGTGGCAATGCAAATGGAATTCAGGGGTCACCACCCTCCCTCAGTTCCATTTTGAAGGGGCTGGGATTCGTAGACAATTTCACTTGGCTCACGTTGGAGCCATCTGCCTGTAAAATCTTCAACGCCAAGCTGAACGGGTATTGGTCAACATGAAACCGCCAGGGGGGCGAAGGTTTTAGTCCTTGCTTCCATTTTGCAGGGCAACCAATCCGGGGGATTGCCCCATTTTTTACCCATACCTTGACACCCTCAAACTTACCAGGCCGATCCCCTTGGCAAGGCCATAGAAGTTTCCCTTCCAAACACACCTCCAAACATGTCTTTCTCATGGCGCTGGTGGTCGGAGGGTCCGGTTCCTTCAGGAACATCTGAACTATGCTTTTCCAACCCAAATGAAATGAACGCTTCTTCTGCGGCATGGACTCTCAGCGGGATTGCAGGCAAGGCTCTTTGGCAAACCTCAGCTTGGCAAAAACGGAACACACCCGCAACCCTAACACGGAACCTGACAGGGACCCGGTCCCTTTAATTTAAAGGGGTCAGGTTCCATGTTGATTGGCGGGACTCAACTTAAAGCTAGAACAAGGAAGCTCCAGGACATTGCCCGAGCTCGTTCTCATTGGTGCAGAATCAGCTGAACAACAAAACATTTCTACGACAACGCGCCATCGCGGCCGATTTGCCTCGCTAAACAAATGCGCGTGCCTTGTTTTTAGGGACCACCAAGATGATGTTTTGTCCCGTTGATGTTGCGCTTAAAGCCAACCAACAAAAAGCTACACCTTTTGAGGATTGCCACTTGGCTCACAAACATTAGGGGGGGCTCCAACTGGTGCGTGCGTTGCAATCAGGATTCGGCCATCGAGAGCGACCCTTTCGCTTTGGTCAGAGAGTAGAATCAGTGACCCTACCACCCCCCAAAGAACGCCCCAGGGTTTGATCAGCCCCATGTTTGGGGGGAAGATTGAAGCGTTCTTTTTGTGGTTACAGTTACAATCCAATACAACCAAGGCTAACACCATTTGGGTGACTTGTACCACTTTCTAGCTCGGCCCGAACACCAAAGTTGACAAGCATAGGTCAGATTGCACCCCCACCAAACTAAACATCTAAACAGGTGACCGAACCAAACCAGCTGTTTGCACTGGTATTCAAAAACCTGCGGGAACGTTTGTGGAGCATCCAAAACTCGAGTTTCTGTTTTGAGAAACTTTAGCGCAGCCGCAAAAGTGCACCAGGACATCACTTGGATGTTCGCCCAGTTACTAAATGGTTAGAAACCTAGGCTAAGGTTTACATATCATATCTGTCAAAGCTAACGCTGCTGAGGTGGCTGTGCCACAACAATTAACAACCACATACTTCTTGGGTATCCGGGTGCGTCGTTGTTAACGGCACCCTTTTGGGGTGGTAAAACAAAGGGCAACCCCGCCAAAGAGAAAGGACAAAAAGGACACAGGGTACCACTGAACATGGTTGCAAAAACGCAACCAAAAAAGAGCCACCACCACTATTGGGGGGGATCGTTTTACTTCTGGGGGCAGTGATTGTAAGCGTGCCAGGAAACGCCAGGGACCCGGCAGGGCCTTTTCATGCCAGGCCACCGTCGCAGGACTCCATGCAATAAGACAGGCCTGGGGATGTGAAACGGCAGGGTGCTGGCCAGGGGTGCGGGGAAAACCATGCTGAAGCAAACCGCAGGTGTTGGTCTTTGCTTCCATATGCCAAGGTGCTATTCTTGGGTGCCATTTTTTTAGCCACATGAAAAGACGACATGCTTTCCTGGGCGCAGGGATGGTCACGGACGGATTCCTCTGGATATTATGACGGCCTACGGTTTACGGGGAGCTTGACCACACCAAAAAAATCGCGAGTGGTTTATCAACTTTGGGGAAACCATGGCACTTGGCGCGAGTCCCCTTCGCCCAGGCCAACACCTGCAAGCAAACGTCGCCATTTGTAGACTGGACATCTAGTTGGCTCACTTCCGATCGAGTGGATGGGCCAAGAAATGTCTAAACTTTCTGAGTGTCACGAAAAACAGCCTTTGCAAATTGTAAAAGTCCAGTAGCTCGGGTGGTGAGTTGGAAGCAATGAAGCCTCGTGCAATCGACTTCTATCATTTGTGAGCTCGTCTCTTACCACACGGTAAGATCGCTAAAGTGCGACATGTTCCCACCACATCCCCCACCAATATAGAACCAGCCCCATACATTGACACAAGATTCAGAAAGCACTGGACAAATTTCGCAGGTTGACTCATCCGGGGTCAACACTACAGAGGGCCTTTGCTGCTTGGGCTAATTACAATCCCATTGTTGAGTCATAAAACGGACTAACCAAAGCCAAACATCCTGATGAGTCCGCCCAACCCTTCTCACCAGGCTCGGGCTAACCGCTTTCCAAATGAAGCCAGGATTGTGTCAACCACATTTTTTCTGGCTTCTCAGGAAGCCGAGTCGGGTGCGATGACTTGTTCAACTGGTGGTTCTTCAGCCCGCCTCTTCCCGGTTCCGTCCGCCGAGCCGAAGGTGGGAGGCTTTCGGCTCGGACCGCGGCCCCGCCTGCGGACGGGCCCTCCAGCAGCGCCTCCCCGTGGCAGAAGGCGTCGCCCCGCTTGCCTTCCACCAAGGTCGCAGCCTCCCGGCCGGCCGCTCGCTCCGCTCGTGCGGGCCGAGAAAACTTTTGGCTGCATAGGTAGGGAAGGAATGTCCCAGTTGGGTCTTGCGAGTGAACCGGTGGAAGGGGATGATCTAATTCGGGGCATTCCATTTCTCAGTCCCTGCTGAGAATTGGTTCAACAGTGCACAAGCAAACTTTGTGGCAAAGTGGAAAACACATCAGTCATGTTTGGAACGACATTTGGATCTGTCTTATTTTTAGGGTACCCCTTGGTGTTGAAGGGAAGCCAAACCACCAGTCTGGGGGGGCGCATCCCCTACACAAAGGCACAGCCATTTGTCGGATAGTCGTCATTTCAACTTGGCGCATGGCTCAAAGCTGCTCAAAGGCAAGCGACTGGTGCTTTGGGCACCTTAGGTAGAGGTCGTGTGAACTCGTGTTAATGTTGACCCCAGAATCATAAACGCCTGGTTGATTAATAGGGGGGTGTCCCCTTTTAATTAGTGGGGATTCATCACTTTTGGAGGGACGACCACCCTAATAATGGGACAGGTTTATTAATCCGGGGTCAACATTACTCGATTTGATCGCATCCTGCCCGGTAACCCACCCTTTACCTTACTTCTCCTGATCGGCTTTCCAGCACTAATCTTCGCGGCTACCGATCTCAGCTGGAATTTGAGGAAAATCAGAAGGGCCCCCCTTCCTGAGTGGCTTATGCGAAAAAAGTGACCAAACTCGTTGCGACTGCCACTTTTGATGGCAACCAAACCCAGAAAGTGCGTCAAGTCGAAAACGGAACTCAGGGAGTCAAAACCGACAACGGGACCCGAGACCAAAACCTCCGGCGACCGGCCTCGAAGGCGGTGAGGTCTTGGCAGTTCCGAGGGCCGACCACCACGCCGGACCACTTGAAGGGCGTGGCCTGCAGGGCTCTAGACCCTGCATCCCATGGCACCAAAGGCGCCCAACAAAAAATGGCCAAAACCCGTCGCGCCTAAAAACGTTGGGCTCTAGGTCCTGGTAGGGGGGGTCCCTCGAGAGGAAACGGATCCTCCAAATGCCCTTATATAATAGTACTAATTTGAAGCCGCCCCACAACGAACTTAGAAACCCAGCGAAATGCTCAGTCGAAAGGCATCGAGTGCCGAGAGATGGCAGAAGAGGTTCAGAAAACCCCCCCGTACACCAAGGCAGTAGAACCACCTGCCAAACTCGGCCCCCCTGCATATAGCGGGGGCCGCGGGGCCCACCCTTCACTTATGGGATGGGGATCAAAGTGGTCGCAGTTGTCGAATGGCATGCACTCCTGCCGGTATTTTATGCAGCGCCGCATTTGTCCAGAGTCTTCCACATTCATCCGGGTCAACATAGGGTTCAAAATCGGGGACACCCCAAAATTGTTGTTCCTTGAGTTCGCAATTGAAATCACTCAACAATGTAAATAAACGACACCCCCACATTGCTCGACCTCCTTCCAAGTGCTTTGGGCTTTCGAATCCGCAGGTTGATGGGAATTCTGAGGTCAAGGTCTCTTCCAGCGGCCAGGCGGGCTTCCGCCAAGCTCGGTGACAAGGCCTACTGTCCAAGCCATATTTTACATACCTCCCGGTATGAAACTCAATTTAACTCAGGGATCCAAACAGCGCTGGGGTCCCGAACACATATCTTTATCAATTCAGGCTCAGTGACCTGCCAGCAGTACCCAGCAGCTCAGGAAGCACCACCCGAAACCTCCACGAAACACTTTATGGGATTGGGATGGGGTAGGTCATGCTCAAGGGCAATTCCCGTATGAGTTTGGAAGAAATAAATGCCGATACTCCACCAAACGCTTGCAACAGGCAGTATGCACCTCTTTCTCCAAGTGTTCCTACGCTTCCAACAGCCTCTCCCATCTCCCAGTCTCTCCACGGCTCCAAAACCCCCAGCCCGACTCCCCGAGCCTCCAGGATGGACCCCTCGTCGGTGAGCAAGCAGCCGCCATCCGGCCACCAGCTGAACTGGGCGCCTGAGCTCTCGCTTTCCCGGGAAGTTGTGGGTGGGTTTTATTTGGAGTGTAGCGTTAACTCCAAGACTAAGAAACCTTTGGTTGACTCATAGAAGGGTGTCCTCTGCTAGTGGGAATCCTTCACTTTTGTGGGGCCCGACACCCCTATTCATTGAAGAATTTCCGGTTGGCTCACGGAAGCCAGTTGTCACTTGCCCAAAGGACCCAACAATTAAAGGTCACAGCAATGTTTTGGGACCACGACCCAACATGGACCAACACGGGGGGAACTACAAAGTCGCGCGGACTGGTTTGGGCAAGCGAGTGTTAGGAGGGTTCCGCCATGAGAACCCATGCTGTGGATGGACGACATCCGCTTGCGCCACTTTGAAACCATGCTTGAAACCAGAATGCATGTTTGGTATTTACGTTGGGGAATCGAATCATTCCACTATTCCATTGGGTTTCTTAGGCTCACTTGCCCAAATTCCCGTCCTTTTGACCTTTGAGTTTTCCCTGATTTCTGGGTCCTTTGGGCAAGTGAGTAGTGCGAACTGGCTGGATTTCGCGTCACCTGGCTCTTTTGGGACCCCCCCCCAAAAAAAAAACACTCAAAAAAACCTGGCTTTGGCTTTCTTTGTGGTTAGTGTTAAGAAGAGAAGCCATAGGAGCCGTAGCTGGTCCTGTCCCATGGGTTCCTTTTTGGTTTTTGGTTGGCTCGTGCGAGGGTTCCTCCAAGCCACAGGACCGCCATGAGCCCATGCCGGGCGTCACTTGTAGTCTCTCCGGCACCGCAGCTGGCAGTCCCGAGGTGACGCCTTCCAATTCCAAAAGCGGCGGGGCGGCGTGGAGAAACGCCGCTCAGGGAACCCAAAGCCGAAGCAAATCCCTTCCGGGTAGCTGGATAAGTCGCCTTATTTGTGTGTTCCAGAGAAATAAAACACAGATGTGTCCCAAAAAAGCCGGCCAGAAAAGCAAAGAGCCGGAAAGAAAGGAGCGGCTTTCGGGCCGACGGGTTGGCTTGTGGCTGTGAAAAATGGTTGGAACACCGAAGGACGGAAGGAAGCGCCTTACCAGTTTTCCACGATTTGACGCTATCCTTGGACCTCGGAGCCCAGGAATGCAAGCATGGGCCTTGAGCGGGCTGCGCCCGACCCATGTCCAAGCCTTGGGCCTGGAAATATCTGTCACTCTGCACCGTCCCGTTTTGGCTTCAACCCCTCAGGGGGCTCCAAACTTCAGCCCCTTTGGGGGCCGTCTGGTTATAGGGTTTCTCGCAAGTGCGCCCACTTTGTAGGGACAATGCCATTCCGAATCCCTCAACAAGGCCCTCAAATCCAAATGTCCAAACAAAGGTCCTGCAAATACCTGGCGCGTGACTCCCTGTTCTAATAGTATAATACTAAAAACAATAAACAACACAAACGTTTATAGGGAGTCGGTCAACCTCACCCAGTTCATAGAGACATTTGCACAATCCTTTTCCTTGGGATCCCCCTGTTTGGGCTGCAGGGGCAGTTGTCTCAAACCCATTTCCCTAGCCATGGGAAACTTTGCCAGCCTTTTTGTCGGTACTTGGTTTCACAGGGACGCCCACTCCCAAACAAAAAAACCTTAAGAGTTGATGGAGTGGTGTCAGAACGGAGAGGTGCCGGCGCTCGACAGACCGGATCTGCCTCTACCGTGCGCTTGCTGCCCTGCATCTTGAAAGGCTTCCCGTAGTACATGCCCTGCCTGGTTGCCAGGCAACCCCGAAAGAAACTGAGGGCCTGGTCGCAAGATTAACCTCCATCCCATGTGAAACCATGGGCATTGAAGAGGCCGGCAGTGGATTTAAAACAGGCCGCCTGTCTCATTTCGCTGACGGCAAGGATGCTGCTCCGCGTTCGCAGCAGGGAAGGGGGGTGGCAATCCGGAATTTGGGGCGGGGAGGTTTCCAGGCAGGTTGCATGGCTGGCATGGGCTGAAAACCCGCTGTTTTGTTTGTATGCGACATGAGGGCCCTACAGTTCAATAAACAAAACGTTGCGGAAATGCCTGCGGTGCAAGTTGGTTTGCTTCCATGGGTCGAACTTTGACAGACACAGGGCCTTTCAACTTTTGGCGCCCTCCCATCAAAAATGAAGCGGAGGAAAACGGTCCAAGGCCCGTAGGTTCAAGCTGGACCCCAAACATCCGGCGGAGTTCACGGGAAAAAGGGGCATCCTTTTCGGCACGGGAAAGCCCAGGCAGGAAGGCCAAATTGAGGGGTGACAAAAAGAAGACAAAAACACGGAATGAACGCTTTCCTCCGAAAAACAAACCCATCAAACCCATTGGTGGTGGATTCTAAAGGGATAGGAGCGACGAGAAAAAGCATCCGGGCGTGAGCAAAAGGGAGCGAGGCGCTTGAAGCATCCTTCCGGCACGTCCTCCACCACGGCTTCCGCCAGGCGTGTCACGGCGAGATCCTCAAAACGCTTCCAGAGTCGGCACAGGCCGAGAGGATCTTCATACCCCAAAGACCCAAAAAGGGTATGTGCCCCTTGTAAAGTGGGTTTGAAACCAGGGAAGCTAAGGGGGATGAAGAAGGATCTTCAACCAACGGCAGGTAAGTAGGTTATACACTCCCTCCAACGATCAGGGAAGCAGACGATCCGAGGGTTTTGGAAGACTAGCTTGCTTTCGGGGAAGCCCCTTGTCGGTAATTATGGTTATAATTATAATTGGTGTAGCTGGGGTGACCGTCCCCTTATAACCATGGTTATAACCTACCTACTAGGTGAGGTGAGTTGAACACCCAAATGATACTCTCGTTCTTTGGATGGGCACCCCAACGGCAATGCCAGCTTCCCCCTTGATGGTTTGGATTGGCAGCAGGTGACTTCCCATCAACAGACTTGAAATCGAAACTCTCTTCAACAGGGTCCCTCGAATTCCCTCCCAAATCTTCAAACGGCAACTCCTGGTTTCGGCGTTCACGTGCGCAAGTCGCGAGTAAACAAAGGAAAGCAAAGGGACGCACAAACAGTTGCCACAGATCTCAACCCAAGGTCCTCCGTTTCAGGCGAGATGTAAAGGGGGATAACAAAGGACAACCAAACCTATGATTGAGAACCCCCCCCCCATTATTTTGAAATCAAGAATGTTCACCAAGACTCCAAAGTTTCTCACTTCATAGATGATATCCAAGCCTGTATGAAGACGACGTTCACAAATATAGACACCCCAAGTTCTCTTTGTTTGATTAAAAAAAATAAATAAAATAAATACAAAAAAAAAACTGCTCGAGGCGATGCAAACACCCCACTGAAACCAACCGCGCCTGGGCCGATCGCCGCAGGCGATTGGACACGGCGGAGATGGGCGCGGTCGCAAGTGCCAGGGTCATGGCCAGCGCCGTGAGGAGAATCGCCAGTGGCGAGCAAAGGCGCCTGGTGCCGCCGGATTTCATAAACCCTTCGCATTCACAGGGGGGTGTTCCATCCGAAAGTGACCCCCCACTGAAAGGGATTGTCTACCCTTGTAGTTTTGTTGATTGGTTGAGGTTCGGAAGAACCCTGATATCTTTGAGGGCAGTTCCAAGCTCGCAAGTATCTATATTTCTCTGATATGATATGTATATATATATAGACGGCTTTCGGGATGATGTCGCAAGGGAGACTATGAGCAAACTAATCAGTCTGAACACCTGCAGCAAATGGATTGCCTGGCCGCCCAACTCCCCGCACTCCCGGCAAGGTTTGCCACCCGAACAGGGCTTGAGGATCCTATGACCAACGCACTACGCAACACACGTTGACGGTGGGTTCGGGATCCTGTGAGAATGTAGTATGTCCGCCGACCCCTTCTCCTCAAAGGGGAGGCGCACGGGAAGGGTGGTTGCAGTACAAGCGCATGGATTGATCTTTGAGGCAAGCAAATGACTACTGGCATCATACGGATGCCCATCATCATCATCATCATCATCATCATCGATATGATCCTTCATCATTCTTATCGTCAACATCATCATCATCATCATTTCTATATCCTTCAACATCATCATCTCTTATTAGCCGGCACTGGTGATGCCGAGGATGTCATCATCATCTCTTTTTAGGCAGCACTGGTGATGCAAAGGGTGTTATGATGATAGTTGTCATCATAATCATCATCATGATCATCCTTATTATGATGTCATCGCTCTTCTCATCATCATCATGATGATCATCATCATCTCATTCTTATTCTTATCTTATTCTTATATGCATTTCAAAAGTAACGTTAGGCCCCATTGGCAATGCAGAGGATGCTACGATGATAGTTATCATCACAGTCCTCATCCTTATCATCACTATCATCATGGTCATCATCATCTCTTGTTAGCCGGCACTGATGATGCTGATAGTTATCATCACAGTCCTCATCCTTGTCATCAGTATCATCACGGTCATCACCATCTCTTATTAGGCAGCACTGGTGATGCAAAGGGTGTTACGATGATAGTTATCATCATAATCATCATCATGATCGTCCTTATTATGATGTCATCGCTCTTCTCATCATCATCATCATGATCATCATCATCTCATTCTTGTTCTTATTCTTATACGCATTTCAAAAGAAACGTTAGACCCCATTGGCAATGCAGAGGATGCTACGACGATACTTATCATCACAGTCCTCATCCTCATCATCACTATCATCATGGTTATCATCATCTCTTATTAGCCGGCACTGGTGATGCCGAGGATGTCATCATCATCTCTTATTAGGCAGCACTGGTGATGCAAAGGTGTTATGATGATAATTATCATCATAATCATCATCATGATCATCCTTATTATGATGTCATCGCTCTTCTCATCATCATCATTATGATCATCATCATCTCATTCTTATTCTTATTCTTATGCATTTCAAAAGTGACCCCATTGGCAATGCAGAGGATGCTACCAGCCCTCATCTTCGTATATAGAAGAAAGATAGAAGAAAGAGATGATGATAATGATGACAATCATGATGACAATGATGAAGATGACTCGTATGATAACTATCATCGTAACATCCTCTGCATTACCAAAGCTGTGGACTATCATCGTAGCATCCTCTGCATTACCAAAGCTGCGGATGACTGTCATGATAACTATCATCGTAGCATCCTCTGCATTACCAAGGGTGCCTAGCGATGATCATGACTACGCATCATTCGCAGCATCTCTGGCAATCATGAGGATAATCATCACTACGCATCCCCAGCATCTCCAGCAGCGATGATCATAATCATGACTACGCATCACTGTCGAAACGGCACCTCGCCTCAGATGCCATTTGGGTCAAAAAGAAACCAAAGAAACCAAAACCAAGGGCACTGTTTTTGGTTGCTCGAAAACACCAACTAAATCCAGGGGTCGGCGGCACTGGGCGGCAGCCCTTAAATAATGTAGTTGCTGCAAACCAGACGTTGCCAGCAAAAACGTGTTCACATTGCTACCTGACCTTGGCCAGACTTAGGCAGCCCACAACCCGCCGGTTAAAACACTGATCTGACTGGCCAGACCAGCTCGAAAGAGCGATGCCCTGGATGTGTAACCCACTGCACCACCACAAGCTGGAGTTCCTCTTATTAGAAAGCAAGCTAACATGACTGCATCGCAAGGCAAAGTTAGGGGTAGCATGATGTAGGGGCCCACTTTCCAAGGCCCAGTCAGCTTTCGAAAGCTCAACGGGTTCAACTCCAAGCACCAACCAGTTTGACTCCAAAACTCAACTGGGTTAATTGCAAAGCCCAACCTATAGGCACGCTTTCCAAAAGAACTGCAGCCTTCAAAACGGGAATGCGCGTGTGTGCTTGTGTGCATGGAGGTGCGTGCATGCGGGTGTGCGCGGGTGTGAGAGACAGTGTGTTGTTTGGGTTTGTGCTTGTGTTTATTTGTCAGAGTGTGTGTGTGTGTGTTGTTTGTGTGTGTGTGTGTGTGTGCTTGTGTTTGTGTTTGTGTTTGTGTGTGTGTGATTATAATTGTGTGGACACGCTTGTGCGTGTGTGTTGGTGTGCCTGTGTGTCTGCGTGTGCATGCACGAAGTTACGTTTGAGCAATGCAAAACGGCAAATTCCTTGTTCGAGAGACAGGTGATTGAGAAGAATGGAAAGGAACCAACCCCTAGACTCCCCCCAGCTGCCCCAGAAACAGCGAACCTGTGACGTGCATGCTGTTGTCCGCAGAAACCGAGACTTGGACACCACATGCCCCAACAACCTGCAGCATTCCCGCTTAAGCGGTGGTTGAACGAGGAATCAACCCTTAAGCTCACTTCCTGAGTGGATTGGCCAAAAAACGTGCAAACTTTGTTTGCCACAAAAACGGTCCGCCCAACAAAGCATATAGTCCAGGAACTCAGGAAGTGAGTAAATAAGCGGCAGTGCCACGGCTCATTCCGAGCCTGAGTCGCGCGATCCGAGCTTGCGCTGGAGTAGCTGACGCGGTGAGTGGCCTGGAACAACGGCGCTGGCCGATGGACAGGCCCGCACTTCCCCGGGAGTCTTTGGGGCTTTGGGGGGAAACAAAGGAACCTTCTCTTCCACTTGCTTAAGCCCCAGTGGAGAAAAAATACTTCCAGTAGTTATAGATTCCCTTTTAAATCCAAAGAGGGAAAACAACAAATATGATTGAGCAACTTGAAAAGGAAACTCAGCACTTGTTTGCAGCTGGATTGGCTGGGAGAGGCTGCCTCCAATCCAAATACTCCTCATTTCATGATATGTACCACTAAAGCGGCCCTAAAAGGTACGAAGTGCAAGAACTCGGGAGATGATTCTCCCTTTAAGACTCAGCCCAATTGCAGCAAAGACAAGCTTCTCCTTCGAATCAGGTTCGGAACATAGTGGCTTGTTGGTCCTTCCAGCTCATAAAAAAAAAACGGAGTCTTTTTGAGAGTACCCATTTAAACAGGGTTGAAGGACAACCAATAGGCAACCAAACACTTCAAGGGGTCCCAATGATAAGCCACACCCAATGCAACAAAAAAGATCAGGACAAACCACAGTCTGCCGGAATAACAGGTACATTTCCATACCTCCTTTAGGGACCCAGGCTCGTCTCAGCCCAACAAAAACATATTGGGAACACCAACCACTTCAGAACATCCCAAGCCGGTCTCTACCCCATCACTCCGTGCCCAGTGGCTGCATCTCCTCCATGGAAGGCCTTGGCTCTCCAAACCGAGAGTGACTGTGCGTGTATGGTGGGCGGGCGGGCGGGCGGGGGCGGGGGCGGGCGGGGGCGGGCGGGCGGGCGGGTCTGTGCCGTGCGCTGCCTAGGCCCCTCGTCAAAGCCAAATGGCTGTCTCAAAATATGGGGAAACCCGAAATGGCGGTTGCCTTTTGGTTTCCCACTAAACCAACCTGCAAAGGGTAGCCTCAATTTCGCATCTCCCATTGAGCGCCTTCAAGAAAGCACAAGACAAGCAGAATTTGCGCCAAGCCGCTGCGAAGCTGACATGACAGGAAGCGGCGCAGCAAGATGGTTCGCCATCGGATTGTCTGCACAATTTTGGAGGCGCACGGCCCAAATGTAAAGTTAAAGATAGAACAAACTTTGGCAAACTTGTGCACGGGGTGCCTGGGATACACGTGCAAAGCCGAAATGTGTCAGCCCCTGGTGCCGACCTACTGATCTTTGCTTGCCGTGCTTTGATTGATTCACTCGGATGGTATCTCACATGACACGAGGCTGGCATTCGCAAAGAATGGCTGCAAGCTTGTTGAAAGGGCGCTAGTCCACTCTGAAAGCCTTTTACGGGCGAAGTCTAATCTCCCGCCATGGTTTTGGCGCGCAAACCACGTTGGAAGATCATCTTGGAAAGGGGTGCTTCCTGCGCAGCTCTCAACCATGTGCTTGGTGCGTAGCTACCTTTCTGCGCGGATGGGCCATTTCTGCGCGGATGGGCCAATAAAAAGTCCAAACTTTCTGAGTGCCACCAAAATTGTTCTCCCAAAAGTATAAAGTCCCGGAACTCGAGAAGTGAGAACAGCACCGCACCATTTTCCTTGGTCCCCTGCAATGGGGTTCAAACAAGCCTCCTTGCCTGAAAACCTGGCGTCCTGCGACAAACCTTACCATTGGCCAATTGATAAGGCAGCAACAAACATACCTCGTTCAGCTTCCCTTGGGGCTGGCTTCCCATTTACCCTCTATAAGAACCAGGGGTTCAAACCCCCCAAAGCAAACAAATCCAAAGCACCAAATAAGGTTCAATTGCATCCCACACACGTACAGCAGAATCGGACAAATGAACTGAAGAAGCGCTAGAACATGGACAAGAAAAGTGAAGACACCCCTGCTAGATGCGGAAACAAGGGGTAGGTGTCCTTTTGAACTGTTCCTTTTTGAGTCGTGGCCTGCTTGAGAGAATCAAACAAGTAGTGGGTCTGTCAAAATCGGGGGGAATTCGAAGCTTGAGATCAACCCTGCAAAAGGTGCCGAGCCTCAAAAAACAGACACACACACACACACAAACGTGGCTATCAAGCAAAGCCAGCCTCCCTTTTTTCGGACAACTCTAGGCATTAGCGTTGTACAAGGCCTCAACCCACCGGAAGAAGCCGCGAAACGGGCAAACGGCCCTGAACCGATCTGGCGGATTTGCGGCGAGACGCGGCAAGTTTACACCAGAAAAGGCAACTGAACCGTGCGGGAGAATAAGCCCAGGTGATATCCCCAACATTCCCCAACCCACCCTCCGGAACCCTCCCTGAAAGCTGCCCCAAACCACCTAAGCACCTATGTGGGCAGAGACCAAGCCCATAGCTTCCAGCCGTTCAGGAAAAAGGCTCTTGGCCTTGCGACTCTCACTTTCTAAAAGAATCAACGGATCCCTTAGAGGCACAAATGAAGCCAGGATTCCCAGAAAGCAAGTTGCAGTGGCTTCCTGTACGCAAGCAAGCGCAGGCCGTGGAACTTGTGCTGGGGCATTGGAAGCTAGAAAACCATCTTCCTGCTCTTAAGCCTTGCTCACGCTCGATGACGTCACAGGCGGGGTCGGTTGTTGGCACCCTGCACAAAGTCTAACTGTTTGATAGGATGAAGGGAAACAAACGTCTCCAAAAGTGGGGACATTTACTCCCCAAGCGCTTCTATCAGGCTAGCGGGGAAGATTCATTCATTTCCCAGAAGGCTGAACATGAAAGGACGATGAGAAGTAAATCCTGTCGGCTTCATCCTGAACCCCTTCCGCATCAAAGAAGCCGCCCCTCCGTCCGTCCAGCCGCCGCCAGACCGAGCCAATTATGCTCATGGGATCCCATGCCTCGTTCTCACTGGATTTTACCTGAATGGCAACCTTGGAAGGAGGAAACTTTGTGACCCCTTGAGAAAAGCAAAGAAGAACAATGTGGCCAGGGGTCAAAATCTCGTACCCCCAGTAAACATCCCAATCCCCACTAAAATAGGTTCTAAAATTGGTGGTGCACCAATCCCCCAAAATTGGATCCCATCGGTTTTGACCCAATGTGGGGTTGGGGGAGTTCCGGGGCAAGGCCGGGCATCTCGTGAACTGAGCTGCACGTAGCTGTACACGGCACATGTTCGCACCGAAGGGGCCACCAAGCTCTGAGCTTTTCGTCTGCCAACTCACTTCCTGAGTAGATTGGCGAAATGCCACTAAAAGGTTCTTCCCAAAAGGCACCAAGTCCAAGAACGCAGGGAGTAAGTAACACAGTCTTCCCAAGTAAGAAGTGTCCAGCAACTAAGGAGGCGCGAAGAAGCTCGAAGCAAGTGGCGCCCGGTTTTTGCTTCGTTGCCACTCTTTGACTCAGGTCAAAGGTCGCTTTTCTCGTCGAAGTCATCGGCCTCGCTGGTCGTGGAACTGGAACTCGCGGACTGGTCTGGTCGGTGCGTCGGAAGGCCTGAGGCAGCCAAGGCCTGATTTTTCATCTTTAGCACGCTTCCTTTGACCCATAGTCACAAAGCACTTTCAAACTGAATTCTGGGTTAGACGTAGACCCCTGAAGCTCACTTTTTGCTTGAAGAAAGACATGGAGGAATAGCGTCTACCAACGGCGTGGACCTCCAAGCAATTCGTGGCAGTGCCCCGCCTGCATGGGGCCAGCTGGAGCCTTTGTGAATCACCATCAGGGGGTGCGTCTCTGTCCGCTCATCCTACGGCCAGCGCGACTCGGGAAAAAGCCAACACACCTTGGCCATGATTGCCTGAAAGCCTCAGTGGATGTCTAGAACCCTTATTAACTTATTAACAGGTTCATGACGATCCCTACGCCAAGGGGCCTTGTGGCACCTTCAAAGGCGACAATCTGATGAATGATTGTCACTGAGTACTCGAGCAAATCACAGCCCGCGGACTCCCCTACAGGTTGTCATGGAAGCCAGCAAAAGGGTCCCCCAAAAGGAGATTCCTCTACAAGTGGCGGGTTTTGGGGTTCCATGTCAAGCTGTAGGCAGCATTTCCTTGTTTAGTGTTGCAAGGAAACCAAACCAAACAAGCAATCGCAGGAATTTACTCCACTACTTCGCCTGACGCAGGACGCAACCAGGCAGGACCAAACAAAGCTTTGCTCGTTTTCCCCGTTGAGGCTTGGATTTTCATGGGCGCTTTTCTTGGGAAGCTGCTTTGCTATGCGACATCACCAGCCTCACCCAGAATGGTACTCAGGTTTTCAAGAAACACGGCGCTTGTGATACTTGGCACGCCATTGGTCCATGTTCAGCTTAACAAAACATCGAAAACTCAAGGCCACCAACTCTGTGCCAGCCCGAGAAGAACTGGCCAATCGTGTCCTCCCGAAAGACCTACCCTGGAACGCTTCAAACCATAGAACATCGCTGGGTGGCAGGTGACGATGTCACTACTTAAATGTTCATCACGATTTCCCCCTATAGCTACCTATGCTATAGGTGATGCCTCTATGTGCATTCTCCCCCCAAATGAAGCGGCCCCCATATCCCGACCGAAACGGGGTAAGCCGTTTTTAAGTGCGCATGGCAACGATCCAGCTCAACCATTTGGAGGAGCTCCGTCATACCATAGCTGCATAAACCTAGGCACACAGACAGCAAAGGTTGTCTTCCGGTTGAGGTCCTTGAATGCATAAACACCATTTAGGCAGAGCCAACTCCTAAAAAAAAAAAACGCATCCAAGGGTCTCGCGGTGCATTCTGGCACCAAATTGACGCTCCCGGACCCCTTTCTCGGGTCCACGACCCCTTTCTCGGGTCCAACGTGTGACGCTCCCGCCTCGTTGAGAAGCAAGCGCTGGAGCAGCGTCTCGCGTCCTGGCAAGGCGTGGGCTGAACTTGGCTCACTTCCTGAGTAAATTGGTCAGAACAAGTCAAACGGTGGGTATTTGCGATTGAAGAGCCCCAGCTTTTTCATGGCGACACGACCCAAAGTTTGAGCAGGTTTTTTTTGTTCGTCCAAACCAGCGCAAACGCGCAAGCCAAACAAACAAACAAAACAAATAAAGCGACCCAGAAGAGGATTCGCGCCACCAACATTGCTGGTAGCCGCACCGAATTCCCTTTAACCAGCCCATCAAAAGGGTACCAGGCACAAACCATGCTTCTGCAGTCCGCAAGCTGGGCGATCCTTCGTTTGATTCGAATCAAAAGAACGCCAAGAATCGTTTACTCACTTTCCCAGTTTGACAAAACAGGCTGGTGTTAGGTGGGCGGAAAGCAAATGCCCCTTGGGGTGCATCGCGCTACAAGCCGGCTGTCCGTAAGGTGGTTGTTAACACCAAAATACCTTTCAGGAACCGTTGCCCCCCCCCCCAAATGAACAACTTCGCACATTGCTGTTCGCGACTCTTGGCGGGGTAGACTCACGAAGCCCTTTATTTAAAGGGGAACTTTCGAAAGGGGGGGCCGCTCTTAGGGGCGTGGCCTGCAGATTTTGCCGCATTTCATTCCCTAGGTTCAATCCCAAGACCCGGAAGGTCCTTCCCTCGCTCTCGCGCCAGAGTTGCCCCAAATTCCATCGGACAGGGCCACGCCTTGGGAGGGCTTCCAGGCCGGCGACTCTTCCGCAGCCTCGGTGTCGTCGCTCTCCATCTCCTCGCGCGGATTGGATCCAGCCGCCCGCACGCGGCTAAGAAGGGCGTGTGAAAGCGACATGCGGCATGTGGTTGGACCATGTTCTGAAGAAACAGAAACCTTCTTTGCGTAACTTGGACTTGGATGTTTTCGAGGTTCCTTTTGGCATCTTTTGGCGGGGTGACGGTTCAAAGGGGACATATACTGTAACTTGCTGGTGCGACAGGTAGGGAATGTGGGAATGAACCGTTTCGGGATTTTCGAATAAAGGAAACCGCCAGTTGAATGGTTTATAAGGGTCATTCCCTCCCGGTACTTCCCCGCAAGCTGCTTCTTTCACACCAGGTGGCTCGGTAGAACTTGTTTTTTGTTATTCAGAGTTGCTCCAACCCAAACCTTGGGGCTTGATCTAGCGCTCGCGTTTGCAAGCCTAAGCCCGACCCATGGTTCCACTTAAGGCCTTGGTAAGCTTCGCTCCCTTGCAACCAAGTTTATCCAAACAAAAAGAGGTCGAGCCATGCCCCCAAACTTGCCCAGACTGATCTGACCCCAGATTTGGTCGGCAACGCACCGGCGGTAAATGATGACTGCTGGCTGGTGAAAAAGGCAACCAACCTACCGTTCCACCCCATCGGGCGGCGGGAAACCTCCCCGCGGTTCCTCGCGCACAGCCAAGGCGGTGTCAATGATCAGGGCTAGGAGGATGTTCAAAACGATGAGGTTCGCCAGCACCTGAACAAAGCACGGAAATTCCGAGGAGCCAATCAAAAGGGCTAAGAAAAACAGGTGTCCTGCAGAAAGAAAAACCTTCTCGTTGGACAAGCTTTCCTGATGCCGTATAGTTATCCCAGCAAACATTGGGGGGTATGTCCAAATTCATGCATCACCCCAGCGGGATTGTTTTTTGTTGAATTCGGAAACGGGTGTTTGCTATGAACATGTTGTTTATACCATGTATTTGTACTTTTGGGGCCTTTGCTAACATGATGAACAAAATAGCCTAACTCAACAAGGGAAGGCTGATTCATCATGGATCCTCATTCTGTCTCCCAACCCGGCCAAATTCATTCGTCCCATGCCGAGGCGCAAAGAAGGACACGAAGAAGAGGCTCGCGTACACCTCGCAAGCAAGCCAAAACCTCCATTCCTTACACCAATAACTTGGAACCTGACCCGGGTTCCTGGAAGACCATTTTCCTTTTAAAGGGACCCCTGTCAGTTTCCGTGTTAATTGTTGGGAGGGCGTGTCCCCTTTAAAACATCTCCGCAAAAGGAACCTCGAACTAAATTGCCTGGCGGGAAGGAGCCTGGTTATGCAAAAAAGATGCCAAACCAGCTGCCACTTGGGAAAGCATACCAGAAGACTTGAAGACCCGAAGGGCACTAAAGACTAAAGGGAAACCAAACGGAATTCAAAAGCAAGACAAACCCAAACTCACACCCAAGGAAATCAAGAAATGCTGATTTTGCTAAAGACTCACCAAAATCAAAAAGACTTTTCCCCGCTTTTGGCTTCTTCGAACAGGTCGGCTTGGATTTGGCGAAGGCACGGAGGTAGCAGCCATAAAGCCACCGGCAATGACGAACCAGTTGTTCACCACCATCACCGAGAAGAGTGTCACCAGGCCTGGCGCATCATGGACCCCCCCGCTAAAACCCCATAAGGCCATAAGAAGGGCTTATTCTCGCCTTCTCTAGGCTTATCCAGGGATAGTGGCTGTCCCCCTAGAGGTCCATGAGCGTAAGACTTGGGCTGTCCCAATCCCAATCCTGAACTGGGTAGTTCAAAATGGGGAGAGGGCCCCCAATCCATAACCCATACACCACTACAACAAGGGAAGCCGCTACCAAAACTCAGGATTGATTTTGAACAACCCTGTAAGACCTGCCTGCTGACCACCTCGATCAGTGTTGCTTTGTTGCAGGGGACCTGCTGCTGGTTGATTTCCAGGAGCAAGCAAAAACATACATATATATATAGATACATATGGCTGGTTGTCAAAATGTTGGCTCCCAGTTTTGCAGCGTAAATCGCCATTCCACGGGGGCCCGTATCATTCGGGCCATATGAACACGTAACCATTGCGGCACAAAAGGTTTGACTAGGAAATGTGCAAATAACTGACAGGCGCGCTAGCGCGGGCCTTTTCTGAAGCTGCTGTCGGTTGAGCTCGCCGAGCTTGTAGAGGTGCTGCTGTAGGATATTTAAGAAACCCCCATGTTCTACACCACGCCTTCAGCAAGCAACACATCCGAACTGGTTCGTACTACGGGTATATAGTTTTACTTAGCCTGACTTTCAACTACAGCCTAGAAACACGCAAGTGGTTTCTTAGGCATTGCCTTCAACAAGGCACGCGCCCCAGCGTTTAAGTTGGCAACTGCCTGCTAGCGCGGTGCTAGCGCAGAGCTAGCGCGAACAACTGCCTATGTTTTCGGATTTTTCGCAGGGTCACGTGTTCCAAGGTCAGGTACAGATTTCGTGACAGGCGCAATGCTTTCGGAAGGGCAGGCATGGCAGGCGCAGCACTTTCGCGCAAGACACGTGCAGATTTTGTGGCAAACGCAGCACTTTCGCTTTGCGAGCAAGAAATGCGTCGACGACCAGACAGAAGGGCCATTCGTGCGCATCTCACATGCCACGTCAACTAACGTCCCCGACCTAGCGCCGATCTAGCGCAAAGCTAGCGCTGCCAGTGGGATTTGCATGATTTAGGTGGGGGCCCGCTTCATTTCGAAAATGAAAAAACAAGATGGAACAGGAATTATGCACATACTGTATATAGCTCCTTAGCCGGCCTTTTAGAACGGAAGCCATATATATATATATACCCCCCCCCCATGGACCCTGGTTTGGTGCGGTTGACCTGTATTTTCCAGTGTTTTATGCTTTTTTTTGCTTCTTGGATTTGTGTCAAAATTGGGGGGAGGGTCATTCATGTATATGATACGCATGCATGCATACAGATGTGATAAAAGCAATGACATCAGCACCTGCAATCTGAACAAGTTTGAATGCATCCAATAATACAAGAACAACTCAGACATCTTGTTAAGAATAAATAAAAATTATGGGATTCAAGATTCAAGAATGTGAGAAAATATTTTCTGGGAATCTTGAATCTTGAATATTGAATATTGAATCTCATAATTTTTAAAAAGTTTAAAAATTCCAGGGTTGTCCCAATACTCTCGGTGTTCAATAAAAATCTCGGAAAAGTGTCTGTGAAATATTTCAATCCAGTGGTAACGGATGTTCGAGGTGATAGAACAACTTGAACATTTTTAGGGGTTGACCAGGATGGATGATTCTCAGGAAAGTGGTGGTTTGTGGGCTCCTCAATATTGAATCCCCAATCCAGTGGTAAAGCACTTTCAAGTGTTAGAATAACTTGAATGCTATTTGGGTTTGGCCAGGATTGACAATTCTCAAGAAAGCTTGCTGCGTAATCTTCAATCTTGAATCTTCCATCCGATAGTAGCAAATGTTCAAGTGCTTAGCGATCCAGTGGACACACTTTCAAGTTATTGGTTAGACAAACGTTCAAGTGCTTTTGGTGAGCTTCATGTCAGCTATGCTCATGTTGACCCCTTTCCAGGAGGTAAACAAAGGCAGGTGTAACGCTCAAAAATACTGTATTTTCCAGTATTTTATGAGGAGGCGCAGGATCATTGGGCGTACTATATATGTGTGTATGTATGTGTATAAATAGATATACATATGTATGCACGTTCACACACCGTCCCCCAACCCTCTTGAACTACCTGTCCACATTTGCTCATCTACTACCTCCACCTTTTGAGATAGAATTAACTTTCCTGCGCAAATATAACTTTAAATACAACGGTATAGCTAGAATCCCTGTTTCGAGATAGTTTAGATTTTGAACCTCTCTTCCCTTGAAATTTCCCTTTGGAACACCGTCTAACAAGTTCAATGTCGGACCTTTCTTATGCTACAAAAGGGCCAGAATGTAAATAACACAAATCCTATTTTGAATTTCCAAACGTATAGCCATATTTAGTATGAATTATATTTGAGATGTAGTCTCTATTCACTTGATATTATCAAAAGCAAATTGAGTTGTGTTCGTCTTAGATTATATTTACCACTTGGATTATATTTGGAGAAAAACACATCTAACTTCTTGTGTTATAGATGAGTTGGAGTTTAGCCGATATATACATTTTCATGTAGCTGCTATTTGGAAAGGATTTGCTTGTTTAAGATGTAATTGAACATAAACTCATTTTTGAAAACTATATCCAGAATCCATACTAAACCATATTCAAAATTCCAATTCTAGTTGAAGTAACATCTTATTTGGAAAGGGTATCATACTGGGACATTGTCGAGGACTCCGGGCTCCAAATTATCACGCTTTGGGGACCCACAATTAGAAATTTCGAGAATATAAATTTGGAAATTCTAGATTTGCCATCCCCAAAAGGCAGTAAAACCAGGGTCCATGGGGGGGGGGGGTTGCATATATATATATATATATGGAGGGCGTGCAACTCCTCAGAGAAAACTCTCTACTTTTGAGACACGTTCAACTAAACGGCTAGTCAAGAAATCCAAAAGAAAACTCATTGAATTTCAGACAAACCCAATTTAAGAATTTAACCAGCAGGAAGCCCAACATTCTAGAGATAACATATGTTTCGAAGACAACCTCAACAAACCCTTGTGCCAGCCATCCTTCCTGCCCATCCCCCGCCCGATCTTCGGCCTGACGGGAAGTCGTCAAAGTTCAGGGCCCAGTACCTCGCAGGTAGACACTGACCAACCAAATCTGCAGGGCCTACACTTCCCGTCGAAACTTCACACCTAAAGGCAAAAAAACCGCGTTAAATGGCGGCAAAGGCGGGTGTTCAGCAACATTGGCAATATCCTCCGGCATCTCCAACATCTCATCTGTCGGAAGCCTTCGTGGATCTGCTCTTGCCGATCTCATCCAAACGGCTCTTACACGAGTCCTCTTCGTCCCGGCCTGCAAACCAGGCATGTCGACCTGACACTCCAGCCCGGCGAGTCAAAAACAAAAGTGCGAAGCTCGTGGAAAACGAGCCGCCCACTTCCGCGTTTTCCCGTCAGAAGACATTCTCCCGTCACCGGACGGGGCACTGGGAAGCCGCGTAGGTGGTGCCCTGCAAGTTCTGCCGCGTCATCTTGCCCCCGAAAAGTTGCTCCTCGGCTTGCTGTGACCCCTCTGCAAAAAAAAAGCGCCACCAGTTGTTTCAACAAAACAGTTCAAGTCCAAAGGTCTGATCCCAATCATCCATAAGGAAGGAAGGGGTGGCCTGAGTTCAGGAGCACAAACTATGGGCCTTGCCCAAACTGAAGATGAAAGCGAGCTTGGCACCGCGGCAGGTACATCTGGCCCATTTTTGTCACGGGGGTTTTGCAGCTGGGCGGCGCGGGAGACCGGGCGGCGTTTGCCAATCATCGGCCACTTCTGGGGGTGGATGCCGATTCCTTTTCCCCATCTTACCCCTTAAAACTCCAAGCCCTGGGGAAGTTAATCTTTTACAGACATATAGTCCATGTTACCCAAAAAGTTGAAAAGTTGTGTTTTTAAGAGGTAAGCCATTCTTTTCAGCCATCGCTCTTGCTTTTCAAAAACCGGAGCGCCATATTTTTTCGGGGTGCTTGGCGGTTTTCTGGGGAGTGCCGGATGTCTGGAAAGAATGGAAATGGAAGTTACCCCTAGACCACTGCTTGCTTTCATCGTCGAACCTTGGCCATGAACATTGAAAACAAATCTGCTCGCCATCTCATGGGCTGAACCGCTCTGATACCTTGGCCCAAGGTGACAGTGACTAGACTCCCGAAAAGCAGACAACACCTACAAAACACAGTGGAGCACAGTGGAAGAAGTTTTGCTTAACCGACCTCCCCTTGGCTTCAACTAAACACATTGGCCTAGAATACACAATCTGCAAAAACTACACATGCCTAGAATACTGACATTTGTTTGTTGCTTTGAGGGGCAGAGTCTGCTTATGCAAATGCATGCTGCCAGTAGCCCTGCCGGGAGGATACCGGCGATGTGCCAAACAGTCTCAAAACACCTGAATCCGCGCATCCGCGGAATGTGGGGGTTTCATTGGCTCAGAAAAGAACCTGGGTTGAAGTCATGCTCGCAGGGTTGGGCACGCGGAAGAACTGTGCCCTTGGCTTTAAACATTGCCCAATCCTGCACTGGATACTTCAACGTGAAAAGGGATCACACATCTTATTGAGTAGTCCGTGGGATCGCTACGACAAGTTGGACACCGCTGACCTCTTGCAAAACAACTCATCTCTTGTGAAGCCTGATGTGAGGAATCCCTAAGTACAGAACCTGCATCATGCTGAGCTCGTGTCAATCTCAGGTGTGGCCATAAAATTGGCACAATGATTGAGCTTGAACGACCCAACGAAGCAGTTGCCTGCCCAGGTGCTCCAATCGTGGCGTAGATGTAGTACCTCAGCTCGCAGCACTCAACTGGGAGTTTCATGCCAGGCCCCGTTTTACTTGATATTCGAAGGGACACCAAAAGGAACCCATCGGTGTTACGGGACCCCCATTTTTGAGAAACACCCCACTGACTTTGAAACCTGACACTTTCGGCTAGATGGCAAGTACCAACCTCATCCTCCCAAAGGAATCTCGAATACAGTAATAATGGCAAACATTGACAGCCCTGTTCATTCTCTGGTACTCTGGAAGGATATCCATGAGTTCCATGCGCCCATGGGGTGAGTGCCCATAAGGTGTCTCACTTAAGCACTCAAAAGCTGCGAAACTGGCATTCAGCCAAAAAAAACATCCAGAAAACTCCCCTTCAAATCTTCCATGGAACATCATGGAACCAAAAACGACCTCGAATTTGTAGAAGATTCAGTGTTGAAAGCTTTCCTCCGCAGGAGTTGAACCTTGAGAAGACAAACCGACCAACAACCTATTTGACCCAGAAATAGAAGCTTAAGCTTTTGTGTGGCCATGACTAAAAATGGACCAAACTAGCAAAAGCAAAGGCCAACCAACAGGTCGGCTTTGGACAAGTGAGCCAAGGGACAACAGAAAAGGTTTAAAAGAACGGTGGACTTTGGACAAGTGGCCCAGTTCACATGAATGATCCCTTTCCAAACTACGAGCTTTTCCGCAGCAATGCGGTGAAAACTGGGAAACCATCGTGGGATCCAAACTGCCTGCATTTCCATCAGCAGATCCCATAGGAAGTGAGTTTATTGGAAACTTCCATTTGATGTGGTGGACACTGATCGTTGCTCGGAAGAAGTTTTCCAGGTTCAGGTTGCACCAGTTGAGTCTCAATCATAGCCTGGTACAAAGAAGCCTTGTCCATATGTAAAGAGATACCCAGACCCCCACGGCCATGGGCAAAACAGTCACCAGTGTTTGAAAGTTGTTTGACATGTTGCCTTTCCACAAACAAGGTCTGAGAACAAACTTACCACCAAAGCGATCCAAGACCAAAAAGTCACTCAAGTCCCGGGACCCAAATTGATGTGTGTTTCTTTTTAGAGGGACCCCCAAATTGGTTTTCCTTTTGGTTTCCCTTGGAGTGGGTAACGGAATCTCCGCACCCATAGGCCTCCCGCAACTCTCTCTCTCTCTCGCTCTCACCCGCCGCCCTCCCGCCGCCAGCACCAGCCGGGGTGCACCATGAGCAGCAGGAGCCCTGTGCGGTGGTACACCGGAGCCAGGCGTGCCATGAGGGACACCAAGTAGCGAAAGGGGGTGATGTAGTTGGAGAGGCAAATCAGCCGCGAGATGTGGAGCGCCAGGACCTGAGTTCAAGATCAGATTTCTGGAGAAGAACCAGAGCCCTAGGAGACCAAGACCCCAAAATAAGAGGGCCTTTGATCCGCTCGAAGAGCTTAAATCATGAGGTCTTGGGCCCCCTACGGCAGGGATCATCCTCAAACTAAGTAGGTGGAAGCTCAAATCAGATTCTAGAGGAATCTCCTTTCGCCAAAACGCCCCCGTTTCTCTGTGAGGGGCACCAGAGCCTCACGAAAGACCATGACCTTTCTGATAAATGCAAGGTGAAATAGGGAACCCTGGCAAAGTACCAAGAATCAAGTCCAGGAGTTTTGGAATATTCAGCAGGGGCTCGTGCTGAAAAATGATCCCCCAGTCCTCAGCTTCCCTCTAATTGTTGCTTCGGAAAAGGCGAGCTCAACCCACCCTGACTTCCTTCAACACATCCTGGAATATTTGGGTCTCACAGCACATGGTGTTAACGGTATAAACTCACATGGACTCACATTTATATGCATTTAATCGTACGTCCAGATTAAGAGCGTGCCTTTACTAAACCGCAGAAACCAACAAGAACAACCTCGAACGGTTCTACTAAAATTTGATACTCGGAAAGTTGCAATTTTGACGGCCCATTTTGGAGGGGACCAAAAGAGGAAATGCGGTCGGTCCCTAACTATCCTATTAACAAATATCGTTTGATCATATGTTGTTGTGTTAACTGTTTTCTTCTTTTTTTGGGAGGGGGGTGATTCGGATGTTCGGAAGGGTTTTTTCTTAAGCAACTGGAAGTATCTTTTCAGGAGCCCCGTAAACCAAGGCGCTGTGCGAACCATCCAGTGCGGCTCATGGGAGACCATCATGCAAATCTCCAGCAGAAGCAAGGCGAAAATGGAGAAGAAGTCGAAGCGGTTCCGGTAGGGTCGCCGGTTCCAGTACCTGAAAACGGGTGACCGGGTGGACATGGGGTGCTCCTAGGCGCCGACGCCCTTTTGGGAATCGGCTCAAATGACGTTTTGTGCCTGGAAGAAAAAGAGGGGCTCTAAACCCTGCCTTTCTCACTTCCAGAGCGGAATGGCGAAAATTAACCTTTGATCTATTACTACAATGGTCTTTTCAAAAAGTCTAAAGTCCATGAAATCGGGGAGTAAGCATTGCTGCTATATTCGGAGTGGTCCCGAACCGCTGCGGAGGGTTCGCGAAGGGCACCGGCAGTTGTTGTTGGGATGATATCTGGGCCTATTTCAGACTCTGCTTCATTTTTAGTCTAGCCTAATCTACATAGAACAAAACTAGAGACCTTGCACAAGGGGCAAGCTAGTTTCCTTGCTTTCACCATGTCTTCCCAACGCGCTTCCTCAAGCGCGATGCACGCTTGAGACGGGGGAAAAAAAGAAAACAACAACAACGCGCACCTGGCAGGGCCCATCACCAGCATCTGCACCACCATCTGCAGACCAAAGAAGACCGTGGTGGCCTCGCGAAAAGTTTTTCGCCGCCGCCCCGAGGCCACGGGTTTGACTGGAACGACAAGAAGCTCCGGAGGGAACTCCTTGGCACCGGATCTCCTCAAGAGTTGGAAGTGTCTTCCATTGAAACGCTCGCCACTTTTGGAGGCTCCAAAAAGGGGTTCATGGAGGGATCCCTGTCCTGACAGAGTTCGGGACTTTTTGGCCTGGACGTACCAGTGTTCATCCTGACTCTTGCTACAATGACATGCGCCTTCTGGTTTCCCTTCAAACCGCCAAAAATGGACTACCCTCCAAAAACACATGTGACAATCATTGGCCCTTTGGCGAGCAAACAGCTGATTTCCTCAACAGGTTTCTGGGAATTGCCGAAACTCTTCTGTGACGCTGTGGAAAAATGGGCTTCCCACTGACAGCACGTTGACCACACTTCCTCCCCTTAATGCGTCTCTTGGGTACCCGAAAATTATTATTGACCTCCCGTCAGGTCAAGGAGGTGATGGTCCCGGTATCCGAGTAGTTGAAAAATCCAACCTTCTCACAACCCCGGGTGGTTCTGCTAACCAATGGCCTTGTCTGTCCCATTCCGATAGTTGCGGAGAAAGCATCCAAGGTCAACTTACAGGACACGTGCACCGAAACATCACAAGCAGCACTCGAAACGTGCCTCGACCATGGAAACAAATATACTACTCCCAGTAGTGATAGGTTTCTATAAAACCAACAGGGAAAATAAGTGGAAAATAAGTCTAGTCCTAAGCGAATTGACAATAGTGATCGAGTTTATGCTGGCACTCAAACGCTCTAAGAAGGTGGGACTGCTAGTGGCACAGAGTATCACAGCCACTCGGGAAAGCAGAAATCTGTCCACCGTTAAATTGCCAATCTTGGCCCAACTGCATATTTTAAAGTAACATTCTCAGTTGCTGCTTCATATTTCAGCTTGCCACCAATTTGTAGTTTGGTTGGACGTTCGTAGCTGCCTCCCTCATGGCTTCAAAAGGGACTGGGGTTCAAATCCCCCAACCACCAACCCAGACCACCAGTTAGGGGTCACTTGATAGTTTTAGACCCTGACATCTTATGCAACAGTTTATAGAGGACACCAGCAATTGTGATGTGACACATGCTCTCCTGTGTTCCTGGATGGTCAATCCCTCGCTGCATTCCCTGAGCCAGTAAGGCTCATGCCCCCAACCTGCCCTGAGCGCCCAAAACGCAACCTTGGGGTTCTTCCCCTTCAAACGGTCTGGTTGTTCTCGGGCTAACTTCGGATCAATGTATATCATTCCCTTTTCCAAAACGGGAACCCCTCGTTAGCACAGTCCTCCTGGTTAACCCTGGTCAGCTTCCCGTCTAACAACGACCCCCCTAAAACCATCCATGTCCGGTTGAAGAGCGGCCGTAAGCAGCTTGAACCAGATGCTCTGCGCCCGCAGCGGCGCATCTCTGAACTTCCCCCCGCCGCCTGACATTCATAAACGGATAAACGGACACTCATCCTCAAAGTGGATTGTCCCTACCACTTTGTCACTTTAAAGCGGCATCCTTCACCATGTCACTTTGCCACTTTGTCACTTTGTCCAGAACCATGTGGCAGCATCCTTCACTTTTTAGGAACACAAACCATCAACGTGCCAGGTTTACGGCGGCCACTTGACTCACAAATCCTTGTACATGGCAATTCTCAGGCTGCAAGTTAGTCAAATGCGAAAAATGCACACGACGTCTAGACGGCAAAAGCGATCCGGGCTCTGGAAAAAGCAGCTCGCGCACACCACTCTCCGACATGCACTCTGCGACTTTAAAAAAACAACTTCTAATGAGCAGCAAAGTGGTTCCATTACCCGGCGGTTGCCATGGAACCTGACTGGAGCTTCCAGGCTGGGACAAGTTCTAAAAACACAAAACATCCGGTGGCAACGTGGGTGGTACCCGTTGGCATAGCTTCCAGGTTGGGACTGTCTCTTAAGACACAAAACGTCCATGGCAACGTGGGTGGCAGCTTTCCTGGGTGCCAAATACACCTAGAGCAAATATCCGCAATGTGGGCAATTTCTTACCCGCCTGGGGACACGAAGATGATGGTCTGCACCAGTGCGAGCACGGCTTCCAGCAGCGTCACCTCATGTTGTAAGAAGCCAGTTGGTTTGTCTTTTGTTTTGAGAGTACCCTTCTCTGATCTTCTCTGCGGGTTTAAAGGGAAACCGAAAGACAGGAGAGAAATCCCAAATGCCAACCTTTTAACTGTCAGCTCGGAACAAGCCCGTGGACATATGAAGGTTTGGAATTCCGGCAATACAAGTTAGCAAGTGGGTGACATGAGTTGTAAGCCACCCGCAATTCACCCAGGACTTGCCATGGCACTAACCACTTTCCTGGAACATCCAAAAGGCAAGCGAAGTCCCAAGACACTTTGACCTCTTTGACCGCGAAAAACACGTCAGCTCAGTGCCCTACAAGGTCCAGGATGTAGCGCCAGTAGATCGGGGTCGCGAAAGCCCTGACCCGAAGTCCAAACGAAAAACAACGGCTGTCGGCTCCTTAGAGGGTTGAGAGGGGCAGCCCCAAAGAAAGGCATCCGCAAAGAACCATTTTAGCCAGGCCTCGTCACTCGCTATTAGCCCCTTTCGGCTGGCCCTGAAAAAAAGGATCATCAGAGCTGAACACGGATTGTCCTCAAGTGGAAGAAAAGGACGTCGGTTCTCAGCTGGTTTGTTGGTTTGCTTTACCAACCCCCAGAAATGAATTGTGTATTTATTTTTGCCCCAAGCTCTAACAAGATACAACCGCGCCTATGGGCATGGTGAAGGAAAAACAAACCGCAGTGTCGCGATATTCGCCGATTCATCGACCATACCCAAACACCACAAGCGCATTCCCTCAACATTCTGCGATTTTCGGATAAGAGAGAGACTTTTGATTTGGCAGAAAAGAACAATTTGCCTTTTGGGGTTGGCCATCTTTGGTGGGAACCCCACAAATTAAACAAGAGAAACAGGGTGCCACTGAAGAACAGGGATACATTCAGAAGACTTCGGGGAGACAGGCAACAACTCCTTGTTAACCATGTCCCATTTAGCAGGGAACCCTTCACATGAGGGGCACACCTCCCGATCCACCGTTCGATCAGTCCGGGTCTGCACTCCGTGTAAGGGGAGCAAGGACATTGCCCACTCTCCCGAACCACGCCACGAAACTTGAACAGCGCCAACGACTTGAGCAGGCGCTTGGCCCTAAAATCTTGGGCTGCTCACTGAGTCAAACAGAACAAGTTCCGACCGTATCAACAGCAACTTGGCCCGCAAATGCGATACACAGAAAATCGTCATCTCAAATGTTCCATATTCGGCCTACCCTAAAATCTAAAGCCGTCGAGGAGACCCACCCCCCTCCCTGCCCCCCCCCCCCACGTGCCCACGCCATGCCGTGTTACCCCGCCTCACCCGCACCCCGTGGATGAAGAAGTGCAGGACATGAGAGCCCAACCCAGACCGCGCCAGAGAGGGCACCGGGCGCATGGGGATGTAGACGGACTCGTTGGACAGCGCCTGCCAGGCAGAGGCGCTTATTTGGGCCAAAACTTATCCACCAGAATGGGAACTCCTAAGTGCCCTAAGAAGGTTCTAATCACCTGCCATCCAATTGGTGGTTTGGAGCTTAAGGGTGGTTGCTGCCCTTCAGAATCAGGGTGGGGTTCAGTTTCCCTTGGAGCCCCAAAAAGGTAACCCTCAACAAAAGGCACACCGATTTGAGGCCGATGAACTTGCTTGGGCCTGGACTAGAGCGAGGATGCTGTGCCGCTTTGGGATTGGCTCAGGCTTGGTCAGGCGTTGGTATCCGGCGAAATGATGGCATAGGGTTGAGGTTGAATTCGGGTTGGCTTGGGGGTGACTGAGTGGCTGTCGTACCACTAGTAGTTCCCCTAGTTAGCTGCAATACTGGCAACCGGACCGTGCCTCGACCACGAGGCAGAATTCACCCCGCTCGATGAAGCCATTGCCGTCCTTGCTGACTGGCGGTCAAACTGAGGCTTTCAAAGCATCAAGCACCCATCCTGCACGGCCAAACAGGTATAAGCAACGTTCGTAGCACTACATGGCTGTGGGTCAAAACCAATGGGATCCCATTTTGGGGGATTGGTGCACCACCCATTTTAGATTTTTTTCATGGGGATTGGGATGTTCACTGGGGGTACGGCCTTTGACCCATGGCCACATGGCCTTCAAAAAGTGCACAGGTCGGGAACTCAGGGAGTGAGAACGCGGGTCATTCAACAACCGCCCGAAGGCTGAGATTCCCTCCGGCACTGGTCCGTGCGCCGAACACTCTCATCAGCTTTCACCCGTAAAATCTTTGGATTTCTCGCTTCCTGAGTGGACAGGCCAAGTCTATTTGTTTTTATTATTTTTTTATTTTTTTTACCAGGTCTTCCCAAAGCGTACAGAAACAAAAGTCTAGAAACTCAGGGGTTGAGCTTTGAACCAGTCAGCATCTGTGGGCAGCCGTTTTGTTGTGGCGGGGGCTCCCCAAAATTCCTGCCATACCCGGCTGCAAACGAGCACAATTGCATAATTGGAGGTGATACGCTGGATTGAGTGTTTCAGCTTAATGGGACGCCCTATGAATTCACCGGGGGTGTTAATTCGAAATTCCTTTGAGCCGCGAGCCTGTGCGCTTCCCTGTAAGGGAAAGCGAGGAAAAGCCAAACCTGGACCTCAGGGCGGCCAGGACGGCAACAACTTGCCAGCTAGAAGCAGAATTAAAACTGAAAGACACAAACTAAGTCCACTAACGTCGTGCATACGAGAAAGGAGCGCATTCCGAGCGGATAAGTAGGATCTCCACCTCTGGATTCTAGATTCTACATGATGTTTTGTCTTAGAGCAGGAGCTACATCCATCGGATTAACCGTCTCTCACTGTGTTGTCGGGATCTCGTGTTCTCCACAACTCGTGGCCAAGTGAGAAAACGTCACAAGACCACACAGGGTGCCTACTTGGGGAATCCTGAAGATAGGTGCTTTCGTTTGGGCTTGACTTGAAAACCTCCTCAAAAAGGCCAAGGAGGGTCGAGGGCTCCGAATTTGTGCCGACGCAGCTGAGCGTCTGCATCCAGCGCCGTGAAGGTGCGCCGTGCTTGGCGGCGATTAAAGGCCTCGGTACGCAAGCGGACCGAGAAGCTGCAAAAGAAAAACACCTGCAACACGCGTACTTTGTGGGCTGGGTGGGCTGGTGTTCATCCCGGCGGAAGCAACCCCTGGTGAAATACCTCCCTGCAATGCACCTGAATAATCGAGGCCAAACAAGCTCAGGGGTCTGGAAACAGAAAATACCATCCCCCCAGCACATGCTCCATGAATGCATCAGAATTGGAACGATGCGATTCTGAGCCAGGGGTGAAAGAACAAACTCAATTCCCTCGAAGGGTTGTGCGCCACACAGAATCCGTTGCACGAGGGGGGGATCCTATGAAACAGCCGGAGCCGGGCAAGTTCTAAAGGTATCACGTACATGAGAAAGCTTGGCTGATTCAAACGGCTGCAACCTGCCAGGTGTAAAATGCCCACTAGAAAGGCATCGCCCTTGCGTCCAAACATCCAACCCAAGCCGTCAACTGGGGCTAGGGGAGAGGTGATCTAGTGTCTCCATGGCAAAACTTACATGAACGAGGCAGACCGCCCGGATCAGAAAGGAGAGATCCTTTCAGTGTAGGTTGGGCCAATCCTTCCAATCCTTTCTTGGTTGAGCTTGGGGAACCCTTCCCAGGGTAATTAAAAAAAATGAAAAAAGGGCCGGAATCCACGGGCAACTGGGCAACGTGTTTCAGCATTTCTTGTACCAGAAGCCTTCCGGTTCACTTTCACTGAGTCCGGTCAAGTGCACTCCTCAAATTTACCGCTGGAAGTGCTGGGGGAAGTGACACCAAAACCCAACGACTCTTTAACCCCAAACATGTATCCACTCTAAGAGTGGATACAGATTTCAATGCCAGGGCTTCGTGATTTTTTTTGGGTCAGAAATCGCTGAGAGGCGTAGTCCTTCTTGAAGACGAAGTGCAGGTAAGTCCTCGGGCAAACATCAACTTCATAACCCAAGTTCTACGCGCTGTTGTTTTCCTGGGGCGGAGAAGGGGGGGAAGGGGGGGGCCGGGTGGGTGAATTGGTGCTCTGAAAATGTCGACCCTTGGCTACTGATGGCAATGGAGCGAAACCAGCAATCCAAACTACAAAATAAGATGAGCCCGATCAGTGTAGAAATCGCATCCAAACCTTTTGGGCTATGACTAGACTGGGTCCGACAAGCTTAAGACAAGTTTGCAACCTGTGAAAACCTTTTTGCTGGTTGGTGAAAAGCAGACATGTCCAACCAACAAGGCCAAAAGGTCAGCTAACAGTGAATATTTCGATTTTTTGGCTGGTCGACAAAACACATGCCGCAAGCTTGAAGATCTACGACAAAACAAGGATGTCCTGAACACTTTCCGATTGCTGCTAGATAACCGAGAGCCAGCGAGGCAATTGCGAACAGGGCAGGGGAACATGGGGGAGTGCTGCTGGCAAGGGGCCCTGGACAGCAGGCCTGAAATTAGGCGAACATTTGTCATGTGTTTGGCAGATGCAATTGTCTGACCCGAGCAAAATGGGTTGCAAGAGGGATTCATGCAGTCAAGCCAAAACCTGGTTCCCGGACTTAGCGTTATTCGGCTGTGTCCAAGATTTGCTTGAGGTTTTGCTCTGTAGGGTTCTGGGCGGTGTGCAGTTTTGCCCTTAGACAATTCGGTGTTAGCTCTAACTAGGGACCCTTCAATGGACATTATGTACAAAAAAAAAAACGAAACGCCCTGTGTTGAAGGGAGCCCTATTGACATTCAAAGCCCGAACTAGCTCAGCTCTTGCCCCCAGCACAAAAACATCTGTTTGATTCTTGCTGAGCCTTACACTGCAAAATGGGCATGTATCTGCGTGTTTGTGTGTGTGTGGGGGGTGGTGTATGTCAAATTCAAAGCCCAAACTGGCTCAACTGTTGCCTCTAGCCAAAATCATGCGTTTGATTCTGGCCCATATTTAGTGAACGCCAAAATGCAAAGCATCAAATGTGTGCGTGTGTGGGGTGGTGCATGTGCTTCTGTGCTTGTGGGTGGGTATTTTGCGGTTACCCCATTTCAGGTCGGTCTTATCACTGAAACGGGCCACAGCCAAGGAGCTGGCAGTAGGCTGTAAAGAAGTCCACCCACCTGCAATGTGCCAGCGGGCCATGCTCCAATTACTCGCCTCCTCAGGGGGGATTGCCCCCCCCAAGTGTGACCCAAACGATAGTTTTTGTGTTGTATTTATTTACCACAGACATGCAACTGCAAAGTGAGAAGCCAAAAGTTGGGTCATAGCACGTGAGTCTGGAAGTCCGGAAAACATGTTTGAAGTTCACAAGCTGTGGGCAAGAGTCAAAAGTCGTGGTCATGGTCTATTAGGAAAGCAACGTAAGAAGCCATGGCGAGCCTGAGTAAGCTCCAAGCAAAATAATGTGTTGACCGTTGAATATCTTTTTAAGCTCCTAACACACAGGTGATACCCAAAACACAAAGTTAAAGGCCGCAAAGACTTAACGAACGAAGGACACTTAGCCAATGTGTCCAAACAGAAAGTTGGGGACTGTCCCCAAAGGAGGTTCCTCTACAAATAGTGTTTTCTTTTGGGCTCCATGTCAATCTGCAAAGGGTATATAGGCAACGAATCACCTGGACGGGGTCGCTCATGGCCAACTTGCTTCCTGAGTGGAATTGCTTTCCAAAGTCCCAACCGTTTCGTTTAACACCCAAATTCAGCGTTCCAAGCGTTTCGCAACCGTTGGACATCTGCGCCCAACCCTGGGGTTGGTTCATATTTAGCCAACCTTACGCAGTAAAACCAAAAAATAGAAGGAGACATTGCTCCTTTCAGCTGTGGCTTCGTCAATCGTGCAAAGCTGCAAAGCAAGCTGACCACCCAGCTTCCAACAAGCCCCCAAAAGCCAGTAACAAATCAAATTCAGCTTCCACTAATTGGCGGTTTGGCTTGGTGGTTTAGAGGTTAGGGGGAGGTTTGCTCTACCATCCAGAGGTTCAAATCCCCAAACCACCAAGCTGACAAACTCTTCGCCCAAGTGAAGCAAAACTGTTGGGCGAAAGTAGATGGGTCGTTCCCCCGTTTTGGTTTGGGAATGCCGTTTACGGTACGCACATGCAGGGAATGGTTCTATATTCTCTCTCTCTCTCTCTCTCTTTCTTTTTCTCTCTCTATTTCTCTCTCTCTGCCTTCTAGTTGAACCTGCAATTGACTGTGTAGTCTCTGTTGCTTGAATTTCCGTAGCCAGTGAAATGGAACATGTCTACTGTGGGATACCCTGTGTTTCCCCTTCAATCAATCATCTCTTGACATTTGGCCCACAAAACGTTGCTTGACACTTAACAAAAAGGGACACATCGAGTTGCTTTGAGTTGAACGCTACATTCTGATCATTAAGGGCACAGTCCAAGCTTCTAGCGCTTGTCTTGCGCGACCGAGTCGGAGACTCGCGCCTCTCCTCCGTGACCACGTTGGCGGCGCTCAAGAGCTCGAAGGCTTGCTGGATGGACTCCGCTTTCCTCCGCCAGAGGGGTTAGCGGTTTGCAGCAATTCAGATTAAGGTTGATATTTCGTGTACCCCAAAATGCAAATCGTTTTAGGAGGAGACCCCAGTTTCGTTGGGTGCAGGTCTCCGCGGGCCGGAGGGAGAAGCGGGCTTGAGCCGAGCTTTCCTCGCCGCAACTAGGTTGTAGTAACTTGATCCACTGAACCTGGCACCAACCAACCAGAAAGGGTCAGGTTGCAAGAAAATGGGGGGGGGCCAGGGGGCGTAACTACCCTGCCGGAAAGGGCACATGTTGAATTCTACCCAATAGTGTCACTGGCGTCGAATGGGAGCAACCTTGAACAGGGAGGCTTCGAGAAGATGCAAACAGTTTGTTCTAGGAATGCTGAAAATCGGTTGGGCTTACTCATGTGAAGGGGCCAGGGTCGATCTTGACTCCTACATATATATATATATATATACATGGGTGTGGCTCAAAATTAAACAGGAGGGGTTACGCAGGTGTTGGTCCATGTTTCCACTTACCAGGGTTCCATTTTGGTACCGGTTTTTTTAGCCACAGCCATTTCTACACGCAGTCTCCCAAAGAGATAAAAGGTTAAAGATCCAACCCTATAGGGGATGGGAGGAAACGCCGAAGGTGAAGCAACGGTCATCTTGCCACCAAATGCCCTCCCCAGCAATCATATTTGGGGTTGTCCTGAAACGGGGGAGCCACCCAAAATGCCAAGGGGTTTTCCTTTTAAAGCCGAGGCCGGGTCCCCCCGTTAAAACAAATAAATAAAAAATAAATGTGGCGAACCTTGAAATGCAAAACATACGTCAGGCGCCAGGTGAATGAGTGCTTGGCATTCTGGTTCTGCTTCTTCAGTCAACCTGAGTATAGAAAACGATATCAACGGAGAGCTGAGTTCCATAACCCTTTAGGGGTAATCTAGCAATTCAGGGTGATCCTTTTGAAGGTAAACTGATGTATCCATGAACGAGGCGTCAGTGGATGGTTCGGGTAACAAACAATTGATGCAAACCTTGCTAGTCAAAGGAACCCCGGAAAAAAAAAAAAAAAAAACAAAAAAAAAAAAAAAAAAAAAAACTTACCAAAAGGGAGCCACCCGGTCCTTCGGAGTAATCCGAAGTCAACATGTCTTTTCGCCCGAGGCACTGCTCGAAGTACTTCTTGAGCTGTGCCTTCAGCTGCTCCTACGGGCAGCTTCATGTTGACCCCATATTTATAACCCCCATATATGGAGATGTCCCTGGGTTTAGTGGGGAATCATCACTTTTGAAGGGGCCCCATATTGATAATCCGGGTTGATTCAATTTGGGGTCAACGGTAAGGGACACCGCTGGGATTTTCCTTTGGCTGAAGGTTTTCTGCAAAGTGGCATTCACGAAACCACAAACTCGACTTTTCAAGGATTGAAGAGACCGTTGAAGTTGGTTTTTCACAAAAAACATAACTCAGGTGGTTGAAACCCTATCACAAACATGGAGGTGCACAGTTGCCCCCGCTTTCAGAGGTGCTGCAGTCTTTTGATTGGCGACCTATTTGCGAGCTTGTGAAAGGATCCCCGGAGGGAGGCTACCTTTGCCTCTGCAAGCCATCGGAACCCGCTTCGCCAACTGGGCCGAAGAACTGGTGAAGGCTGCCTGTAAGGATGGGTCCAGCTCAAAGGGGTGGCTGGATCTCTCCCACGCAGTGGACTTATCATGAAGTAACAATTGACAAGTCCTTCTGTGCCCCCTGATATCACCTGAAGGGGAACTCACCACAAGAAGCTGTTTCAGCTACACCTCAAAAAAGCATCCGCTCAACACGTCGATCGCCTGAGCTGACAGCTAGCAACCTTGTCGAACCCATTGATGAGCGCCCTCGACTTACACCCGAGGCTGAAGGGACATAGTACTCTTAAAGCGGGCCGAGCCTATGGGTGCTATGGCAACATGGGTCAGGGCCTACATGGGTCAGCTCCAAGTGAGATATACATTGAAGATGCCCATGCTACAAAATGTCGACTAGAAAAAACTAGTCCGCACCAAACTGCAATTATGCCTCCCAACCCTGCCACAGGACCATGCATGCCTAAGGTCAAGGGAAGCTAGGGCACTTGCACCACACAGGCGTACCCCAGTATAGTATAAAAGGAGTATGTGGCTGGGGCACAGCAACCTTCGGGGAAAGGCAAGTGCCAGCTTCCGTTGAAATTTGGAATCTGGTCCTTGTAAGCGTTGTACACTGACGCAAGCAAGATGTTGTTCAGCAGGTAGAGGCATACCACCAAATACCTCGTGGGATGGGAATGATGGTGGAACAACCTTTTCCGCGATAGGAATAGTAGGATTCCCATCCCAAAGGCTACTCTATCATTTCGAAAGGGCTTTGCTTGGTATCACAAAAACGTGGCAACCCAAAGCCAACAGTTTTCTGGCCGTGCGCGGCCAGACTTTGGAGCAGAAAGTCGATTCCACCTACCAACCGAAGAGCTAAATATCTGCAGCCAAACCGAGGAATGTGGGTATCAAATCAGTCTCAATCAGAAACCTGGTGTTAAAGATCGTGCCCAAACAAACGAGACAATACAACAACAAAACTACAAAGGTCGCCGCTCCCAACTCTGGTTGTGACTGTACGTTTAGTCCCTTAGAATGTCCATGCGGAAGCAGAAATAGGATCCCCGCATAAACATGGGGTTTTCCTAGGACAATCAAAAACGATGCGCAAGCAGGAAGTGGTATTCATGAGAGCGATCCTGATGTTCCAGGCTTGACTTGGTGAAAGGAACTGATCATAAATCGAAAACCTGTTGGCAGCCTTGACTCAACTTGGATGTTCAACCAACTTGGCAAGTAGGTTACACCTTATCATGATTCTGACTTGGGTGGCTGGGGTTGGTCCCCTTGTAACCATGGTTGGAACCTACTTACTAAGTATATGAGGATTGTCCAAATTTGCCCGTTTTGGACCTTTTCTGACTCCTCCTTTACTCAATCTCTCCCGCAGGAGCCTGCCTACCGGTGAGCATGTCAACCTGAACGGATCTCTCCCACTTCTCGGCGAAACCCCGGTTGGCAGTGGGCAACTCCTGCGAGGACAATAGGACGCTAGAGTCAGATTGTGAGCTGCAAGTACACCCCTTTCGTCAATACCAAGATGCAAAAAGAAGAAGAAAAAGGACTCGCGCTCATCGCTGTAGGACGGCATCATCACATCCGGGAAGTTTGCCGTGGTGAAAAGTATCCACCTGAGCTGAAGATGCACACAAGCTCGCACCAAAAACAACCCTTAGCGCGGATACAACCACACGCCGTGCCACTTAAAGAACCATCCTTGTACCATCATGGAAAACACCACTACGCCAAAAACAAGTTCAAATTATGGTCTATGTCTAGTCTACCCCAACATACTAAGCAAAAAAGAAGGCCTCAGTTTTGCCCAACCAACTGAGCAACCGATTCCGCCGGCACAAGATCTCCCGGGAATAGCCCGCATTGTGTTTGCAACCGGTGGCCTTGGTACATTGTTTGCGCTTAACCATTTTCTATCTTGAGTGCATTGGTGCGGAAAAGTCTGACACAATAAGTTGGCTGCTATTCACCCCTCTGCAACAAGTGTTTAAATGTTTGTGGGTTCAGAGGCAAACCCCCCGCTGCTTCCAAAAAGACTAAAGTCCAAAGATCCGCCCTCTGAGGCGACTGGAAGCACCAACCTGTGAGATTGGGAGGTGCAACCGTGTCAGCTTCAGCCTGAGTACTTTTTTAACCCTTGGCATGTTAGTAAGCAGTTTCGCAGCCTCACACGGGCAGAAAAAGAATCTACCAAAAAATGCGTGCGCGGCAATGATCATAGGAGCCGAGCCCTCGCCTGACCCTGACCTCGCCCTGCTGCCCCAAAACAAGACCCTTGTTTGGATGAAATTGGGGCCAGGGGTTTTGCCAGGGCTTTGCATCCTATGAAGAAACCCCAATCCAGAAAGTGGACCAGCATCCTCTTGAAAATGCAACCTCTCCACTTTCATGACGGTTGAAAAGTAATCGGTTGGGTTGCAGCTGCCGAAGACTTGGCACTTCGACCCTCTGGTTGCCCTGGAAATGAAAATTGGTTTATGTTTTTTGGTTTTAAGGGCCAGTTCCATTTTGTGGGGGATCTAAGCAGTAGCACTTGTTGAACTTTCTGTGTGCCACTCTAATTGGTCTGCCCCCTTTTGAATTCCCTTTAAAGAGCGGCTGTCTGTGGTTCCATACGTTCGAAAGTTTGCTCATATCATGCCAGTCAGGACAACTTGAACAGTTAGAGGGCTTCTGCTAAGGATGGATAGAGTACAACTTAACTGGACATGCGCCCCTAGGAAACCATCATGAGATTCTTGAACCCTTCTAGGGGGAGGGGAATCGGGGGTCCCCAATTCCATTTGTCTAGTCTTCCCCACAGACGCGACAATGGAACCATAAATGGAGATCTCCAGAGATCACCCCCTCACCCAATTCCATTTTTAGGGGACCTGGTGAGTCCTTTTGTTCCTCGCGAATCCGAGGCGCAGGGAGGCGAGTGCGTCGGGCCAATCTTTGAAATGCTCCAGGCCTCGACAGGGCCCCGCGCCCCAACGGGGGGCATGGCATCGGATGGGCCGTGTGGGGTGGGTATAATGTGTATGCCTAGGAGAAGCCCCCGATTCAAGCCGTAAGTGAAGTGTTTGCCACCACTCTAGCTTCTCTTGCATCGAAGCAGAACCTAAGACTCATACATGGATGCCAAGTTGGTTGATCCACGCTGAACGCCTGGCATTGCATGCCTCTGCCAAAGACACTGCAAGGGGGGTGTGCTTGATGAACACGCACCCTCCCCATACCCCGAAGGGCTCGATGCCGATGCCTTCATCACTTCTTGCGAAGACCACGATGGCCATCCACATGAAGAAGAGCACGCACACCTCGCAATTTGGGGGACCCGTCACCGTCTGGTGGGGTCCAATGCAAGGTGAAACCATTTGCTAGGACACATGTTGGATCACCCAAACAATGTCAGGTGCTGGTCCAAACTCCTGCGGGCTATGGCCATGATCGCCTTAGAAAAGAAATCCACCATGATGGTTGTGTAGGTTCCCTGCTAAAAAGCTTGATGCCCATCTCTAGCACAATTATATGGTCTTTCTGACCCTGCTACAAACCAGTTTGTTTCTCAGAATGTTAACTCAAGAATATGTTTGTCGGTTGCATTTGGTCAAATAAACCAACAATGCTGTTTGCGGCCTTTGGGCACTTGATCCCTTACCATGGTGCACGTTTGGATGTCTCTGGCCGCGCCTTGGTGGCTTAAGCCGGCACTCGGCAAGTGGGCAAACAACAGAAACAAAGAAAACACCGCATCAAATCATCAATGTGGCGCTGTTCCACCCCGCGTGGGCTTGCCCCAGGTTGCGCAATCCAATGTCTTTGCCCAAACACGCACGGGCGCTGGTTCCCTAAAAGAAGCAAGTATAAACATGACAATTCATTTCGCCAAGGACAAATCAAACCACATATGAACGGCCGTGCGGATGCGGGAAGAAATAGCGACCTAGCATAACAACACCTGCTCAGTTGATCCATAAAAGGTGTCCTAGTTAAGATTTACGAGGGGAGCCTCCACATGCGGATGCGTTTGGGGAGATACACCTCCAATTTGCCCACCAGGTTGGAACAAATCCGGGCTGAACATTCACTTCCACTGCGTCAAAGCAATCAAACCCTGAAAGTCGAATTCGGCTTTGCTTCTGTGTTCCTTTATTAAACCACGATCAAAGAAGCAGGGGGACCCTCCCAACACACGCAAACACAAACACATACACAATACATGTACAAATTTACATTCACAACAAATGCATTATGTATATGCCTATATATACAGATATAGACATGTATCCATTCAAACGCACACCCTCACGTATTTATATATATATATATATAAATAGATTTATACACCTGCCTGTTTGGCCAAACTGCGGAGTTTAGTGCCGTTTCAACAAATTTCAGCCGTTTCAGCCAAAACTTGCCGTTTCCCCCCAAACCTTGCCTACTGCCCAGCGCCACAGTGCAAGACCGCGGCTGCAAACGTTGATCCACCCCCTCAAGCTCAATTTGGGCCACGCCTTAGCCCTGCAATGGACAGCCTATTCCAAGAAATGGCCTGTGTGGACAGAAAACACTACAAAAGTTTTGAGCTCTGTGATTGCACTTCATTCCAATCAGGTCAACAAAATCCATTGAGATGATCATCACATGTTGGTCTTTGCAGGTGAGGGCCGGCTTCAGCAGGATGTCGGGACGTGTTTGGGCGCATCCTTTGAGTTGTTTAGAAGGAGCTGCTCGGAAGCTGGTGTGATTGCACCCCGCGCCAGCGATTCGAAGGTCACTTTGGCAGTGGTAAACTAATCGCGCTGATGCGGCCCGTTGGAGGCACAGCCACACGTCAGGTTTGGCACTGGGGGCTCCGGCACAGGGTGACCTTCCATCTCGCGTTGCTTCCGCCGGGCGGTCCATGATTTTTGTTGGCTCCCCTCCATTTCGCGCGCCAAGGTGAAAGGGTGTGCGCATATGCTTATACGCGCGTAACTGGCGCTCGCCAGTGGATGCTGTGGGTGCGATTTGGTGGAGACACAATTTCAATTGCTCAACTCGGGCTTGTTGCGTTTGAGGAGGTGGGCATTGAGCCTGCAAATGGGGGAGAAGCAAGGGGGGTGGGTTTGCGGGCTAGCCAGTGCAATCGAGAGAGAGAGAGAGAGAGGTCAGGCCTATCAAGTGTGTTTTTAGCGCGCCTCCCTTTTTTGGGGGAAAGTTGCGGGCGTGGTTGACAGCGGGTTTCTCCGTCTGGCGCAGTGGGCTGAAGGTGACAAACGCGATCCTTTCTTGGAGGGATGTGGAAGAACTGCAATCTTTTCATGACAGTTGTCCAAATTGAACATGAGACTCTGTCCGCTCTCTGCCGGGCAACATGTGTTAAGAGAGAGTTCAAGCTAACTGCGAAAGTTTGCATTTCGACATCTGTTTCGTGATCTTTCTCACCTCTTCTTTTCAAACAGGACTGCTCGATGCAACAAAGTTCGCGGCAGCTTCGCACGCTGCAGCGCAAGCACGCGGATGCGCACCACTTATCCCACTTTGGCCGCCTGCGCAAGCGCCCATGATGGCTCCGTTTCCCCACAATCAAATGTGTCTCTTTCCCTGTGTTTTTCCAAGTGTGTGTGTGTGTGTGTGTGTGTCTTGGTTCCCTTGGCTTTAATACGGGCGCCTTTCCTGGCAACAAGGGGTGGGGCCCCCCATCTCAGCCCGCTGTAACCCTTGTTCGCGACGTACATTGTGTAGTGCCCCGTCTCAGTAGAGTCAAGAGGATGCTTCAGATTAGTCATCTTTGGATGCTGCTGGAGGGGCATTGTCTCCGCGAATAATGCTTAACAACAGCCGCCAAAAAACAACCCAACCCAACCACCCTCCGCTTGTTAGCGCTTGACTGGGCTTCCAGCCGTCCAGCTCTGCCACAACTGCCTGCACGGCGAGAAGAGAACCTCAGCTGCGAGGGAGGGCCATCTTCGGCAGACATCCGGGGCCTGGTTCCAAAAGCAAACCGGAGGAAGAACACCATTTAAGCGCCCGATCCTTGCCGTGTGAGGGTTGTCCACCAAACCTGCCGCGGGGGCCAAGCGGGGTTGGAACTCTCTCTCTGCGTAGAGACAGAGAGTCAAGATTCTGCAGTTTGGGCCTAGCTGGGCATTGCAAACATGTAAAATCTCTCCCAACAATTCACGCGCTCATCGTTTCAACGCCAAATGACCTCCGCCCAATACCCGCCGAGGCTTGATTCTACCAGGGCCGCGGCTCATCAGTGAAGAGTATGAGCTACAATCCAAACTGGCCCGACTGGTTATTGACCATGCCTCACCGCCTTGCAGGTGGCGAAGCAGAGCGCTGCTTCGGGCCAGCTCCGCCCGCTCCGCAGCCTAAAGCTCTGCGGCGCAAGTGCTGCGCATCCCAGGGCAAAGCCGGTTGCTTTGTTGAAGCACGCGCGCAGGATTTGCATCTAATAATGCGTTCAAGAGCCCCGAAAGGTCTGGAACCAACATGTCTCGCGAGAATCCCAAGCATGCGCCAATTTGCAGCATATGCAATTTTGTTGCACGCTGATCAAGAAGCGCGCGCCCAGACGGACTTCTGAGCCTTGTAGCGTAGGCCCCTCACGTTTTTTGTTACAAGCCGCAATCCCCCCTCGCATCCCCTCAGCACATCACAAACACAAAACGCATCACAGCGTATTAGCGTCAGACACTGCCACCATCAGCAAGGACGAATTCAAGTTTAATGATTTGTTTGAGTTTGCTTACTCATATTCTTGTCAAAAGTGGCTGTAGCCAACACAATGACCACAGGTCCAGACAACAGCAACATTTACTTCCAAGGGCAACCCTTGCAACAAATTGCACCAGAACAGCGTGTGAACTGAACCGGCAAGCGGTATGAATTCGGTTCGCCAAAAAGTGCTGTTGCTGCAAATTATCGCCGTTTCGCTTTTGCAAATTTGGACGTTGCAGTTGTCTGTTTCTTCAAGAGCTGCAGTGGGAAGCCCCGTTGCAACTCAGAAATTGACGCTTTGCAGGTCTGTGCAGCACAAGGCAAGGAAATCCAGCAGCCACGCGGCAGCAACTGCTGAAGTGGCAATTTCATTGCAACACATTTTTGTGTGTTGCTTTGGTTCCCCCATCTTTCCTCCTTTCAGAAAGCGCGTGCCTTTAACCACTATGCAACTAATTACTGCCCCTGTGAAGTGTCGAAGGCTTGTCACGCCAAACATGCGGCACAAATGGTCTCAGGAGCTTAGCAAACAACACTTGACGTTGTGTGACGTCTGAAACCATTGAAGATCTTACCACTCCCACTGCGAGTTCTGCTTGACATGATTGCGACCTTCACTAGAAAAAACAAAGTTTTCGTATGCTGCGAAGTCAAGTGCAGCACGTCCGAACAGCAAATTGTAACCAACATACTAGCACGAAGAACAAGCCCCACAGGACCACAAATATGAACCCCGATGCTGAAAAGAGGAAAAGCGCAGCTTGTATCAAAATACGCTGTTTCAAATTATAAGATGGTTGTGCCCGACACTGCTGAAATTATGCACATTTGGAAGATGCAGGCATACAGAATATACACATACATACACGTTTGTATGTTATTCTAAAAACTGCATTCCTTGAAAGGGGGCGGGTCGTGCAAGGCGCCCCGAGCGCCGCAAGAACTTGCCAGAAGCTCTTGCAGGAGCGCCAGAGCCGACCGAGAGTACTCTGCAGGTCTTTGCCTGGGATATCGTGCCAAAGCCAGCCGGCGCAATGAAGCCAAATGGTCATGGACCCCTGGGGGGGGATTGTCCTAGGGCTGTCCCTAGGATAAGCCAAGGATAAGCCCTTAAGCTTAATAAGGCCTTAAGGGGTTCAAAAGGGATCAACGTCCAAGAACTTTTCCAGCATACCCTTTGAGCATACTTCGGACCCCTTGTGAAAGGAATCCCTAGCTTCATGGCAACGACCTTTGAGGTGAACTGCTTTGCCTTTCTGTTTCCATGTTTCTGTTCGAATGTGGCGTGGCCCCCCAGTTGCCCCAGCCGGACCCCGGTGGATTCCTGGATCTTTTTGGGGCTGGAGCCCCATAGATACGTCTCAGTCCCAACGGCCTGTGCTTTTTTTTTCTCCCGGGGGGGGGGGGGGGGGTGGTGGAGCGAGCCCGGTTCGCCAACAGCAGCCCTGTTGGGCTGATGTTTGGTTGTGAGCCTGGCTGAACTATGTTGGCAGAAATCTATCCCTCCCCTCTGAACAAAGCTGGCGTCTCCTCCAATCTGATGTTAGGTTTAAGTTCAACATAGGGACTATAGTCTGAACGGCGTCCAGGCCAACATTTGGGCTAGGGATCAACATTTGAGGTTATGTCCCAGACTTTCAGATATGGACAAAAACGTAGATTTAAAGTATGTTTGGTTGGTTGTTGGCTGTTTGGCTTGCTGCTTGACCTTGTTTGGCTGGCTGGTTACTCACTTGCCCACGGCCCACCTTTTGACCTTTTTGCTCCATTTGTAGTCATGGCCCTCAAAGGTGATCACCTTTTTGTTTCTGTATCCAGAGGCAACTGAGCAAGAGGACGCCACCCCTTCCGGGCTCCCCAATTTTGAGAAGCACCCACTACCCGCGAAAGGAAATTGAGAGCTTGACCTCGGGATTTGTCCAAGAACTGTCCAGCATACCTTTTGAGCATGACCCCAACCTTCCCCCTTCAAGCAGAAAGAAAGAAAAACAAGAAGCCAAAGCAGTTTCCCCTCCGGTTGTTGACATGGAAGCTAGGAAAATGGTCAAGGAATGGTATTCCAGGACCCCGCCCGTGAGGTTCGACGTTTGCGGATGGGTACGAGAAGCAGTAGACCAATCACCCAGGAAGAAAAATGAATTCTGTCTCGACAAGGACCACGCCACCATACAAGGGAAACACGTGACAGGTGAAGAAGTGGGCAGTGGTCAAGAGTAAGCTTTGGGCCAGAGTATCAACGGCATGAATCAATGAGCCACATGATGTTCTGGTAGGAACTTCTACACGGTAAACGGCTTGACTACAGAAAAACCGTTCACCACTTCAAGGCACCAGGCAAATGGCTTGAGGTAAGAACGTATGCAGTCAGCCGTGAGTGAACAATAACTCAAAGGCTAGCCTTTTGGAAGCCTGACTATATCGTAACAAAGGCTCAGTTGAGTGCGATTGGGCGAGGACCCAACCAAGCGTTTGGGGCGTCATGGACAAACGAAGGTCAGCAAATTGCGGGGGAGGAACTGGAGGTCAACAAAACGCGCTTGGACTTAGACATGTTCTCCCCAGCCCATTGGCTTTGGCCTCTTATTCCGAGCCGCTCACCGTCAGAAAAATCACGGGCCTTGCAAGGTCATTGCTTGGCGGGGCTGCGGTTGAAATCAGATTTGAAACACCAACAAAAAAACAATCCCTCCCCCCGAAAATGGTCAAACAGATTTAATAGTCTTTCCAGTTATGGATTCTGCGTACCTAAGAGGCATCAACATCAGGTTGGAGCAAAAGTTTCATGTTCAGCCAAAAACCTGCAAATCGAGACGAAGCCTTCGCGAATGGATTCGATGCACAAAATGCAACACTTCACGGGCGAAAAGGGGCAAGTGAAGAACACCCAGGGTAAAAAGTCCAGTCTGGCCATGCAAAATTTTCCGGTCAACCCCTGGTTTTGGGGAAGTGAAACCTGAGTTCTTGTTGAGGGTACATGCGAAACCAGCGCTAATGCCTAAACCAAGCCAAGCCAGCTGTTAGAGGAAAGCAAATAAATGGATGTGCACCCAGTTCCGTTCACATGAATCACCAGCTGAGCTGAGCCACAAGATCGAACCGGCTGACAAGTGCGGCTGGTTAGATGGCACCACACAATAAGCTTTCGCAATTTCTCTCCAACCCGCTCATTTGTGTATGTGCCTTTTGGACCCCCAAAGATGGTGGGCTTTCCTTTTGGTTTCCCTTTAAAAACCACCAACAAAGGGGTACCGCACCCTCAAAAAAAGACATTAACCTTGCCCTTTGGTTGGCCCAAGCCTAAGATACCCCACAAAAAGTATGGTCACATGCTGAGCACATCTGAGCACTATAATTAGCTAACCGTATGCTCAACGATCTGCGACAAAGAACCTGCTGCTGCTAAATGTGAACCCGCAGTGCTAAACCCGTCCCACTGTCCCACTAATAGGCGGGGGGGGTGTCGGGCCCCACAAAAGTGGTCCGGATTCCCACTACAGGAACCCCCCATGTGAATCCACATCAACTAGCGGCTTGGTTCCCACAATCTGCGAACCTCATTCCTGGGTTGGCCAACATAAAGAAGAAGCTGAAGCCCGGGAACTCCACAATCTAAGGGTTGATTCCTAATTCTCTTCATCCATCTTTAGTTTTTTCAGGGTGTTGACCTACTTTTTGAACAGAAGGATCCCAGAAGAAAATGGGGAAGGAATACCCTCCCTCCAACAATCATGGAAGGAATACCCTCCAACAATCATGGAAGGAAAGGCGAACACATTTGTTCGGCCGGCCAACTTGCGGCTGAAGAAAAACAACGGCCTCAGCAGGCGGCACAGCCGGAACTCGCCGGGTACCACGCCCGCGGTGTTCACGCAAGCTACCAGGCAGTCCAGCAGCGACAAGCAAACCAAGACCTGACCATTGGGGCTGGGGGAGAGGGATTCGGCCCCATGAGACCAGGTCTTTGGGCTCACCAATTCTTGGCTTTGTGCTGGGGATCCTGATTTTTAATCAGCTGGTAAGGCACTCATTTGTACTGACCCCAAACACATGGCTTGAGATGACTTTCCGAGCAAGCCGGGACGGCCAAACTTGTTGCTTTCCACCAACATGTTCTTCCCAACATGCAAGGCCAAGAACTGGGGAAGTGAGGAATTTTTCATGGTTGTCAGGCCCCCCCAAAGACCCAAAGACCCACAGACCCAAAGAGAGGGCGCCCAAAAAAAGGAACCCTCTCTAGCCCCTAATAGGCCTTATGGGTCGCTATTAGCCCCTATTGGGATTGGGGGGCCCATATTGGGAGGGCCCTTGAGAACTTTGAGAACCATACTGATAGTAAGGAAACCAGGTGGGAATGAAGCTCAAGGAATCAAATGACGCGTTGGCGCAACAAACCGCAAGGAGATTCAGGTCGTTGCATGAGCACAACAACCCAAACCAATTACTCTGTATACATATGAGGTGGGGATGAACTTCAAGTGGAAATGGACCCTTTGGTGGAGATGTACATGGACATGACAAGGTTTACAGGTTCTGCCCCTCCCGACTATAGTGCATAAACTGGACACAAAGCATTCTTTGGTGGACATTTACGTGCGGCTTTATGTCCAAGAATCACTTTTGAGGGGGATTTCTGATGTTCATTCATAGCAAGGTCCTCGTGTGCGCTTGGGTCACACTGAGCCAAGTGTGTAAAATAGGATGCCTGGAAAATACTTTTTGTAAGCAACAGCTTGCCCCACCCCTTCTCGGCTTTCTTTTGGGGAAATCAAACAATACAGGCTGTTTAGCGCTCTGCGACCACATGCAAAATGAGACTTGGCCGGCAAGTGGGCCAACGCGTTCTTTCCAAAAGGTGACTAAACAAAGGGCTTTTCAAGAGTCCCGTCCATGAAGCACTCTTCAAATCTAACTGACGTGGAGCTTCCTGGAGTTCCAAAGGCTTCTCAGGCGATCCAAGCACGAACCCCCCCAGGTGGCACCCCTGCGCCCAAAGGACTTGGATAAAACCACCAGGTCCAACCTCAAATCGACCCAGATGGAAACCAAAGGCCAAAGCAAAGGCTCAGGACGGAGAGAAAAAGAAGAAGAAAAAAACCATTCCCAATCACGAACGGTGGAAAAGGGGATGAGTTTGTTTCATGTTTACTGGGCTCTCCTCAGATCCCCCGGACTTTTAGTGGCGTAAATGGAGATCCCCGATAGGCCCAAAGCTGAAAAGTTCAGGGGATAGGAAGCACCAAGCTTAGAGGCGAACCCAACGAAGAGGTGGAAAATTCACTGTAGTCCTCTCTTCCCCTTTCTGGAGCGAAGGTGGTCGACTAGTTTCAATCAATATCCCACCCGATCCATGGTTGTGAGTGGATCCGAACAAAAGTAGTGGTTTGCCACTACTATGGTTTCTGAAAAGAAAAAAAAGAAAAAAAGTCCAGAAACGTTGCGTGCAGCAACACTGGTTTTTCCAAAAGGTACAGAGTCTAGAAACTCGGGGAGCTTGTGCGACTAATTACTTACCGCTTTGTGATTCCAAGTGGCAAGATGAAACTCGCCTATTTTCTGCCACGCATAGATACTCGCACAAGTTTTGGCCAAGGCACACCTAAAGAATGTCTCCAGACTCTGGCTCGTATTTGGTCAACCTTAAATCGGAAATCAGAAGGAGACCCAATCTCAGGGCCCAAAGGAAACAAGGCGAGGCTGTTCATAGGGTCTAGTAGGGTCGAGTAGGGTTTAGTATCTCTTTGGGGGAAGTGGGCTCCATCTTAAGAAGCTTTTGGCACAGGATAAATGCAATGAAAGACACATGCAGCCAATTTGCACAAGCCGCTCACTTTCTAACTCGCTCGTTCAATCTATGTCCGCACGTGAGCACTCAAACCTCCTGATTTGCCTGGTGAAAGGAAAACCGCACAACACCCTGAGGTGCCCCAACGGACTGTCATCTCACTAGCTACCCTTGCATGATTGATGTGCACTTCTGAACACGGCAGCAAAGACGCGAAAATGGGCGTGTCAAAACGCGCGACCCGTCTGAACATCTTCGGTAGGACTGTCTGTTCCCTCGCCATGCTGCAAGTCCGTCTTAGTCGCTTTGGTTGCACCACTCCTGGAACAACCCTTGAAATTGCAACATGAGGTCACCACACACCCAAATGCGCAGGCGGTAGCTTGATCTTTTGAAGCGAGTCCCGAACCCTAGGGCGGCATGACCTTTGCATGGCCCGCATCTGGCGTCAGAAAATGATACTTCTGATTCTGTTCCATAGCCTACCCTAAAATGCAGAACATGTTTGGACAAAATCCAGCACAATGTACCCCATACTTACCCACCCTCAAAAAAAACAGACCCATATCTTAGGGAATGCTCGAAGCGGACTTGCAGCTCGGCCCCAAAAGCGGCAGGTAACACGCCCCTCTCACGGAGGTGGTCGCCACGCCGCCGGCCCTCTGCCGGGGCCCAGGTACCGCTGCAAAAGCGCTGCGCGTACATAGGTAACATTGTTTGTTCAATAATGTATAGATATTATATACCTATCGTAGTATATCTATATGAGTACAAATTTGATTTCGGGACCCTTTGGTAGACATCATTTAGGTGGGGATTCTTGTCCACGAAACACTTTTGCAGTGGTTCTCTATTGAAATTCACAGCCGTATATGTGTAGTCAGAAATTCACACTCCCCCTCGCCAAACCTACCTATATGCAATTTGTCCTTGCTTTGAGATTCAAGATTGCCCAGAAATCTTTTATCAGAATCTTGAAGCTACCTTGGGGTGAATGGAATTCAAGATCCAAGCTGCCCCGGACATAAGTTTCCAGAATCTTGAAACTTGAATCTCAACCACCTGTAGTAAGCAATTGGCAGCTCCAGCTCAACGTCAAAAACTGAAAGTGTTCAGCATAAGAGCAGCTTCAACGTGCCTGTAGCAGCCCTGTGATCGTTGTTTACTCTTATCGTTTTGCAGGGAAAATCAGCAAACCTTCTTTTTTGGGAAATAAACTCACTCCTATTGATTTTTGAGATTGGAATCCAAGCCAATTATCAAGCCGCCCCATGCCCTTGCACAGTTCCATTCTATTTCTAAGTCATTTCTAGTTATATGGAGTATATTTACCTGGAAAGCAGTTCATTTCGAAGTTATGTGTGGTTTGTCTTGTTTGGCGTAAGACTTGTGAATCACAATGACATCGACTGAAACCAAATATGGGAACAATATCCAGTTTCGAATGCTCTGCGTCGAGCCCAAATAAAATCTGGACTTTGGGCCCTCAAAACTCGTTTTTGTGCCCTGCATTCTCCCACTAATCACTGCAGCTAGGGCCAGCGGTGCCGCCAAATTTGTATCCAAAGAACCCGCGTTGAGCACGTGGCTGCCTGCGCGGGGGCTTGAGGTTATCCTTACGCCACCCCCCTGCCCGCAATGATCAGGGGAAACTGCATTTGGCGAGAAGCTTGGTTTGGCCATTGGCAAGGCAAAGGTTTTTAACACAAGTGTAGCTCACGAAGCACACCTCGGCAGCTCCAGCTCCCGCCTTGCAATGTTTAAGTACAAGCGCTCTACACAAAGTACAAGTAAACACTTTGGCAGCTCCAGCTCGAGCATTGCAACTCTTTATTAAATGTAGTGCACAAGGTACGTTTTAGAAGCTCGAACATCGCGCCTTGTCAGCGCCAGTGCGGTACGCAGAGTACGCTTTGAAATCTCCAAATCGCACCATCTTTGCTTTCGTAGTTCAGGCCCTTCCGCCAAACCTTCGTTTGCCGCGCCGTAACACCCATTGTGCTTTCGCGTTCAGTCCTTACCAAAGAAAAGGGGCTCTACACGGTGCGCAAATTTTGAAGTTGCCATTTTTGGTAGCCCCAAAGGAGGACTGAAGGCCAGATCCTACTGGGCATGCTTTACATTTCTCACCGCCAAAGAGGACCTAATCTGGGGGGGAGGGTACCAACAACTGGAACCCCGGTCTTGAGCCCCAAGTGGGCCGGCCAAAAGCTAGCGGTACCCAGACCATCTGCCGCCGAAACATCTGGAACGCAGCCAACTGACGCATTCCAGACCGTTTCGCGGGAGCTGAGCGTCCACAACCCCCGGCTTGAGTTCAAGCGGGAAAAATCCCGGGGCATGCAGGGACCCCTGGTGAAAGTGGAGGAAGGCTTTCGTGCAATCAGCGGATTCTTTCACCTCAGGTACTCCCCCACCCGTTTCCTTCAGGCTCGTTCAAGAAAGGAGCACCTGCGGAACAATATCAAAGCTTTGGAAACATACGGCACACCAAGTGAATTTTTCACCGGACACTCAACCATTGTCAAATGGGGGTAGTGGCTTGAGGGTATCACTTTGTTTGTCCAAAGATCTTAGCCTCGTGTGCATTAAGCTAACGTATTCTTACTGGTGCGGCGAAACTTTGGAAGCTTTCGTTGTCTTTAGATCCCTACACAAGTCTGCTGCAACAACCGACCCGGAAGGCACAAAAGAGAACCGTTGAACCTGTTTTGATTATTCCACCGTTTCTTGCACACCATCCAACAAAATGGATGAGGTTGGAATCCACGGAACAACTGTTTGTTGTTTGGCATGTGAAAGGCCTGTTGCTGGTGGAATTGAAAGTGTTAAGGCTGGCCGCCGTCACCCCTAGCGGAATTATTCTCCACAAAAAAAAAGGAAGCAACAACAACATCACAACAACTATGCACACCAGAACCTATCCATGTAGCACGCAGCCTCACCGGCCTCACCTCCGTGCCTCCGGGTCTCGCTCTTCAAGACATGGCTTCGTTTGGAAGCTCGAGCCTCGGGATTGCTCCGAATTACTGGCCAAAAGTCCGGCTCTCCGAACTGCGGCGCTTCCCGGCCTTGGGCCGCTCGCGCACGCCAAGCCTCTCGGGGAGACCGCCCGGCGCCGACACTGCGCAGCAGTCAGCCGCGGCTGGGGCCAAACAAAAACACGTCTCCTCGAGCCGAACCCCCGGGAAAGCAACCTGTGAGCTTGCTTGATTGCTGATAGGCAACGATGGGAATGAACCGGTTGGATTGCGAAAAAAAAAACTGCGTTGCCATTCCAGAAATCATCAAAAAAAAGTCCATGTAGCCGGAAACAGCACATTGTTTCGGAAAAAGCAAAGGCTTCATAAGCTCATAAAGAGTAGCCCCCCTTAAGGCTAGGCCCCCCCCGAATAACACAAAAAACCCCCAAGTCCCTCTCCATCCCTGGGAAATCAGAAAATGCAATTCCCGTTACTTTCTTATTGCAGTCCTATTGGCCAGGGCTCCACACAGAAAAGGACCGGAGAGGACTGCCCAGGTTTAATCTGAGGGAGGTCCTGGGGACCCCCAAAATCCGGTTTTGCCAAACCTCCTTGAAAGGGGGGGACTCTTGAGCTCCTTTGCGAAGGGACCGAATGATCGACACCCGTGCTCTTTGCCAACTCCCCGGCGTGTCTTGATGCAACAAGAATCATCTCTTTCCCGGACGTGGAATTAGCTGTATGCATTCAAAAAAGAGAGATGCAGGCGTCTGGTCATTCAACAATTTCAAGGGAAATTCGCCCGATGTCATCCTGCTTGGTATACTGATTTTCCTCGTGCCAAATGGGAACCAGTTGGGCAGTGCACAAGAAATGGCCCAATGCAACCTCCTCACTATACTGCAATAGAAGTCAAAACTGTGGAGGCCGGTCTTGGGGAGGAGCCAGAATGACATATGAAATGCTGACTGCTGCCAGATGCAGGGCGAGGAATAACGGAAGCGCCATTGCCCATCCGAACATGCAAAGATTCTCACCGCTTTGTGCGGGTCGTGAAAGCAAAGCGTGGCAATACGTTCGAGGATTCAACGATACGATGTAATTCTAACCGGCTGCTACGGGCAACCTGTACGCAACTCACGTTCGAATCCATCAAAACCCACACAAAGAACAACAAAATACGTATTCCTCAGCCTGCTAGAAACAAACAAGGCCTAAGCAACAATGCACATTGAGAACAATTCAAATCAGGCCCTGCTTCAGGCCCCGTCGCGCTGGGCTTTTCGTCATTGTATGCACCTATGGACAGGTGCCGCTCCCTCCTGCCTTCGCACAAACAAAACACCTCAAACACTAAGGCTCCAGATTGTTTTCGGCCCTCAAGGAGGATGTGGCCATAGGGCCAATAAGGCCCAGGGATCAACCAAACCGCGAGCTGACGTTCGGTTCCAAAATGGTCTAAGGTTGCAGGCAGTAGAGCCATGGCTAATTAGGTTGGAGCCCCCCATGATCTTTGCCGATACAATCCAACTGTGGCTTTCCCTTGAGACCAAAGTTGCAATGAGGTCAAATCTTTGCCAGATGTTCAACGGGACAAAACAAGGAGAAGAGATTCCCCAAGCAAAGCGCCTTCATGTTTATGCCCGTCAGATCGCCATGGCAGGAGCTAACGAAAGCGGCACCCCGCAGTTTTTTTTTCTCGCCGCGTGCCCGCGAAAACCGGGGCTGTCGGCCAAGTGCCAAGGGGCGTTCGTCGGCTCAGCTCATTCCCTGCCCTGCGGACGAGGGAGTTCTGTCCGATCCAATCCCGCGACAGGGTGCCTGGGAAACTGAAAAAATACGCATCCCCTGTTGGTTTCCCTTGAAATAAATCACAAACTACGTCCCTTTCTGGCCGTTCACTGGGCGCGGCGATCATCAAAGTTATGGTTGTGGCAAATCGCCGTTTCTTTCTGCGATCGCCACGGCCCTATTCGCTGTCGAGGCTATGGTTAGAATGTTCCCCCCCCCGAGGTTAGCGGCTTCCTGCAAGCCGGTCGCCTCGGCAACCCTGAGGTTTTGCCCCAACTTCATCGCTCAACTGTGAAGGCCCTTGCTTCTCATCTCTGGGTGCAAGCCTGAAAGGTCTGCTCTCACTTCCGATTTCTATTCGATGGCCCACAAAAAGTCACCCGTTGCAGCTTCTTTACCACCAAAACGAGTTCCAAGCTTCCAACAAGTCCTTCAAGCCCGTTGCCGGAACTCCTGAAACCGTTTGTTTGCGACCGTCGGGTTTTTCGGGGAACCGGGCGCCTGGACGTCGGAGAACTCGTTGCTCTCTTCATCCGTGGTGTTGATCTCGTCCGGCGCGTAGGCTGAGCTCTTGGAGCCATCGGGGTTCATGGGCCCTGAGAACAGCACCTCCGAGCAAACACGGAAGCGAGTCCCCCGAGCGAGCTGACGTTCCACCAAACTGATGGCTAGACTTTCCAGGTTTTAAGACCGTTAAACCAATAGAACCACGCACCACAATGAATAGATAGAAAAACAATGTCGGAAATTGTTGAATCCAACGGATAACTCTGTTGTCTTGACCCGCAGTGTAGTCGGACGTACCTTACGAGAAGGAAAAGTTGGTGATGGCCCTTTGCACTCGAAAAGCCCCGCATGTGGCCCCGCGGGGAGGGTGGGGTGCGGATGGTGCGCACGAAGCCAAGTTTCTTTGGACCCCGCAAGTTGATATACAGCATCGTGTTCCCTGGCGCCGCTACTTGCTAAAGCAGAGGGCCTACAGCTGGCAAGCTAGCTTGCCTGATTACTTTCTACAGTTCCAAGTGAGATTTCCGTTGGGGTGTTGAGGATACGAATGCAGGAAGCTCCCTCTTTGGATGGCAACGGGCCCGGTCCCTGAAAGAAAGGACACCCCTGATGCCCAAATATGATAGTTGTTTGAGCGTCTCGTAGTGTTACTGGCCGTCCATGGGGCTGCAACAACGTGCTCCACTCTGCCCACATCAATGTTCCCCCTTTTGTCTTTTGGCGGCTTCTCTTAACATTACCGTTGGATAGGGCGCCTGCGTTTCATGCTGTGTCCTGTTGGCGGGTTTTCTGAAACATAACCTTTGAAGTGCGACCAATTTCAAATTTGGGTGACAATGGATCCCGACAAATTCTAGTATGCACACATGAATGTCCTTTGGAAAGAGTTGGAACCTGTTCTCAGCTGCCCAAAGGACCCAGAAATAGAGGTTAACCTTTTGAACCTGGAGTAAACCTGGGCCAAGAAGGGGGAAAACTCAAAGCTCAAAAGATCGATTCGCTTTGGGCGCTGAGCTTACGTCATGGAACCCCAAGTTGGCCTTAATAAGGCTTTATTAAGGGCTTGTCCTTGGCCTGGGCCTATCATGGCCTATCCATGGATAGCCGCCATAGCCCCCGCCAGGAGCCAACGTTCAAGGTCCATGAGTCCAAGTGAGTCTCCCAAAGCCGTCCCAACATGTTCCCACGCCTTGACCGCCTTCTCAGGCTTCCCGTCACGCGCCAGCTGGTCGGCCGCATCGATGGTGTGCCCGTTGTAATACGGGATGCACACCACCGTCAGCACCGCCGCCAGGATGGAGGTCCTAGAAAGCTTGTTTGTTGCGCATCGAAATGCCATTTGCGTGTTTTGCCCCCTGGCAAACATGAGAAAATATGCCCAGCAGTGATAAATCCATTTAACACCAACAAGGGAAACTAAATAATATTATTCTGCAAATGGAAGTGTGGATGAACGAAATCCATTCGCACCAACGATGACACCAGGGGACACCATTTTTGTTGGTATTTACAGAGGTATCAGTAGGGCGTCTGAACGGTGGTGCAGGATTTCGTGAATCCACAGTAGTACATATTGTCGCTGTTTCTACAAATAGAATTACAAAGGACTCTGGACGGTGTTGTATGTCTGGCAATGGAAAGGAGTTCATTACCCGGGGGCTGGGTCCATTAAAGTGACATGTTCAAACTGAAACCACCGCTTCCCAGAAGTACGCCCTGTTCTGTTGCATCCCTTGCAAGAGGTGTGTAGAAAAGGTAGCATTGTGGACCATGTGGGTGTCTTTTTTTAGGGGACCGCGCAAAACCTTCTAAACCACGAAAAAGGCTTGTATAACCTCACAAACAAAGACACCGGCCCATTTCCAGTGGCCGGTTTCTGAGGTGATGCGCGGCTATTTTTCACCGGAAGCGCACCAGCCCCGCAAAAGGTTGAGCCATTGATCTGCCAGACGATTGAAAACAAACAGACCCGGCTAATTAGACCTCAAGATTAGTGACTTAGTGCCATAGCAGGGTGACCAGCAAGCAAACTGGGTAGTAGTAGTAACTGTTGGTTTCTATTCGGTGCTGTGCTGAGTTGTCCGACTAATCATGAGGTCTTTAGTTTCAGTCGCCCGAAGGACCTGGAAAGCGCTCGACTATAACCAATGGGTTGGATGTTTTGTGCACGAGCCAGCAAGTGGTGGCTTGCATTGGTGGCCCGGGGGTGGCTTTGCCAGGAGACCCCGCAAAATGGCGGTTTTCCTCTACCGCAAAAGGGCACCCCTCAAAAAAAGACAGAGCCACTGGGGGAATTTGAAGTGTCACAAGCAGCACGATTCTTTTTTCGGCACCTTCAAACAAAACCAACTACTCCGGGCCCCTCCAAAAGGTCAAACAATGGAACCCAACAAGGCATCCTTACCCGAGAGAAGCTTCAAGCTGTGGGGTGCCATGCGTATCTGCAGTGTTACATCAGCCATATGCGGGGGGACCCTGACAAGTCTTCCCATTCTCGCACAACTGGGTGAATGCCTAAATGGCAAAGATATTCCTTTGGTTTCATCCATTTGCGTTTTTGTCCCCGGGGAAAAATGTGTAATTATGTCCAGTGGTGAAATCGATTCCCTTGAAAATCAATGAAAAATAAAGGAAACTCTAGCAAATGGAAGGTTTCCCTGCAGAACCACGCTAAACAAGTGATTGAACTTGCACAAAACACGCCAATGCGCTGCCGTGAATTATCAAAAGCAAGGACAAACGCACAGAACCCACGGAGGCTCAAGTGGACAACAAAAGTGCTATCCTCGCCTGTCTCCGCCAAAAGGAACCTTTCCTTCTGGGCATTGAAGCAGGGGGTCTGGAATCAAAGACCAAAGGAGATCTAATGCCCTGGTTGCATTGGGCCTTTCCATTAATCACCAAGCCCCCGAACAACGGGCATCCACGAAACTCTTTCTTTGCCCCACTTCGTTGGGTCTCGCCAATAGGCCGCCTGCAACTCCAAAAAGCAAACAATGAAAGGGAACGCATTTGGGTCTGGCTCCAGTTATCTGTGTGTTTCGCAGGCCCCGAATTAGAAGCGCTGTTGGTCCAAGCAACTGACAACTTACCTATATCCTTTCCCGTGCTCCAAACTACATAATCATACCGGTCATGGCTGTGGTTCCCTTCGAACCTTTACCAGGGTGGTCCAAATCCAAATTATCCATTTCGGGGGTGGTGACTCGAGCCTCGAGCTCCTTTGCGTGCTACACCTGTCTGGCCGAGGCGCCCGAAGACAGCCCAGAAGATGGCGGCGATCTCGCCCTTGTTCTGCATCTCCGAGAAGGTGTACGAGCCAATCACGGCGCCAAGCTGGCGGCAAGCTAGCGACTCCAACTTATCTTTCAAAAGCAGGCCTCCATTTCCTTAAGTCCCCTGGGAAAACTAAAAATATGTCCAGTAGTGATAGATTCCCTTTAAAGCAAACAGGATAATATTAACAAACAAAAACCACATACTTAAGCAAGTGGAAGCAGGCTGGGTCCATCTTTGTGTCCTATTTCCGCGAGTGAAAGGGAAACCTGAACCACCGCCGCAAAGGGCTTGTTTGAGAAACTCTGAAATCCAAGACGGTTGTGGATTGCCAAAAACAACATCTTTCATTTAAAAATGGTCCTCCCAACAAGTTTTTAAAGACCAACTCAAGAAGTGAGGGAACCAGCGAGCACTGTAGAAGGGATTGGAAGTTGGATCAGCACTCTTTGGTTAGATGAGTGTAGCTCCTTCGGGTGAGCCACTTCCTTCCATCCCATGCCTTGCCACTGGCAGCGCTGATGCCCGCCCCGGTGCCGCGGACCTCTGGGCACATGTCTCTGGGAGTAGTCTGCTCTGCGTTTTTGATTGATCAGGCCCTCCATTGAAATTCTCAGTTGCATCTTCGGGACCCAGAAGTGCAAGCTCTGTCTGCAAGTTGCTGCACGGCTTTCTCAATGAAGGCAACTTGGCGTAAGCATCTTGGCACAATTGTGACAAGCCTCTCGGCAGAGGGCCGTGTTCGAACCGCAAAAGGCCGCAAAACATGAGGGTTTCCGTACATCGAGAGTATGCAAAGCACACGGTTTTTCCACATCGATCGCGCCTATGCTCACAAAGGGCTACGATTTGATCTCGCTGAGCGGCTTCCGTTCTCCCGCTCCGCTTTAAAAAGGCTATTAGTAATTTTAGGCACAGATTCTGGCTCCACAACCCTGCCTCGTCTCATTGCGTGAGTTCTTCACGTGATATCGCACACGTCGTCACAAGAACAACATGTAACACTCCCAAGGAGCTATCAAATGTTTTGAGCAGATCAAGCTTTTTGTGCGGCAACCGGGGCCGAGTTGCCATTGAGGGGTAGATCTCCGCAGAGATGGCCATGGTGGTCACGCCCGGCAGGCTCTGGAAGGAGAGTTGCCTGGGAGCCCGTCAAGTCCGATGTGGATCGGCCAAAAACGGTAACATATTTTTGTCCAGGGAGTCCATGTCCCTGTGCAGCAGCTATCCAAGGGACCACCCTTAAGAAAAAGAAGAGAAAATGGATGGTTGCCTACTGTAGGGGCCTTGATTAAACTCCAGGAACTCAGTGAGTGAGTCAAACAAGTGGGCCTCTTTTTGCAGGAAAACAAGCTTTAACCAGGGGAACCGAGGTTGATAAAGGGTAGGGTGAAGTGGTTTCCACAGGGACACAGGGTGCGGGGCAGGGTAGCAAACACTCACAGGAAGGAGGGCGGGAGGTAGGGTGTGTGTGTGTGTGTGGACGCTATGCTTGGAGGCTGGGCTTCTCACCGATTCGGGGCAGTCACTAAGCCACGCTTGGGTAGAACACTGATAGGTGACCTCTTGTTTTCCTTCAGCATAAATGTATATTGAAGTGTAAAACAGGCAAACCACAAAGACATTCACGCGGAAGAAGTAGGCACTTGAGAGATATCCTCCAAGAACGTACTAGTACTGGAACATATGGCCATTTATGGCACCTACCGTTTTCAAGACACGGATTCCGCAATTCGCTGCGCAAGCTTTAGATTCCAACTTGAATTTTGTTTAATCAAAAACAACAATTTGTTGTCATTCTTTCTTAACTGAGGAGCTTCAACCGGGCGGAGTCGTAAAGCTTGGCTCACTTCCGACCGAGTGGATTGGCCAACCACCAAAATTGTCTTCTCAGACAGTTTCAAGTCAAGGAACTCAGGAAGTCAGGAAGTGAGTACGTAAAGCGCCGGCTGAGGGAGGTCGTGAGAACTCCTCTCGATTAGCAGATTAGGTGGAGTTTGTTTTCCCAAACCCAACGTTGGCTCACTTCCCTAAACTCACTCTTGGGGCTGTCTTGTTTGGAGTTGCTACCCCTTTTGCTTGGCTGCTGTTGAAGGAAAACCAAAAGGCAAACCATCCATTGTAGGGGGTCCCTTGAAAACACGCACACACACACACACACACACACCGGTTGAACACCAACATGGCAACCCAAAGCGGACCGCCCAGAAACGTGACAGACCAAACAAAAGCAATGGAAAGAAGACAGCCCCCTAGGCCAACGCCATGTCAGTTCGGTCTGAAAAGCGGGACCCACGAAGACCAAGAAAGTCATGTCAGCTTTGCGCAAGCGGAAATCTAATAGGCCTTGTCAGCTCTGGCGTTCTTGGTTTACAACTTGACGCTAGAATGGTGAATTGGTCATAATCTAGAGGTACGGGTGGTTTTTCATTTACATCCTGTTCCAACCCTCAGCTATCCAACCACCTGGATAAAGGGTACGCATTGCTACCCCCGCCCAAAGAAA